>QWWL01000022.1:0-514848 GCA_003689335.1 Venturia asperata
GTCGATCCGCATAGTAGGTACAAACTCGCGATCGTTTCGTATACCGAGGTTCTCTTATCATCGTCATATACTTCGTAAGTGAAGTCCGTTTTCGTCGTCTCTGAAGGACAGGTGTCCTCATCCGGTATCTTGGCACCGATCTCAAGTCTCTAAGTCTTATCTTCGAATCGGGTTCCAACATCGTCGCTGTTGTCGTGTATAGATATCTATAAATTAGTAATATAGATGCCTCTTAGTGAGGCATATGGAAGCACAAGTAAATATAGTAAAAGATACGTTACCAAGTAACTTCCTCCTCGCCATGCATGCCGCCTAATATGAAGGACCTACGGTTCGACACGTAGTGCAGCTCCCTACGTTGGTCACCAAAAATGTAGTGGGAAGAGCGCCGGTGAGGTGAAGGCTAGATGTTGTCATCCGCCGTTAATAGGAACTCAGATCAGACGGAATAATAGGATGGAGGCAAGTTCAGATAGAAGCAAAGTATATTATTAAAGATAAGATGAAAGACCTTAAAAGACTGCTCAAAAGCCTAAGGCAAAAAGTAATATTAGTTAGGTGTTTCCTGACTATCAGATGGATGTCGGGTCCGTCCATTATGTACTCGTATAATGACGGCATGTCCCCACTACACTAATTAGGTAACACCCTAGTAAAGTCCTAAAATACTTAGAGAAACTAATAAGAAGGTGGCACGGACAAGCCGTCTATGCATGGGTTCACGGCCTTGCCGTGCATGCAAGGGAGCACAGCCAAGGCCGTCCAAGCACGGCCCAGGCCAGTTAGGTGTACATAGATACCTTCCCACGGACAGTAGCCAACAACAAGAATAATACAATGTAAGTATCTTGAAACCTTTCTTACCTCACGGCTCCTAACGTCACCAGTGAGATCATTCACGGCCTGTCATTCATGACTTACGGCATCCACCGTGATAGAAGGCCATTCTCTTCATGCGAGATAATGGCCGCATGTAATGAGGTTCAGGATAATTCCTCTGAGGAAGAAGATTGGGAATAGGTCAGGTGGTTGTTATCACATGACCCACACATATAGGTCGCAGGTTCCTCGTAGGAGAGGAACCGGTAGAGATTATCTTTAACAAAAATCTATTCTCACACTTCTTTATAATTCTTACAATTATAATCTCTCTCTTGAAGAGGTCCGAGATTAGAAACGACAATGCCGGGCAGCCACATCGACACCGACTCGCAGGACGCGAGGAATCTCAATATAGATCCATCTGAGGAGCAGACAGACCCAACCCTACAAGAGGAACCCGAGCGAATCGATGCCGAAACCCTTGCGAGGAGGCTGCGAGATGCTATAGAGAGGAATGAGTATCTCAGGAGGGCAGAAGAGCTTCAACGCCTCGAATACGAGAATGAGGTGCTTACCCGAAACCTAATGGCACTAGCTGATGAGCCAGAAGATGAGGAACTTCCCGAAATCCCCGTACTCGACGAGCCTACGCAGCTACGTCGCATTCGGAAAGACAGTGACGATGAAGGTCGTCCCCCGGCGGAGCTTCAACCCGAGAAGCTAAAAGAATACTATGGCAAGAGTATTAGAGAACACCGTGAGTGGACACGTGGCGCGGAGAATGCGTTTCGCCTGGCGCCACGCAAGTTTAAAAGAGATGCAGCCAAAATTGCATGGTCTGCTTAGTTTCTCCGTTAAACACCTACCACCACATAGCAGAATCTAGCTGCTACAGGAGTGGCAGAGGATTACACTTAGAAGTAATTCAAGGATATACTGCTCAACCTCATCGAGGATCCTGCGAATCGACAGCTTAGTACAGCACAACTATACGAGGAAGCCAGGCAGAGGCTAGGGCAGTCAGCCTAGGAATTCAATCAGTATCTTGTCTCCCTTGAAACCCAGCTTGACGAAGAGTACACGCAGGAGCAACGACGTACCTACCTATAGACTAAGCTAAATAAGTCTACTAGACATGCCATCCTTCAGTACCAAGACATACTAGTCACACGGGACGCAATAGTCTCGCTGGCTACTCGCATCGAAAAATCCTCCTACATCAAGCGGAAGAGCACTGAGGATCATACAAAAGATATAAAGAAGCCCAAAGGCCAGGACAAGCCTAGGGGTGGACACAGGGGTGTCCGGGGAGGATTATCCTCTCGCTGGAGTCACGCAGGCAATGCGAATAACTCAAGCAAGGCTCAAGATTTGAGCCACATTAAATGCTTCAGATACTACAAGCATGGCCATTATGCTACTAAGTATCCAGAGTCTGGTCCCACCGTCGCAGCGCTGGCAGATAGCAACTCCAACGCTAGCAACAGTCAGGGAAAAGGACGAGGGTCCTCTCCCTGGTCGCAGAGGGGAGGATCCAGGAAGTAGACGACGAAGGACAGTCGCTACAACTGCGAAGCGAAGGCGAAGGACTGCCGACGCAACAGCTTAAGCCGGTAGTAAGGCTACCTGCTCTCAAGGTTGAGGGTTGGATCTCATCTGCATCAAACAGGTCAGAGGTATCTACCTTGTTGGACACTGGTGTAGATATTTCCGTGATAGACCCCAGCTTTGCGCTGGAGATGCGACTGCAAAGCGCACTAGTGGAGCTCCCATCCAGACCTAAATAGGGAAATGGGAATGTTAGCCATTGCTATGGCGCATATCAATTTGCATGGGAAGCAGTTGATTCGCATAGACAGCGCAAGCAGGAAGAACACGTAGCGTATGCGATTAACCATGTTAGTCCACCTCTGCTGCTGGGTATGCCAGCATTACACAAGCAGAAGATTATATATAATACGGCGGATCTTACCTAGCGATTCCAGTGCGAGGAGGATGCGTCCTCTACCCCAGCCATGCTCTCTCTCTTTATATGGGAGGATATTCAGGAAGAGGCGAAGGACAGTCCTTACCTGTTTGTCGTGCATGCGCTGCCGGATGAAGATGATGGTGAGGAGCCTGCGACAAACCATATAGTAGTTCTTCTACCTGAGATCTCAGATCTAGCGGCGGCCTTCAGCGAAGAAGGTGCGATAAGCTTGCCTAACGAAGGCGCGGAGCATCCGATTAAGACTACGGCTCCTCCACCTCATGGCCTAATTTATCCTTTGTCAGCCAAAGAACTGGAGATCCTACGTCAATATATCATTAAAGCGAAGGCGAATAGTTGGATCCGGGATAGCACTAGTGCTGCTGGTTCCCCCATCCTATTCGTGCCCAAGCAGGATGGTAGCCTGCGCTTATGCGTCGATTACCGTGGGCTGAATGCGGTGACACTCAAGAACCGTTATCTACTTCCTTTGATCTCGGAGATCCTAGATAGGCTCCAGGGTTGCTAGTACTTCACTAAGTTAGATCTCAAGAATACCTACTACCGCATCCGTATTCGTCGAGGCGACGAGTGGAAGACGGCGTTTCGCACGCGATATGGTCACTTTAAGTACTTGGTGATGCCGTTTGGATTGGCCAACGCACCGGCTACTTTCCAGGCATATATTAATAAGGCTCTTGGTGAGTTGGTTGATACCACCTATATTGTTTATCTTGATGATATCATGATCTATTCACAGTCCCGCGAGGAACATGCGAGGCACGTACGACAAGTAATCGAGAGACTGATGTCTTTTAGCTTATACTACAACTTGAAGAAGTGTAAGTTCTTTTGTCAAGAAGTAGAGTTCCTAGGGTTCGTTGTGAGCACCGATGGAGTCTCGATGGACCCTCGTAAGGTGAAAGCAATCACTAAGTAGCCGGTACCTTCTACAGTTATAGAGCTCCAATCATTTTTGGGCTTCTGCAACTTTTACCGTCGCTTCATAGAAGTATACTCCAAGCATGCGCTACCCCTGACAGCACTGTTAAAGGGTAGCTAGAATGGAAAGAAGGCTGGGCCATTTCTATGGCCAGTAGGTGCTGATGAAGCTTTTCGCAAGCTTATCGCAGCCTTCACGACGGCTCCTATGCTGATGCATTTTGATCCTAGGAGAAGGATTAGGGTTGAGACTAATACGTCTGTCTTTGCTATTGCAGCAATCCTATCCCAGTTGAATGAGAACAACGGGTAGTGGCAACCCGTGGCGTACTGGTCTCGCAAGCTAGTCGACGCCGAACGTAATTACGAGACTCATGACCAAGAGCTCCTCGCCATCGTAGCGGCGTTCAAACACTGGCGACACTACCTCGAGGGGAGTGAGAGCCCAGTTGAGGTCCTGACTAATCATCAGAATCTTACGGGCTTTGCCAAGGTAAAGCAGTTAAATGGTAGGTAAGCCAGGTGGGCTATGCTACTATCTGCTTATGACTTCATCATCACGCATCGTGCGGGGAAGACAAACCCCGCCGATGCGCCGTCGAGACGTGCGGACTACGATGATGGTGTGAGGGCTGCAAACCAAATGCTACCCACACTAGTCAAGAAGTTAGCTCTTGAGCTAACTAAAGACATTGTGAAAATGCTTCTGTCTGGTGAAGAGAATGCGACGCAGATGCGCGCAACTAGTGTAGAGCCGCAATGCATGATGCTGCAGGAAGGACTCTTAGCAAGAACTGAAGACATTGTAAAAATGCTCCTGTCTGGTGAAGAGAATGCGACGCAGATGCGCGCAACCAGTGCAGAGCCATAATGCATAATGCTGCAGGAAGGACTCTTAGCAATAAAACAGGTAGACGCACAGGAATCGATAGCGATCCGTGCAGATGTCATCCTGGCCCTCTCAGCAGAGTCTGCTTATGAGGAAGTCACTCCCACTATAAGAAGTTTGGTAATAGAAAGCCAGCGCAGGGGCGCTGAGAGTGAGTCGCTTCGCCGTCGAATTACCGACGGGAAGATGAACAAGAACTGGAAAATCAAGGATTACTTGATTATGTTCAAAAATCGGTTATTTGTGCCGCCTATATAAGCCGTGCGGGATGAGCTGTTGAGGCGCAACCATGACGACCCATACGCTGGGCATTTTGGGACTGCACGTACGACTCAATTGCTAAAGCGCAAGTACCATTAGCAGAGCATGGATAGCGACGTCGCGGAGTACGTGAAAAGCTGCGACGTATGCCAGAAAACAAAAGTGAAAAGATATTTGCCATATAGTAAGATGGAGGCATTGCTAGTTGCAAAAGCTCTATGGAAGGAAATTGCTCTGGATTTCATAAGTAGAGTGCCTCTAAGCATGCGAGGTGGTGTCGCATATAATGCGATCCTCGTAGTCGTGGATCGATTTTCAAAGATGGCTTTGTACTTTCTAGTCAAGAAGATAATAACCGCAGCACAGACGATGGACCTGCTAATCGACTGCGTGTTCACGAGGTTTGGCTTTCCAGACGGAATAGTTTTAGACAGAGATCTAAGATTCACATCAGAGTTCTGGTCGGAATGCTGCTACCACGCGAAGGTGAAACGCAGGCTAAGTACAGCCTTTTACCCACAAACTGATAGGCAAACTGAACGGCAGAATCAGATAATACAAGAGTATCTGAGAGCTTTCTGCTCAGAATAGCAGGCGGAGTGGGCGAAGCGCCTGCCCATCGCGGAGTTCGCGTATAATAACAGCCATCGAAGCGATCTGGATGCTTCTCCATTTTATATTATTCTTGGATACAACCCTGAAATAAGGTTTGATGCTGGGGACAGCACCTCTGAGGGGGAGGTACTAGAAGTAAAAGAAAGAATTCAGCACATTCATATCGCACGCAAGGAGCTGGAACAGCGCCTACGTAAAGTATCCGATAATCAAGCTAAGTACTACAACAAGAAACATCAGCCTAGAAAGTTTAATAAGAATGACTTGGTACTGGTATCAACAAAGAACTTACGCCTGAAAAGCGCAAGCAGGAAGCTGTCTCCTCGCATGATGGGACCTTTTAGAATCGATGAACCCATAGGCCCACAAGCATACAGGATTCATATGCCAAGTGGCACCAGGATACACAACGTATTCTATGTCTCCTTGCTGGAACCTTACCACCGCCGCGCAGGCGAGCAAGAAATCCTTCCCCCTCCAGAAATTATTGAAGGAGAAGAGGAATAGGAAGTGGGAGAGGTACTTGCGAAGAGCATGCGACAAGGCGCCATGTGGTATCATGTTCGCTGGAAAGACTGGGGCCCAGAATATGATTCCTAGGAACCAGAATAAAATATTGAGAATGCCAGAGAAGCAATTCGCGCATTCGAAGAGACAAAGAAGCGCAGGCGTGGCGGATGAGGAAAGTGTGCTGACATCGTTGCACCTACACTATATAGGATTGCAATGAATATTGACACCAATTTCCTTAGAAGCTGCGGCGCAACACTGGTTATGACAGTTAGATCACGATCACATCACAAGAGACTCGCAACCGAGAAGTAACATTTCATTGTGCTCAGGACTAACGAGGCCTAAAGGATTCATTATCCTTTATCCAGATTCCTTCAAGCAGGCAGGAAACCTACACTCCAAGCATACCAAACGCACCCACCGCGCAAGTGAAACACGGTCTAAACCTATACTCCACTTACTCATCGTCCATTTCCTCATTACTAGTCTCATCCTCAGACTCCAAGGGAGCAAGAGGAGGCTGGTTGTTCTATGAGATAGTTAGCACCTATGTTGCGCAAACAACTCGCAGGATACGCACGACAGAGCGGTAGGAGTCAACCATGTGCTCTATAGAAGCACGAAGGCTGCTTACTTCCTTGAGCATCGCGATGCCAACGTGGAGCATGCTCTGCGGCTTCGAGGTGCCACCGAAGCGGTCGGCCTTCAACTTGGTAGCTCGCATCTGCTTGTTGACGTCGGCGAGGCGCAGGGTGAGCTCAGCTGGAACGTCTTCGCCTCCCAAAGCCTGGAATTCGGCGCGAATGTCATTGATGGGCTGGACATATTTGGCAGGAATCTGAATACGTTTAGCATGCGCGACCATTGTATAAAACCATCGAGTACCCACATCATCGCATGGCTTTCGCATGTGAGCGCAGTAAGAACACTTCTTGGTGTCACTCTTGTCGCAATTGTTACGCAACGCCATACCGCCTTGAAGCAGGTACTGAGCACAGCGCATGCAGCAGCGCTGGCTGAGGACATCTAGGGCTCTGAGGGAACGTCGGGGTAGGGGCGTCGTCGGCGTGTCCTTGGTGACTCGCTTGGGAGGCATGGTGAAGTCGCAGACTGAGAGTAGAGAAGTTGTTGATACAGGTAGGGAGCTGGCGGTTTACCAGCGAGAAGTTGAGGTTGTTGTTGCAAGGAGGAAACGCGAAGCAGACAACTTTATTTTGATTCTGAGAATCCTTCCATGAGATTCCATGATGGCGCGTGCGCGGTACGCATGTTGTTGTGTTGCGACGCGCAGTGTTTACTTCGGGGTCACGATGGATCCTAGGATTTGGAGAATCCTAGGAAATCTTGGAGTTCGGTTTCCCCCAGAATCCACAGTCAAGGGTCCAGACAACGCACGGGCGCACTGGTATCCCCATAGGCTGTTCACAGCCGCCTCGAGTGCGAGGACGCCCTCCCAGGGAAGGAGGCAATTGTAATGAGGTTCAGGATAATTCCTCTGAGGAAGAAGATTGGGAATAGGTCAGGTGGTTGTTATCACATGACCCACACATATAGGTCGCAGGTTCCTCGTAGGAGAGGAACCGGTAGAGATTATCTTTGACAAAAATCTATTCTCACACTTCTTTATAATTCTTACACCGCACCTCTTCTAGTGGGACAGCTTTGTATATAATCCTATTGCCAAATACCTTTGGCAATGCACGAATCATCAATACTACTTAGCAAACCTTACTGGTAGTACCTCGTCACCTTTACATTTGACAAACCAAGCAGAGGTAGTTTCTGTGTACACAAACTATTTAGCCTCCTAGCTTGGGTTTCTGAGTTAACCCAACATCTACCTTATATACCATTGAGTATTATTACATGGATAAGTACTGTAGTAGCCTAGTAGGGAAGGTGGCCAACTTATAAATTGGTCTCAATGCGTGACATATAGTTGGATGTAAAGACTGCTCCCTGGTATGCGCCACATATGCGTACCAGCCATAACTCTCTATTACTGATTAAGATCTAAACATCAAGGCGAAGAGCTGGAAAATCTGATTGCAAGAACAGAAGGCCTATCCTCCTCTTTATTCATTATCTTTAACGTCAATGATCGTCGACTTGAACTTCCTAGCCGAAATCTTGCGATTGAACAAGATGTCTGATTCACGATACGAGCGGTTCTTCAATTCCGGGAGGATGAAGTACGCAATAATCCAACAGGTAATAGCGGTTCCACCCCAAACATAACCGCATTTGCCAGCAAGATTCCAGCCCGTCGGATTAAGCATCCGCGAAGCCAGGTAGATCATGGGGATTTCAGCGACGTAGTAGGCGGCGCGACCGACACCGGTGGATAGAGCTCTGAGTCGGACTGAAGAGGTTTCTGCGATGGCGGTGTACGTGATTGGTCCGAGAGAGCCGGCATAGACGAATGAGATGATGATTCCGAGACAAGCCTGAGCGTAGTTTGTTGATGAGCTCTGGGGGATGGTGGCGCAGATACCGAGGACGATTAGGAAGGTTGCATTGATGGCTGTGCCCCAGAGGTAGATTGTTCGGCGACCAAAGTAGGACCCTATGAACCAGGAGAGCGCATTGGCGACAAATTGAAGGCAGGCATTGATCAAGTTGAGCTGGAAAGAGAAGTCGGTTGACATGCCCGCCTCTGAGACACATATTAGCCATGCTTGCCAATCGTTGAATATCCAAGGATGACTCACGCTCGAAGAAGAACGTTGCCTGGTTGGCAATCAAGTTTCCAGCAAAATTCTGGGACGCGTACATGAAACAGATGATGGTTGTTCGTCTGAGATCGGTGCCCTTGATCAGATCAAGCAGAGAGGGGTTTCCGCCATGCTTGCGCTCAATTTCAACAGTTCGCTCAACCATGGCAAGGGTCTGCTGATCGCTCTGTACGGTGCTGCGACCAAGACGCTTGACGGACTTTGCAGCATCCTCTTTGCGTCCATTTCGGACCAGCCAGTACGGAGATTCTGGAGCAAAGAAAACCAGGATGAGGATCGGAGTCTGCGAAGGTTAGCCGATGGACTAGCTGGTCAGCCAGAAGCAATCAACATACAGGAAAGACCCATTGCAGTGCGAGGGGAAGTCTCCAGGCCCACTCATCGTTTCGTTTGTTGGTTTGATAGGTTACTGCGGCGACGATGATGCTACCGATTGACCATGACATTTGGAGAGTTGCAGTGACAATGCCACGGAGTTGGATTGGAACAATCTCAGAGGCATAAGCAGGTGAATTGGCAATAAAGATACCCCACGGAACACCCTCGAAAGCTTGGCCGATGGTCAGTACGGCAAGCGAGTCGGCCTTCAATCTATGTCAGCTGATGGTTGTGTCGACCGAACCAATTCCACGCACAAAAAAAGAGATGAAGATTGTGGCATTCATCATGATAAGACCAACAATGGTAGTCCAGCGGTATCCGAGTCGGTTGGTAATCGGACCCGCGAGGAAAACACCGACCAAAGCACCACATTGGCCTGCCTGAAAGAGCGCACTTTGCCATTTGGTTTCGATGGTATGTTCTCCGCCGTGAAGGACGCCGTACCGCTTCTTGAAAGCAGTGAGGGCGACAAAATTTCCGTTCAAGAACATGTCAAATGATTCCATCACCTGATGCACATCAGCTTTGCGATGCTCTAATTGTTAGGAAAACAGCATACGATAGTGAAGCAGAATAGAAATGCCCAGAAACAGGCCATCGGATGTAGCTTGACAGCCTCCCAGACTCCCATGTTGTGTTCGCGAATTTCGCCATCGTAGGCACTGGCTAGTGCATCTGAATGGTGCAGGATATCGTCGTCGGACAGATTATTGCTGTTGTTGTTGTCGTCGGCACTGTGATCGACCCCGCCTTTCTCGTTATACTCCGCACCATCGACATGGTCGACTTCGCCTCCAGCAGTCTTTGTATCGAGGTAGCCTGACATCGTCGTGGACGATCTGTGGTGCGATGATGGCCAGAGGGGAGCTGTTCAATGAGCACAACAGAACCAAAGCGGGAGAAGACCAGTGGGGACGAAGATTATATAGTTGCTCGCCTACCCCAGGTCCCCCGGTTGACATGCTTGACCGCACTCCGAGTTGTCTCCACACTCGACGGCGTTTTCGCCCTTTGCATGGCGGCCGTCTCCCCCTAGTCGATAGCGTGATCACAGAGAACTCCCCACGGTCCAAATCTGGAAGACGCCAGTGCATGCCGGCAAGCTGGCCGGCATACATTTGCGAGCACTGCAGTTAGCAAGAGGCCAAAATTGCGTTGACAGTGCCCCTCGCGATCCCGAGCGCTCTGTGGCGGGAAGCTTTGTGCATAATTTGCGCGGGGTCCCCGCGATGCCTGCAGCAGGCCTGTATTGTGCTAGAAGTGCCTGCCGAACATGGCAGAGATTAGAAGATCGCCTTCGCTCGTGATCTGGGCGCGCTGGGATAGGCAAAAGCTTCCCCCAAAGCTTGACCTCGTAAAAGAAATCCGGGGTCGTTGTGGTTCTCAACGAATTGCAGTCCGTGCTTCGACGGACAGAGCGTGGCCGCGTGCGCGTGTGACATTTGGAACCGGGTAAATGTATATTGATGTGCGCTGGCGATTCAGACTGTCTTCATTGTGGGAGTATAGCGAGTCGCGACAGTCTGACTAAGCAGCGAGTCTGACTAAGCACGGGGCTCTGACTAAGCTCAAACCCCTGACTAAGCACGGAATCTTGACCCGCGGGACCTTAGGGACTGAGCACGAAAGTCTCCCGTGCGGTGTTGATTCCTCCTCAGTATGGTCTTTATCGAACTTTATATATCTTGGTAAATTGCCGGAAAACCTTCTATCAAACAACCATCCAACCGTGCGATTGTATGGTCCATCATGCTCTTCCCCATCTTTGCCCGACCAAATCCACCCGATTGCTCATCGGCTTCAGCGTGGTGCCACCCATTCAACGTCATACGCGTGCCCGGTTTTGTGATAACGGTGTCTGTTACCCAGCAGACAGGCTTCTCGGATCGCCTTCCCAGGGAACCAATCCCGACTTTGATTGCTGCCATCATCGCCACCTTCTTGATCTTTGTCAGTATCTCTATTTCTCTCAAGTGGCGAAGATGACCTACGGCTATGAGATGACCCAGGTTCGGTGACACCGATGGGGGTTTGCGCACCATGGTTATTACGGTCTCGAATGCGAAAATATGCAATTTCGATCCATTCATACATGGATTCTCCTACTCCAATCATGCGCCAGACCTCTTCGATCGAAAGGTCAAGTTTACCGTCGTCCATGCGACCAGTCCCGCGAGCCAGATTCCCGAGCTTACAGGCGTGTCGAATTGCCGCATCGTCAGGAAACCCACCTTCTTTGTACTTCTCCTGCAGAGCACCGAGGTCACGAATCTCATCTAGATCGATCTCACTGTCGGATCCCCCGTCAAAGTCTTCGTGTCTAACAGCATCGTATGCAACCTTGATCAGAACACCCACAGTATCGTATTCTTTCAACTGGCGCTGGAAGTGTGCAATAAGACCCTCAAGATCATCTCCCTCAATACGCTCGTCGCGGTGCATGTCTCCGAGTTCGCAAGCACGCCGGATGGCGTCTAATCCCCGGAAATCGCCTTCGCTTTCGCAGCATATCTTCAAGATTGTATCCATATCATGAATTCTGTCAAAGTTAATCGTTCTCTCGCCTTTGACATGGGGATTCTCAACCGAAGTGCTTTCTTTGGCTTCTTCTTCACTTTCGTCAGCATCGTCGTCTTCATACAGTGGAAAGGTGAATGTGCGGCCTGGAGGCGTTGAAGGCTTGGTATTTCGTTGGGCCATTGATGACGCGTCTACACTTGGTCCTGTTGCCGGGAGGCGAGATGTCCACTCGATTGAATCGCCAATGCTGTATCTATTATGCACAGTAGTATTGACGGCAGTGTCTGCCAGCCTGTTGATCTCTTCTTCATTGATTAAGGGAAGCGGGATTCTCCAGGCGCGTGATTCCTCGATATTCGTTGTTTTCTGGACGTTCCACGACAGTGTCAACAGTTGTTGTTCGTAAAGGGGCCGTTTTGCAGAATTTACGGGCGCTACATCCGGATCGCGGCAGAAGAAGAGTTGAAAGCAGAACACAATAGATTGGACGGCAAACAAGAGAAGACCCATAACAATTACTCCCATACTGATGCGGACAAGTGGCATGTGAACGGCTGGCATTGCGATCAGGTCGTAGATTCGATTCAAAAGTTTGAAGAGGCAATCTGACAACGCCGCTCCAAAGGTGAGAGGGCCTATATAAGCAAGGGTCAGGATCGATGCAACAAGAAGCAGACATTCTTGGAAAGCCTCAACCGCGTCCATGGTGAGGAGCTCGAGGTAACGATCTCAATTAATGAGAGTATAGCAAGCTCCTCCTGATTGATGACTTAATGTAGGAGGAGGTCGGAAACATTGTAAAGAATAAAGAATGATAACCACAAAGATTACAAAGAGACCACCACTTGCTTTGTCGATGCTTTTGTCCTTGTGCTCGCTAGTCGTTCACGATGTGGCCGCGAATGCTTGTTCGATCCATTGGAAGGCCAATTCTCGGTTCAGCAGTCAAAATAGAGAGGTTCCGTGGGCTGGCAAAGCGGGGAGATGATAGATAATATACCATCCTGTATTTCCAGACCATCCCGGCCTTGCCTTTCCACAGTCCAAGCGTGCCGTGAGTCCATTGTCGCTCAGGCCACTCATTATATCTTGGAGCCTAATATCGTGATTGTCGAAGAAATTCCGAAGGCTTCGCAGAGGTAGAGGTCCCGGGAGAGAAAGGGTAGGCTTCTTAAGGCTGGTCTGGGTAGCAGGCGACGCTCACTAAATGATTTAATTCGCAGTGCCTGTTTAATTAGTAAGACGCGAGCTTTGTTCATTGCTTCAAGGGATAGAGGACAAACATGTACGATGCTAGACTCACCCTCGTTCAAGCGAGCACTATAATGACCTTATCTCGTATCAGTAGTAGCAAGCTCGCGGCGAAACTCAGGTGTTCAAGACAGAACAATATGTATAAGATATGATTTCGAGGTTCTGGACACACTGCTGATGGACGTGGAGATTTCATGTGCGTTGGACGAGCAGTGTGCCGGTTGGTTCAAGGACTGAGGGGCAGGAGGGAGGAGGTACCTCCGTAGGAGCTTCGGGTGAAACATAACTAGCAGCTTGGCATCCCGGTGCTCAACTTTCCAACATCCGCGCAATTTCATCTCATCACAGATCGACTTGGATCCTCACTTCACAGTCCCTTTCCATCGAGAATTGTTGTCATATCGCTTCGAGAGTGATTTACGGCGGCCTGTCAATTTTACCAGGCTTACCTTCAAGAGCTGGAGACTACTTCTGCTTTCGAGTCTCTTTACCCGCAACCGAAGTGATACATATCTGACAACATCAAAAGAAGACAGCTAGTAACTTGAAGACATCGGTAGGTATCGAGCTGAATGAGCCAGTTCCAGCAAAGCACCACGGCCTTGGGCCAGCCTTCCTAGAACATGGCGTCACCTCTCCTAGCAAGCTTAGCGGACAGAACAGGGTACACATCCTCGTTTCAGCAAACGACTAACCTCAAAGAAGATGGGACAAGGAGTCGTAGCTATTCGAGACTTCTTCGTCCTATATAGATATGGCTGCCCGTTGCAGAATGACGTTTTCCGGTTCGTTGTAGTAGCCGAAAACGCTGTTTCTGGCCCAGAGCAGTACGGAGCCTTTTGTTCTACTTGTTTGGCATCAAGAAAAGCATCGTTTGTGGCTACTTTCCTTGTCTATTCCACGGATACTCTTTGTTGCGAACGGTAGCTCCTCGCACGTATATTGCGCTTCCAATTACCCGTTCAGTACTCGCACCCATTTCGTTTCTGTTTCCAATTTGACAACATGGACTGGATTCCAGTCCAGTTACCGGGGATTCTCGTCGGATCGATCCTTGGCGTAAGCACAACTCTGGGATCACTAATTCTCCAGCGTTTCTTTCCAGAGCATAGATTACTGTCCACCCCTTCTTTTATGCCGAATAGTAGCACCGAAACCCGCATTCTCACCGAAACAGCCACGGCCACTGCCACTGCCACTGCCATAGCCACAGCCACTGTGGTCCCCAGTTCCACCGACTTCTTTTCCACTATCACCAACTCCTCCTTCCCAACCTCACTGAGCTCTTACTTCCATCCAGAGTCACCCGTTTTCCAACTCCTTGACTTCCTGGCACCATTCGTTGCCGTTAGTTCTGTTCTCCTTTCTATCATACTCATTTTGCGTTTGGTACTTCGACTCAAAGATTGCCGCTGTAAGGACGTTGCAAATGCTCCCCATGCTACACATGGTACAAACACTACGAGTGGTACAAATGCCGAGAACGCCAATGGAACACATTGCACTGCTACTTCGACGACGAGGAATGGAACGACTACCACAACCACGACGACGACCATAACAACCGCGAATGTTGAAGCTGGGCTGCCGGTTTTGCCCAATCCACCAGTTCAGGCAGAACAGCCTGTCCAGGTAGAACCCCTTATTCCAGTAGAGCCACCAGTTCAGGTTCGACCACCAACAACTCAAGCTAGAATTCTAGTTTCGTCTCAGGATGCACCGCAATTACCCACGAATGTTAATGGATCTCGAGCGGCCACCGAGCAACCAGGAAGAGTAGGAGAGCCAATGGAAGAACAGCGCCTAGCTAGTGGTCTTGGCGGAGGAGATTCTCCTGGTGAGACCCAGCAACAGCGGAACGAATTCTCGACTTCGCAAATCCAGGGGGCCGATCCTAGGTTTGGCGAGAAAGCCCAAGCTACAAATTCTGAGCAGTCTCAACGCGCAACTGGTCGTGCACGAGAACAGGCTTGGGCAATTTTAGAAGACGCATGGAAAGCTCACTGTCCTTCTCCGTTCCCGTTCACACGACCTTGTGGAACCCCTCATTCGTCGCATTGTCCGCAACCGGTCCCCTCCAGAAAATTGTGTGATCCAAATCCACTGCACTGTTCTCAAGGATGTTCTCAACAGCATACCTACGGTATCGATCTACAGCCAGGGCAAACCCATCCGAATTGTCATTCACACTCCTGTAGCTCTGGCTCCCCACCTCTTGCTCTTAATTGCTCTCCTTCTGTCCCATACACTTATCTCTACGACGCCGTCACACGAGCACTCGTTGAATACGGCAACATTAACAAAGACGGCAGCACCATCCACTTCCATGGAGCTACGACGATACACGGCGCAATTCCTGAGATTATAAGAGTCGCGGCTGATTTATCTACAACCGAGGTGGAAGTGATACCCGACACTGGTGAAATTGCATCAGTCGAGCCTGATTCAGAGATACACGAAGCTTCTCATGCTGATCCGACAGCTAGCACCGTTACACCCAGCCAGGGAGCTCAGCAAGAGCCTGATGCCTGTTCAAGACCGGACAAAACCAAGACGGACAAAACGAAGAGATCTGTCCCTTCTGCATCTGCGGAAGACCGAGACCGAGACCGAGCGGAAGATAGACTGAATCGTAAAAATTCGAATGTAGCAACCGAACCGCTGGAGAGCCTGCTAGAGGGAATCGCCGAAATGGATCAGAGGGACGAAAGACGAAGGAGAAAGCTTGCATCAGACTCCATCACCGCACCGCATGCCCGAAATTGCGATCAGAGGGTAGAACAAGGAGACCCTACGACGGTACATGGCGCCGCAAGGACTTCACAGTGTCACCAATCGGTCGAGCCCACGACGATCAAATGCTCCTTGTGTGAGTTCGAATTTGCTCTATACACACTCCGTCACTGCACGACTTGCAACTCACATGTGTGTCCCAGCTGTAGAAGCGATTGGCCCCAGTCAGATCAGAACTGTAGCTCATGCCGTGGCCCCCGGCCAGGCATCAAATTCACGGACCGCCGTCAGTCGGTTTCGGATGCTGAAAAAAGAACGTTGTGCTCGATCTGCATGGAGTCTGTTCCCGAAAAAGTTGTTAACGATTGCCATGATTGCAATAGAGTCATTTGCTTTAGATGTCACACGGAATGTAGCCCAGTTTCCGGAGACCGTTGCTCTTCATGCGATATTCCCTTGAACTTACGCCTGCACAAATGCTGTGAACGCAATGCCAGAGGAGCTGGTTGCAAAAACATGGTATCTGTAAAGAACGGCAAGCCGCCACCGTGCTGTGTTCGTCGAAAGATCATCTGTGAGGAGTGTAAGCGCAAGAGTAAGAACAGTCATCAGCCGAGTGCTGACGCTTGTGTGGAGTGCGGGCACAGTCGCTCGCTGGTGGAGAAGCTTATGGCGGCACCAAATATCGATGGATATGACATTACGCAACCTGATGCGGGGCGTGATGGAGATCGACGGTCCTTTCGCAGGGTCAAGGTAGGGGATCTTGGACGACGGGATGCTGGACAACGAAGCAATGGCGTTGGGGAAGAGGGTGCTCGCAGGTTCGGCTTCCCTCTTCTCCCGATAACCACACCAGATACCCCCAGAGTACCGTCTACCTTTTCGCCACCTCCAGCACGGCGCAGAGATCCCAACTCGTTCGAGAATGCTCTGACACAGTCGACTGTCACTCCAAACGTCACTCCACCACCGGAAAACGCTGAAAGGGAAAGCCCGATCTTCGATGACGCCTTGAGAAAGCAAGCTCGGGAGTTCATCGAGAATAAACGCGCAAAGAAGCTGGCCGAGCAGAAGAAGGTCGCAGAGGAGAAAGCTGCTGCCATAAAAAGGTCTGCTAGTGGAGCTAGCCTGACGCCTACAGCTTCGGGAACTGCGATTGCTGCCATACCTGGCATAGATGCTGGTGAGTTCCTCGTCCTGCCCCAGATCGCACTTGTGAGACCTTTGAAACTGAAGAAAGATAACGAAGGGAAAGAGGAAGAAGAGGCTGTGACCAAGAAGGTCCCTGAAGAAGGTAACAAATCATTGAGTGCTGGTACAAATGCTCAAGCTGGAGATGATCTTACTGGCCTCGAGGCTACCAACGCGAGCGAGGAAAGAGATGGTGAGAAGTGTGGACCACAAGCTACTTCTACAACGGCACCGTCCGACCAGTCTTCTCGTGCTCCGGGGATTACAGCCACCCCACACCCGCCTCCAATCCCGACGACTGTTGGTATGTACCAATTCCTCAATCGGTCATGGGCAGAAATTGACGAAGAGGATGATGATTTTGATCCTCGAGCAGATATCACCACAGGCTTTGAAGACTGGGAAATCGGTTCAACTGGGCGAGCACTCGTCGAAGTAGCAAGTACCGAGCCGGAAGCGCAAGTTCCTGCCCAAGAAGGCACCGGAATTGCTAGGGCCGATCTTAATCATGATGATAACGGCTCCAGTACTCACATTCTGCCACGTGAGCCAGCAATTGCAGGGAGCTCTCATGGTACGAGCAAACCAAAACTTTCGCCAAGAGTGAATGCTAGTGCCCCTCCAATTACTCCTGGAATTTTGCAACCTAGCAAAAAGAGTGAAAAGGGATCTGGGCTCCCAGGACAGCCTGAGAGCAATGCTTCTACCACTAAAGCTGATGTTCCGCGTACTGTTCCGTCGTATCTTCAGCCTATCCCTCCAACTGTCCGTCCGACACAGACTGGGCCCTCGACTATTCCAAGTCCCACCATTTCTATCCCCCCTGCCCCCACTGTTACGAACACGACCGCTGCTCCTGTTAAAGAACCCAAGAAGACCCTACAACAGCCAATAAAGGGTCCAGAGCCAACATCAAACGTAGCCTCGGCGGGAATCGCGCAGCAACTTGTCATGTCGGAAGAGCTTAAGAGCAAATCGCCAGGTGTTGCGCAATCGACAAAAGCACCAGCTAAAAAATTGCCCAAGCACGAAATTTCCAAGGAGCCTGGGCTCGGATTTTATGGTTCGAAGTGGGCCAAACAAGGAGCGAAAATCACCACTGTAGTACCTCCCGCTACGGTTGCTCCTACCGCAGTTCCTCCTACCGCAGTTCCTCCTACTGCAGTTCCTCCTACTGCAGTACCTCCCATTGCAGTACCTCCCATTGTAGCACCTCCCACTGCAGTACTTCCCACAACAGTACCTCGCCCAACACGTACCGAGCCATCAGTTCAGACTGCTCAAGATCGAGCTGCTGCAGCTTCCAAGGCACCTATAGGCAGCCTTGATACTTCGAAGTGGGCTTCCAAAGCGGAAGTCACCGCTAGAAAACTGTCTCCCACCATTCGTACCGGGTCATCAGTTCGGCCTGCTCAAGGTCAAGCTGCTGCAACTTCCAAGGCAAATCCGAAGGCGAAAATCTCTAACCAGGTGCCCACCGGTAGCAGTTCAGTCCCGTTTCCTACCACGCGAACCGAGCCGGCAGTTCCACAAACTGCCCAAAGTCAAGCTGCTTCAACTCCCCTGTTAGGTGGGGGCGTTTATTATTCGAGACATGACCCAAGGTCTAAAAGTCAAGCTGCCGCAGCTTCTGCAAGCACTGTCCCTCCTGTTCCACGTATCACAACCCTCAATCCTCCATTAGAACCTCCTGTGTCACCAGCTCCGCAGCATACTCAAGATCCTGTGGTTGAGACTCCTGCCGCAGCCATCATCGTCCCCACCGCGCCAAAGAAATCAACCGGACTGAATTTCAATGCCCCAGCCTTTACTCCTCCCCCACGCCTCCCCAGAACCTCTGAAGCTCCGCCCTTACCACCAATAGCAGTGACGGTCCCTGCGCAACCATCACAACTGCCGAATCCAGATAACAGCCATTTAGTCGAGACAGTTACTCCTGTTGACGGGATGGAGGTGAATCATGCCAACTCCATCGGCAGTGCTGGAATGGACATCGACCAGTCGCACCCAGAAAGACCTCAAATTGATGGTGACGCGATGGAAGTTGAAAACTCATCAGACACATCCCCAGCTCGACATTCGGAGGCTTCTTTTCCTTTCCAACAGATGCCTCTTCATCCTTCGCAACAGATGCCTCTTCTTCCCTCGCAACAGATGCACCTTCACCAGACTTCGAGCGCAGCCCCTCCTTCAACACAGTCGATGCTCAATCTACAAATGCCGCCTGGCCAAGCAAGCCCCTATCAGCAGCGAGTATCATACCCTCCTCACTCGGAACAAGACTTCAACGCCCAATTTCCTGCTGCCCAAGAATATTGGAGTCAGTCCCCACTTGTTCGACCTTCACCAAATAGAAGCGCTCTGGAGTGGCTGGACACTGGACAGCCACTTCCCGGTAGTTACAGACCTGCTGGCGCTCCTTTGAACGCACCACTAGGGCCGGCAAGCATGACTGGAGCTAGAGCCGCCCGGAACGGACAACGCCAGAGCCACGGAGGATCTCAAACCTCTAGGGGAGGTCATTCTAATGGTTCCAATACCCCTCGATGGTCTTCGCCAGGTTCTGGTAGGGGTCAAACAAGCCACCAAAATCTTGGAGGAGGTCGTTCTCGAAGTTTTGGTGGAGTGTTTGGTGTTCAGGAAGGCTCTCAACAGGGTTTCTCTCCCACTGTATTTGTACCAACCGGTCCTCGTCAGTCACCTCTACCGCAAGTTCCAGATCTGTCACAGGCACCAACGGGTCCGCGTCAGTCGCGTCCACAGAATGATCCAGATCTATCAGAGGCAGCGACTGTACCACGTCTGTCCCAAGCACCGATGAAGCGAGAGCTAGACTTATCAGAGGCAGCAACCGGACCACGTCAATCAGAGCTGAAAAAGATGCTTCCAATTAAGCTTGCTGCATCTAAAGTCAAGGAAGAGGCTATCAAAGAGGCTGTCGAAGGGGCTGTCGAAGAGGCTGTCGAAAAGGCTGTCGAAGAGGCTGCGGAGCTTGAAGAAGATGTCATCTGAAATCGACTGATTCTTGAAATGCTGTGCTCTTTCAGTGGGCTTCTCATGTAACAGATTAGGGGTAAACGATGGAGGATTAATGGCAACAGACTTCGACAAGAGAGTTCGAAAGAATGAAAATGTTACCTAGAATGGTTGTTGCGGGCGAGTATGTGTTGGACATGCCTGTTGTACAAGATTAATGGCGTTACTGAAATTTAGTTGTTAGCCTTCCAACCAGTGGAAGGTTGAAGAATGTTGGTAGAATGTGAGGTAAGCTATATGCCAGGCATTCAAATTTGCTCGAATGTCAAACCTTTGTTGTGAATATAAGTGGTATTGGTTCGGTGCCATCCTCTCGTTCATACGGACTACTTGATGCTGAGGAGGTTTACTTTGATACGTGAGATGCGCTCTCCTGTCCTTGAAGATGGAAATGGTGGTCTCAACCAGGAATCTAGAGCATGAGCTAGAATGGAACCTAGGAATAGCTTTGCGATTACATAAGCATGCTGAAAAATTCAGCTTCGGCTCCCACCTCGTCACAGCTCATGCAATCCCATCCACACGACCCATCACTCGATGGCTACCTTCCTATTTGCCTACCAATATCAATATGACCTAGCAAGAGGCGCGATGAGCCTTTCTATTTGTATACATTGTACCATGCCCCAATCCATGGCCATAAACGCCCAGCTCAAAATTGGCTCTGCTACCTATCGTCCTGACGAGGACGCGTCGATGGTCAAAGATTTGTCACCAGTTCTCGTCTCTGTCTTTCCAGGCGCCGCTACTTGGACTGGAGAAGGAATGCTCCCTACGTTGCATGTTGTCGGCTAAGGCCCTATTGCCCAATATCGCGTCCTCAGATCTTCTTGCAGAAAGAGCTACATACGAGTGGGACGTAGGAGATGTCGCCAAAGGGATCAAAGGCAGACGGAAGTTCTAAAATTAGCTAGCTTTGAGTATCAGAGGGCCGGGTATGGATAGAGCTGATGAGCATGCGAGGCTATCCTGGTCATTGCGGCAGGCTTCGTGCACCCGATTGCATCTGGTCTTGATGACTTTTCATGCGATAATTGGACTCGATACAATCACGAGAAAAGAGTATTATCCAAGAGGAACTTATTCGTGCCGCAATCGTACCATTGCTGACATTGCCAGTCTTTCTGATAACCTCAAAACTCCCCCACAGACTTTCTGCCCAAGATATCTATGGGTGTATCGTCTCCATGTAAAGCTCCGCTCGATCTTCCAAGCCGCTCCTCCAAGCCGCTCCTCCAAGCCGCTCCTCCAAGCATACCCAAACGTGTTGCTGGTATTGCCACCCGTGGTTTCAATACCTCTTTGGCAGCTCATGGCTATGTTGCATTTACGATGAGACTGGTCCTGCAACATTTGGCAAACGAGAACCCGGATACAGATACATCAATTGTTGTCTGGGAGCAGTGGATACTCCTTCGTTTACACAGTCGCCCTACTTCTTGGGAGTTATCGTAAGGGCCCTCTCCCATTAAATTGGCACAAGGATCACACGTCCGCTGTCAGACTGTGCCGAATCATACTCCAAGACTGGGCAATAGTTACAATTTTTCTTGAGAAATCTCGTCTCACTGCTTTGATCGCAGCGAGGTGATTGCAGAATACAGGGCGTTGTCGGCACATTCGATCTCATTCCAGGCGGGTTCCTGTTTGCAGACGTGACAAAGAATCATCACCAAAGATTGCTGTTACCGTTCCCACACAAAGACAGAATGCATGTCAGTAGCATGCGATCGCTCACTTATTTGTTTGCTTGAATACCTCTGTCGGAAACCGTTGAAGAGACGCGGCAAATGACTTCAGTATTTGATGGCTCCATGCTTCCCGAAGAAGCATTCAGTTACTACATATCTCGTCCGGATCAAAGCTTCGCATCCATCATTACGCTCACATCTCATATCATTGAATCGATGGACTGTTTTCTTATACTGGGTGCTCTCAGCGCCTTTGGAAAAATGGTTTATGATGCGAGTGGACGAGCTATGCATCGATTCGAATTGCTTACGGATGAATCGATTTTGCGTTCGAAACCCACAGTCACGAAGACTTGGTTGAGTGGCACATCCATCGTCGACCGGCCTCCGGTCCCTGCTCCAATTCAAATCGTCTCTGCTGTTGCTAGCAGCTCACAACCCCGCCTCCCGGATTTCAACAAATCTGATCTCCCTGTCCAGATCGTCTTCTTCATCCTCCTCATGTTCGCATCAGTAACAGCATTTTGTTGTTATGCTTCAGGGTGCTGGAAACTCATCGCCGACCATTTTGAAGTCACGCCTTTTTACGATGATGACTCTGATGGGCGGTTCGTATACAAAAATGGCCCACCGATTTCCAGCACTCAAAGCACCATGTCTGTAACCACGACATCTGATATCAACTTCGTCACCGAACGTTGTTCTCCTCCTCGCACCTTACCAAAATGTCCAGATGCTAGTAACAACCCCATCTCCACGACCAATTCATCGATGTCTCTTAGACATAGACACTCTGGACCACTTCCCACGACATCGAAATCTCCCTCCCACTATGCGCTAGCAGCAGCTGATCCTGGGGATCATAACGCCAACAGAATACCTGTGTCTCGAACAAAACCATTGGGAGCGGTCTCTCCCGAGACAGGAGTCTCATCCATCCCCACCCCGTTGCACGCACAAGACAATGGCCAAGATGCCGTTGACTCGGGCGAGAGGCAGGAACCAGCTGAAGGAGTCGAGTATTCAAACGTTGCCACAGCTGGACCAGATCATACCGCAGCACTTGAAGCAGGAAAACAAGAGATATCGGCCGAGGCACATCGCGAGAAGTCCCCGGACCATGATAATTCCAGAACTAAAGAAGATCTTAGACACGTGAAGGCGACTGGTGACACCGAACCTGGGTCTTCGACTACAGAAATTAGCAAAGCTGCGCCCACTGAAACTGATTTTATGTCTCAACGGACTGATTCCTCTGAGCTGGTAATAGGAGCTGACTCTCTCGAAAGCTCAGATCCGGGTGATAAAGTTGATCTTGGAATCAGTACCACTCATGAAGCATCAAATCCCGGTCTTGATCGAAATGCACAATTGAGGACGACAATGCATACAAACTCTCTGAGTGGACTCAAGGCGAGGTCAGGTACTGGCCATCCTGCATCAGCGAATTCTTTTGTTGCCCTCCAAGATAGCGATACATCGTCCAAGTCCCGAGCCGGTTCCGATGCGAGCAGTGAGCATACCAACCACATTGTACCAGATGTAGAGGAACAGATTACTGGTGTCACCGGCAATCAAGCCGATGACCAGGGCTGGGAGAAGCCCAAGAGTAAGGAAAGGGGAAGGGCAAGAAAGTCACGTAATAATGCTGGGGATCGACTACAAGTGATTGGAAGTGAGCTGCGTACCAACTCCTCAAATCCTAGAAATGCACAGCTTTCGAAGACCAATCCTCCTAGAAGCCAAACATACGCGTCTTCAACGCCCAAGACTCGTGGAAGGCTGTCTCATAATCTTCAGTCCCGGCAATCTTCTGCTCATTTTCAATTCGAGAGCGGCTCAAATCAATCACAGACGATCTCTCCGCTGAAGCCGACGCCGCCGCCATTCACGCCCAGAGAACAACGCGCAAGGTCTCCTGTTACTCCTTCACTCCGCAATATTCAGTCGCAGCCCCAGACCACCCCAAACTCGCCTCGACGGGTAGAAAACCTAATGGCAGAAATTAAGCGGACTATTAACACGACGCCGAGCAAAGCTAGCCCGAAGGACGCTTCGAATTCGCATCTAGCATGGAAAGCTGCCCAAGCAGCGCAAGCAGCCACGCGATCTGGTTCGCCTCAATTACGATCTGGGCCACCTGCTTTTTCGTCCTCTCCAACCACTCCGAGCTCGGCCGCCTTTCTTGACGTCTTTAGTAGAGAAGTTCCGAGCGAAGCGGCTCCTGAGACGGCTTCGGTTCCAGCCACTGATGATCGATTCAAGCCATCAGATCCTTCGAAATCGGCCGATGCGCCGACAAGCACGAGCTGGGCTGATGATGCTGAGTCTGACTAAGCTATGGTATATGCTCAAGGGCGATCTGAGTCGTTACGATCACGCCCTTGACAAAACTCATTCCCCTTCCAACATTGGTAAGAGTTTTTGCCCGAATTAGGGGTTCCTGCTGTGTTGACCATGTTTCGGGTCGGACTGGAAGGTTATACATCGCCCCTAGAAACCCGCCGGAGACCTAGGCTATAAATTTACTTTGGACTATAGATTATCGAAATAGAATAGAGGAGGCTACAAATTGTTAATAGTAGTAGCAAATCCTGAGAGGCAAGGGCTCAGCTGCATTGGCATAGATTCGGCCTCAAGGACATGAGAGCGAAAATGTGAGATCCGGGAATGTGGTTGGAGTGGAGTTTGCAGCACGAATCGCAGTACAATCAGTACCATAATTCGACTGAGAGCCGCTTGGTCTGCGACCGACTTCTTTCCATCAAGCATATCTTTCACTGCCATGACTTTACTTCCATTGTCTCAAAACCACCTATGACGCTGTTCTAATTCAACAAAGAAGCTAGATGATACGCCAAGTCGCCGTCTTCCGGGTCCGATCGCTGTAAATCAGCCCTTTCCCATCGGTCTCCGTCAGTCCAGATCCTTACTCAAGAATCTTTCAATTTCTCGAATACGCGGTTGTCACCAGTCACTTTATTCAACTTACAGGAATTGGAATTTCGAGCGAAGCCGTGATGGCTAGGAAGGAAGAGCATATGATTGACCGATAGCACGACGGGCTAGAATTTTAAGACAACACGCATTCACGGTCACATTTGCGGGGGCGCACAAATAAGTTATGTCTGGTACGGTACCGCTCCCCAAAATGTTAACGCCCCATCTCATTTGCTCTAGATAAAGCTGCTGTGGCTATGTCTTTGTTAATCAGTACTGTAAGGTTTTTCTCTTCCGACAACGCTATCAGTATTGCTTATAGCAAAGCCCCAGGACCGCCTGGACATAATTGTATACGGAAGCGAATGGATTCTTCCTATCACCACGCATGTTGTCCTAGCAATTGTTTAATGGACAACTTAGCCGCCTGCTAAAGGCAGACAGCTTCTTCACTGTATTTACGGCCAACCTGCAGGACCGGAATTACGTGACTGTAAAGAGATAACAGCATGTCCGTCCTTTTGTGTTGAGTCGAAAGGTGAAAATGATGAAGCCCAGACCCATGTACTCGTACAGAATACTCCAACACACCTTTGATACTCCATTTATCTCAATAACATCTTCGACCTGCCACAGCACCTACATCCTTTCTACACAAACAACATCAACGACATCAACTTAAAGTTATCCTCCCATCTATAAGGCGACGCCATGGGCCTGCAGGAATTTGTTGGCGCATGCGCCGCTCTGTTGCAAGCTCACGCAATTCTCGCCTTCTATCGCACCTTGGAATGGCTCTCTTCCTCCACCGACCTTGCTCCGATCTACCTGATTCTGCTTACCGCTCTGTCTTTCATTGTTTTCGCGGTGGCCGCTGCTTCATGCTTGGTCTGCTTGGTAGAGATCTTACATCTCTTCTTTACTACCCTTTGCACAGACGATATCGAGCCGAACAACCACCTCGACTTCGAAGCTCAAATTTTTTACACGGACGATACCGATTCAAATTACGCTTCCGACGATACCGAGCCAATCTACGATTCCGACGACGCAACTCAATTTCCTTTCACAGACGATGTCCAACCAGACAACGATCCTGACGGCGCACTTCAAACTCTCGTTCCCGTCAGTACGGTCCATCATTTTCATCTGATACATCTTTTCCTGCAGCAGCGACATCTCTTCCGGCCCCTTCCGTGATCACATTGCCTCCGCAAGCCTCGATTGTCACTCCTGATACTACGGATGCAAGGATCACGACTCCTAAGTGTCGAAGTAAGTGAACTCCTCTCTGATCTCCGCACCAGTACGAATGTGTCCCGCTAACGCTGTCAAAGGCCAGAACTGATGAGGATATGATCAGAATGTTCAACGAGAGATTTCCCCTCGATGGTATCGACGATGTTATTTTGGCAGTGCAGACTTTATGAAGGTACTAGGACGGCCATTTATTTGTACGCTCTCTGGGTTGCAATTGGTTCGGCATTGTTTTTGCAGGTCATGGGAATTTCTTATTGTTGATGCTTAAAGCGAGGGGTTACTTTCAGGGGCCAGATCTGATGCTCCGAGGATTGAAGGAAGATTTCCAAGGTTCCATTGTACATGTATTGGTCCTTTTGCGATTGGAATTATTTGCTTGCGGTGGTGGAAAGGTTTGAACAGCATACGGGGCTGTCTTCGGAATTTCAGGAACTGGGCGAGCATGCCAAAATGGTCAATAAATGGGTTCCAGCTTTTTGAAGTTATTGGTACGGTCGTCATGGTCACAAAACGGAAGGGGGCAGTGCATCCAATACATTAGAATAATTCGTCGATCTCGAAGCTCGAATGATCCGAACAATCTTCAGGAAAGGCCTGATGTGCGAATGGTGAGAACCCCCACCCATCCGACCAATCTTTCACCGCAGTGACTGCAGAGTGACATTGAATGAATACATTCCGAGGGCTCCGAGGTTCCACGATAGCCTTGATCCAGTCTAGTTATCGTGATCGAATTGGTGTGACTGAAACGTATATGCAGACGAAGACGGGCTGATGAGAATGCTAATTCCTTGGGTTGAGTCGAAGAAGTTGACGGACGGAGGTTTGGAGTCCACGAAGCGGCGGCCTCCAGGGCTCCCGACGTTCCAAAATGATTAGTCATGCCAGACTCTACTGAGTCAAAATATTGTCACAGCAATTACGTGAGTCAACCTCTGCCACTCGTTTCTCCATGCGCAAATTGCTGAGACCCCTTCAAACTACTGCCCGAGTACTGCAATCCAATCCTCGACGCTGCGCAAGACTCAATTGCGGAATTCACCCACTACGAGAGCAATCACACTACTTTTACCAAAACGCTGAGCCCGACATGGCGAAAGACAAGGGAAATATTGCACTCAAGACCCCAAAAGGCACTCGAGACTGTAAGAATCACTTACGGCCCTCTTTGTGAATTATTGCTGAAGTTTCGAGAAGGGCAGGGCAGCGATGTTGTGCTACGAGACAACATCTTCAGTGCCATAACAGAAGTATTCAAGTAGCTACTCCTCCACCTCAAACTGAAAGCATAGCTAACAAATACGCAGACGTCATGGCGGAGTCACGATAGACACGTACGAAATCTTCCTCCCTCCTACGCGAACTATTCTGATATTCTCACAAGCCCCGTCTTTGAGCTGAAGGAAATCCTCACTGGAAAATATGGCGAAGACTCGAAGCTTATCTATGACCTTGCCGACCAGGGCGGTGAAATAACCTCCCTCCGATACGATCTCAGTGCGTTATTATGTGGCTGTTGGAAAGATGGGACAATATGCTAAATGTCCCAGCTGTACCCTTTGCACGATGGCTTGCCATGAACCAATCCATAGGCGGAATCAAACGATATCACATTGCAAAGGTCTACCGAAGAGATCAGCCAGCCATTGCGAAAGGAAGAATGCGAGAATTCTACCAGTGCGATTTCGACATTGCAGGCCCGAACTATGATTCCATGCTTCCCGACGCGGAAATTCTAAAGATCATATGCGAGGTGTTCAAGGCAATTGGATGGGCGGGCACATATACTATCAAGTTGAACCACCGCAAGGTGCTAGAAGGCATGATGGCCGTCTGCGGCGTGCCAGAGGACAAATTGAGGGCAATAAGTAGTGCTATAGACAAGTTGGACAAAGTAGGTTGAGGACAGCGCTTTTTAGGGCTACCACTAACGGCCGCAGTCACCTTGGGAGGAGGTCCGGCGCGAAATGACAGAAGACAAAGGGCTCGACCCAGCCGTCGCAGACAAGGTTGGAGAATTCGTCCAGCCCACTCCTACCTCAAACGGCGATGACGGCGTCGCCCCATCAGCTACCACGAAAGAGGACCCGAGAAAAGTGCTGGAGAGGTTACAAGCTAGTGAAATTCTCAACTCAAATGCTTCCGCAAAGAAGGGTCTAGAAGAATTGGCATTATTATTCGAATATCTAGACGTCTGGGGCGTCCTTGACGAAATATCCCTGGATATGTCCTTGGCACGCGGTCTCGATTACTACACCGGTCTCATCTACGAAGTCGTCACGGAAGGCTCAGCACCAAAATCAACAACAACGAAATCCCAAAGCAGGAAGCCGAAATCCTCAGGGGACCCAGACGAAGATAGGTCTTCGGATCCTTCAATCGGTGTTGGTTCGGTGGCTGCAGGTGGTCGATACGATGACTTGGTCGGGATGTTCAGCAAAAAGGGACAAATTCCTTGTGTTGGAATCTCCTTCGGCGTCGACCGCATTTTCGGTATCACAAAGGCACGGATGGAGAGAGAAGCAGCAAATGCTGTTATGCGAACAAACGAAGTCGACGTCTACATTATGGCTTTTGGCGGTGATGGCTGTCTAAAAGCTCGCATGCAGATTGCGCAGCAATTATGGGATGGCAAGATCAAGGCGGAATTCATGTGGAAGAAGAAGCCTAAGCTACCGACGCAATTCAAAGCTGCGGAAGTGGCTGGCGTGCCTTTGGCCGTGATTGTAGGAGAGGATGAGCTCAAGCAAGGCATGGTCAAAATCAAGGTCATGGGCGCGAAAGAGGGAGACCCGGAAAAAGAAGGCGTGCTCGTTAAGAGAGACGACCTTGTCGAGGAGGTCGGGAAGAGGTTACGCATTGTCGAAAGCGTGCTGACGAAGAAGGTTGAGGAGGTGAAACTTGAGGGATAGGCTCCTGTTCATTGGGGAGCCAAAGATATGATACGCCGATGCTGGAGAACAGACAGCTTTGCAATTCTTTCTCCCTCCCACAGCTTTAGATTAGAATAGATGAGAGATTGGAAAAGTTGCCAGAAAGAAAGAGCATTGGATGATTGGGTCCGACGTCTCTTACATGAGCTTGTCTCAAGCACTTGTGGCAGCCACGCATCAGCGTGTCTTCCTCTTGCAATAGTAACAACGAAAGGAATCCTCATTCCAATTTCTCACTCTGGAAGAATCCCGTCCTCAAAATAACTCTCACACCCATAGCCCTTCGCAGCGCACAATCCTACTCAGCAGCATCAAATCTATCCTCATCGGTGACACGAACGATCAGATAAGCATTCAAGAACCTCCGTTGATAGCCCCCAATCTACCCAGCACGCTCTCCAATGACAAAGAGGTGGTTTCGGTCAAAACTCGAAGCCAGGTTGGGATTCAAGTCCAAGAAACCGTGCAATCCCGCAAAACCTGTTCCTGGCGAAGCAGCCAAATCCTCAGCTGTCCATGTTGATCGTCGAGGGATGAAGAGAATCCAATTGACCCTACGCGGTAAAGCCCGTCGCGACCTCAGTATTATGGGTACGGGTAGAGGACCGCGCCATAGTCGGGAACGGAAAGCCATGTCTTCACGCATGGCTCATCCGAGACGGGAAAGGATACACGTCGAACAACGGGATCTACGAATTGCAGAACCACAGGTTGCGCTACGCTGCGCCACGACATGGAAACGGGAAGATCGCGAGAGGATCGGTCTGCTGGATCTTCCGCTGAATGTTCGCGACAGGATTTTCGATTACCTTATTGACTCGAAAGATATCAAAGTGTCGACGACCTCGTACCGCGGCAAGCTCAATTTTGCACCTGACGCCTCAATTGTTAGCTATTTAAAGGGATACCACCAGCAGCTACCAATTCTACGTCGACTACGTGCGCGCAGTTTGTCGCCACCCGTCCTGCTGCATGATCATCACCATCCGAGATCTATCGAGGGAGCATTTCGTCCGCCGAAAATTGCAGCTCCATCCATTCATACCGGGGATTACCCGCGGAAATTTCTATCCTGGCGATGCAGTCAAGGCTGAAGTGGTCATGCCGCGAGCGTCCGAAGCATACTTCCAGCATATACGAGATCTGAGGCTGCATTGTGTTATTAACCGCAGCGACCTGGGCGCTAATGTGACAAAATCAAGTTGCGCGCTGGACAGGACTCCATCGATTCGTGAAGTCCTGGCTATTCGTGATCGTCTGCCATGTCTACGACACTGCGACATCCACGTATACTTCACGATGCGCGAGATTCGAGGCGCCAATTATTCCTTGAAATGGATCGACGACTGTCTGACACCATTGGCTCTCCTCCCCCCGGAGTCGACGGGAATCCAGGTAATGATTCCAGGAACAGATTCCCAAGATACCAGGGATAATCATTGGTACATGAAACCCCGGCGCGCGGTCCCCGGAGGCCCAGAAAGAGCAGATTGGTTGCATCACAAGCACGGTCGAGACGTGCAAGATCTGGTCGGGATCAGGAAGTGCTACCGCTGCTTGCGGGACTACCAAGGATTCCACCGATATGAAAGGAGAGAGAGGGGTTGGATCCCCTGCCGCCAAGGGAACACGTACTTTCAGACGTCTACCCCGAGATGGCGTAACTAAGAGACTGGTGCCGTGTTCACGAATTTTCTCACTCGTGTTGCTGATCCTGTTTATGCTGCTTCGCCGCCGCCGCCATCTCGTCCTCATCCTCATCCTCATCCTCATCCTGGATCGGCATATCTCAACAGCCTTTATAAAAACTATAATGCCCTGCGTAAGTGCTGATTATGTTTACCCACAACCTTCGAACCAGCTCGCTTGTCGTGCTAATGGGCGGCGTTACTGAAGGATTCACCATGGCAGCCTAACATCGTCTTGGCATGGAAAGTCGGACTGAATCTGTGGAGGAGATCTGGCATTATTAGCTAGTCATGAACATCAATTTGAGCAATTGAATGAAAAGGATCGACAAATCATCCTCTTATGATGAAGTATCGAGTATTAAACTGCCAAACCAGAAATTCTCTTGTAATCGTCCCTTATAGACCTGGGCGCGATTATGTGGGTGGCGAACCACCAAGTATGCCAGAGCTCTTCCTCCAATCCTGGCCGAGCGAGCAACATGCTCTCAGCGGCGATAATCTCCCCACCGGGCTCTGTGATCCCAGTCTCGACGGTGGCAATCCACGACGTCGTGGCCACGTTCTCGGCAGTAGCCGCACCAGGTGTTCGAACGGTAGCGCTCCGCGGCGAGTTCCTCTGTTGATACAGGTTAGCCATGTCCACTGACCTGAGTGTAGAATGCGAGATGCTGACAATAACAAGGCGTAGAGCCTTGGTATGTTCAGTCTAGACATAGCGGGGAGTGATGTGCTTTTGAGACGTACCTCTCCAGGCGCGGTTGTCAGCAAGAGCTTGGTTGCATTCTTGCTGTTTTGAGGCCAATTCGACCTCCTTTCTTGCCGATTCGGCCGTCTCCTTTTGCAAATTGTCGATCAATTTGCGGTTGTTGTCTAGAACGAGTGCGTTAGTGGTTGTAAAACGTGCACAGCTGGTTTGGGTGTCACTTACCGCCGACGTACGACAATTGATCTGGATCACGGACGCAGATTAGTACCAAACTTGAAGTATCTAGAGGGTGTTCCGGTGGCGAATACTTACTCAGTAAATGGCCTTTCTCGGCCTCCAGCTGCTGAACCTGCTGCCGCAGGCGGGCCATCTCCTTGTCTTGCAGGTCTTTCTCCTGCCTCACGGTGGTGTTTTCGCGCACCACGCTCTCGACGTACCCTTGGTTGTAGAGTCTGTCGTTTTTTCCCATGTTGAAGCTAAATCACACGTCAATTGCCTATCTAATGGCTACATGAATGGGGTTGACTTACTTGAGCGTGGGTTGTTGCTTGGAGTGCAAAATGCGATCGCGAAAGTGACAAAGACTTACCTGAATAAGCGGGGCTAGTTCGGGGCTCTCAAGCCGCGAGTACCCCTTCACGATCTGGGCTTCCTAGAGCCTACGACGAGGAGCCACGAGTAGCTCGATCGGAAGACATTTACTGTCGGAAGAGTACAATCTTCCAGCCTCTCACAGCAGTTGACAACTCGCAGAGCATACAACGGAAAGCCAGAGTGTCTCAGCCCCAATCGTACACACCTTTGAGGCATGCAAGCTTGAGCCTCCCAATATCAAACCCCGTCGTCGCAGAGCACGCTATCGAAGGCATGGATACCTCGAATGAAGCGTATACAGCGCGGAAGCAGACTGTGATGGTGGAGCCTCCTCATACGAATCACACTCCTGCAGAGCGTGAGCCCGAAGAACATGAATATCCCGATTCCAGTCGCGTGAAAACTCGAAAGACACAGTTCTTGAGCCCCCGAACATGGCTGACGTTACCACAGAGCAGGCCGTCGAAAGGCACAGGTGCTCGATTCGAGGCGCATGTAGCTTCGAAGCACACCATTTAGGGACTCCTTGGACAACTTAGACATCTGTATCGACTTACACCAAAGCGGGTCGGCTTCTTGCCTATTCAATGAAATGCCATCGGAAGCGCACCTCTTTCAGACCCACTGCGGTAAGAACGTTCATGTCGGACCATCTTGGACACGAACTGCGACCAGGCTCTCAGACGAAACTTTCGAAAAGTGATTACCTCGCAATGTCCAATACAACTACCCTTTGACGACGCGCAAACTGCGGGAGGCATGCATGATGAATCCAGCGAGTCAAGTTTGCTTGAGACAAACCATCGTCAGCCCAGTCTCATACATATTTGACATGAAAGAACATACTTGCGCGATGCGTACACACCTTGTAACCAGCACGCTGCGTGGTATCGGATTCCAACGCAGCTGCCTTTCCTTTATGCAAATTTTGCTTGCAGTACATGCCCTTGAAAGCAGGTCAGAGTCTCAATTCCGATCAGATGTGATGCGAAAATTGTACTTCGAAACTTTCCTGCTCACACTGAATACATTTTTGATAAGTTCGAATGTCAAGACCATGTGGTATCCGGACATAACCAAATCGTGGGTCTTGAATCGCATCTCCCGGTAGCAAGTCCTTCGTGACCTTTCTTTGTCCATGCAATTGAGTACCAAGAAATATGACTGTCGCAGTCGTTGCATTTCAAGGTTCGATCTAATCGCTTATGACTTGCTCTTGGTGTTTGGAAATCCCAGGGCTATTTTATCCAGAATTGAGGCGAAGCATGTGCATGATCGCATGATCGCATGATGAAAGAGATTGCGTGTAGTTTCTGGCAGCTTTCATTTCGCTGATTGCCAGGAGTTCATTGCCATGGAACCGGATTTCTGGACCTCCAGATGAGGTACAGTCTTTGCAAATGCCTACTTTTATCCAGTTTCCCAGCAGCATGCTCTTTCAACCCTTGGTGTATTTATCTCATTTCCACAGTTCCGGGATTCCAGGACACCTTCAGTGCTTTCTGTCTGTCGATGGTCTGAGTAGCCGGGTTTGCGAACTATTTCGCGATGGTTCGCGATCGATAGGCGGGTGCTTGAAAGATGACAGGAGTTTCCTATGTTGGTGGCACTCAGTCTCCTTCAGACGATAGCTTGTCCAAATACATACTGTCGGCTAATGGCTGGTATGAACCGCTTTCAATCGTATGCTGTCTCGAGAGCTGTTCAGGCGCGGCGTCCTGTTTTCATGCGGTCGACAAACTGTAGGTCATGGACGACGTGCTCGCACATGTCGTTGTTACATGTGCATCGGCAGCGACAGAATGAAACTCCACATTACTCAGTGCTTTTTGGAATTATCACCAGCGAGTGGGAGGCAGTAGGCAGCGATTGTTGGTGGGCATGTTCTGGTTAACGAGACGAGGTGAGGTTAAAGTAGTGGGCCCTGCCCCTGCCGTGCCCCCTCAATTTTGAGGCCTCGCACTCTCACCACCCACTCGCCCCTTTCCTACCTGCCCCGAACCATCACATCCATCATACTGCTCGAAGACGCAATCGTTGAGGCTCGCACTCGTCTCTGATGAGTCCCATTGCTGCTGGATAGAGCGCTCGAAGTAGCCCAATCCTCCATCGCCCGAGAACTCTCTTGCAAAGACTTCAACATCGCATGTTGTCTCAGCGTCTCTAGGCTGATAAGCCTCTCAATCCCCTCTCAGCCCGGCCTTCATCTTGCCTGCCTGCAGGAACATCAATACAGGATGCCATTCCAAGCCCGTGCTGGTCTGGTTCTTCCTTAATCACGGTTCGTTGACTCAGGGTTGCAACAAAACCACAATTACACTTCGCCAGGATGCACCTCGGACATTGACAACTCGTACGAATCGCTACTTTCTATATAAACACCGTTGACTGCTGGGCGTGTCTTGGTTGCATGTTCCTAGCCTAGCGAGGAGCGACTTTTCAAATTTAGAATGAGCAACGCAAGCGGGCTTGAGACGGAAAACGGCGTTATCATCAAGAGGGCTCGATCGTCAGCTCCCTGAAAGTCTCCTATTTTTCAGATCTACAATGGCCGACTTCGACAGGACTGTTCCGGGTGCCAAAAGAAGCAATTTTGCCCAGGGCAACTGGATGGCCGCCACGGTCCAGAGCAGGCGTTTCCAGCCATGAAGTCTAGCTTACCGATGGCTGGGCCTGAATGCAATTTAAGTCCGGCTGTAATGGAAGCTTAAAAATAATCAGGCTACTAAAATGGATGCTCCAGGTTTCTTATAAAAGATATGAAGGACGCTGAGCGAGCAACAAGGGCAAAAGATCATAATTAGATGCAGTTTTCTATTCCACGTCATGCGCAAAAGGCTAATTCAGACGATAGCAGTGGTGAATATCAATCGCTACAGACCGCAGCGACCGTTCAGAGGGGATTCACAAAAATATACAGAATCACTAACTTACCGCATTGGCCAACACCGGGAACCACATAATGAGCCATCGCTTCCCACCACATGCTCATATCATTTCCATCCTTTTTTCCCTGACATGCGGTGTTCTAGAAGAAAGGAAACTGCATTGGCAAATCCGGCTCAAACTGAAGTATTCTAGCAGTCGCGTCCCGTAGCCTGAACAGTTCAACGACTGTGATGTCTTATGCTAGAATAAATCTACATTTGTCGACGCCTCCTCATTCTCCGACTGGCAGGATCATTGGGAAAGTCCCGCGAACCATGAAGGGTAGGCATTCCGAGAAATCGTGCAGTTCCAGAAAAGATAGATGGACATGAAATGTTGTCATTACTCGAAAAAGTGGAGGACCACGCGCGCAAAATTAAAACCTCCGGCATCTCTTCTCTGAGAATTGTGACTTGCTCTTCGATACAGAGCATTGAGTCGACCCCTTCCAGCACGAGCACCAGAACACCAGAAAGGGCCTGTCCATCCGGACAAACACAGGCGTTTTCAAGGCCACCCCGAGTCAACGGCGCACCTGGTCATTTTCGAGATTTCAAAGTTGCCTCCGTCAAAATCGGAGCACCGACACCAAGTCACACCTCCTCCCGAACCGTCTCTTTGGTCCCTAGCCCAACAGGCGCTTTCCTCCTCCTATTGAAATTATACTCCGGCCTCTTCGCCAACGCCTCCCTAATATCCCCCTCGTCTCTACCGACCCACTCATCATACCCAGCATGACTAACCGGATAAAGAACCATGTTATCCGACTGCTTGTACAACTTTTCCTTTGTAACTTTACCTTTGCTCATGATAAGCGCGAGATCATCCTGGATTTGTTCGCAGAAGGTGTCGAGGGGAAGATCATTGACGTCGTAGCCGAAGGGGTTCTCGATTTCGGAGCCGATGAGGGCGAGGCCGAGGATGATGTAAGCGGCTATGATGGTGGCTGGGATGGTGAACCATTGCAAGGCTTTGAAGAGTTGAGGTGGGAGGGTCAGGATGTAGATCCAGGTTATCTGTGTTATCATGATTTGGTATGCGGCCGGGAGTGGCGTGTTTAAGATTCTATCGGTTCCATTAAGGATATCATTGAGGTGCTGGAGATGGATGACTGGATGTTCATCAGTACTGATCCAACAGTTGAGGCAAGTTGAGACGACCTACCTGATTGCATGTGAAAGCAAGGAGCTTTTAGAGTCCCATTGTCGATGATGTTGTCGAGGTATCCTTGGAGATGGGCCAAAATCTCTAATGGGAGGTTCCCAAGGGGCTTCTGGGCCCGCTTGATCATCTTTCTTGGATTGGACTCGGCGAATGAAAGGCCCAGGAATTCACCAAACCGCTTCTTCTTGGAGTATTCGGGCGGGGCGAGGTTAACGCCTTTTCCGGCATCTTTGGCAAAAGTTTCTAAATGCCCGGCGTACGGACGGAGATCGTCGTAATCGAGATAAGGCTCGAATCTAAGGCGATGTTTCACGGCAATAGAAAAAGCACAGATTAGGTTGATAGCCGACCTGTCTGATGGTCAGTATCTGGCGCTCCCTCGAAATATGGGCTTAGTCGGCTTACATTTTCGCCAACAAATCTTCTTTTCCCAGATCCCCCTCTCGATCCTTCGTGTTGATCCAGATGATCCTGGCCAGGCTGTGCGAAGTTCCAGATAATTGTGCCCAATACTTTCGTCCATCTAATGGTCGAAGTCAGTGACGGGCACAATATTTCAGAGGCAAATTTCAGTCCTACCATTGTAACGCTCGTAGGCTGTTGTGCTCCGAAACGATAGTGATAAACCGACGATAAATCCCAAGACTGTAAGAAGCACCGGCGGCCAGTTGTCTACATTTCTAATTAGCCATCCGGTAAGAAGCGAGCGTCAATCGACGCACGTTTCTTGAACCAATGATTCAGTATCGCCGTGAACACTGTCGCGTAAATGGTAACCATAATCAGCGGAAGTATCATTTGAGGCATGACACTGCCATGGAGCTGAAAGAAGGTCGGCCATTTGGAGTGCTGTGTCACATCACGAGGTCCAGACTGGGGAATAGTCAGCGAAATTGTTCATTCCTGCTTCGTTATAAAATCTACACACGAAGTAATCGTCAGCCGACAGGCTCACGGTTTTAGCTCGTTGCAGTGGCTTGATTGGCTTGAGATGGCGCGTCGAGCTGTTTGAGCCAGGCGGAGAGGCTGCGCGGTCATCCATCTCGATAGTTGCCAACCCTTTGGATTTATCGACTGTGGTTTGATGGGTGAGATCAGCCATATGTTAAAGCGGTAGAGTCAAGTTATTGGGAAATTTGTCGTTGGATTTGAGAATTGATGTAGTCGGGGTCTGCAATATAAGAGGGCAACTAGCGCAAAAGAAAGAAGAAGCAATGCCAATGAAACAGAAGTAAAACGGGGCAAAGGAATTTTTTGCACAGTTATTGACGAGTGCCCTCATCAGTAGCAAAAAGATGGGCATAGACGACGCGAGTCCTGGATCCTAACACAGTGCAGTGTCCTCATTATCATACTTTCCGGAAATGGGCTCTGTGATGACGGCAGGGTATCAAGAGTCAATGCTTCATTTTCGGGTCGGTGACTTCGTTTCCTCAAAGGGCCGTGCCGAGCAGTACAGTTTGTTTATGACTATTCTGTAAAAAGTAGAGCCGATCCTGTGGCAATGTATCTGAAGACGTCTCGATTATTTGGGGCGTAGCCGGCCAAGGTAGTGTTCTCTGTTGGGTTTTGCAAAGTGCCCGCCTTCAAATCATTTATGTGGCGGAGCTAAATCGAGCTCACTCGAGATTGCGTTCCAACCAAGAAGCTGGACATACAACAAGTAAGTTATGCACGAGCGTTTGCGTAGCCCTGGGAATTCGGGACCCATTGGTATGATCAAAAGGCTTCCGTGTCCCTGAATGAAGCCTTGCGAGCCTCGAACGTGTGATCCTTTTAAGATCGTCAGTCGCAAGATGTCCGCACCGAGCTTAGGGTTCGAGAAGATTAGGAGGAGAGACGCGAGGTAGAGGATTCGTGGCACAGAAGCGAGATGAAGGACCAATTGAAGCTGATAAAGTGATCTGGCGAAGGATTTCTCGTTGAAGGTTAGGGAGGGGAGAGTCATTATCCTCTTCTTCTTCAGATTGCGAATTACTACCTTAGGCAGATTTCCTATCACGTGGCTTTTCCACTTGCCATTGGTGCGCAACAGTTTCAGTCAATGCCAAATTCGGCGATGCCAAAATTTGTGATATAGGTGTCATCAAGATGCTCTTTTGTGCTAATCTTAGACAAATAACATCTCGGTCTTTGGTGGGGACAGTGCACGTGACCACTACCCATGCCAAAATCTCTGTCTCTACTCGCTCCATCAATCGCCCAACGAACATCCAAGTTGACATGCCTACGAGATGATTGAAGCTTGCAGTTGACCTATGGCGAAGAGATGTCGAGCTACCCGTAGCTCTTACCAAAAGATCCGAGAAAAGTCTATTGTCGACTCGCAACAATTGACTCAACAATACGGGCTGGCGGTGACAATAGGTGACAATACGAGTGGGTGACCATTGATTGACATTCTGATCTTAACCACCATATATTCTTTTTTCAAACTTCACCAAACCTTCCGTCGTCAAGTCAGTCTCAATTCGAAATACCGCCAAAGGTCGCAAACATCATGGCGCCCAAACGCAAACAACCGGGCAATGCCGCTGCCGAAAACTCTAACGCCGCCGCCAAAGAAGAGATCCTCGAAGAAGTCGAGGAGGGTGACGATGGCCCAGTCCAGAAAAAAGCCAGAAGAGCTCCTACTATTGGCGCAGATGGAAAGGTGCGACCGCGATATCAGGACTTTTACGATGCCTGCTTGGCAGCCAAACCCATCGGCGAGCACTTCTCAGTCCAAGAGCTCACAGATCTCAATTTCGCTGAGGATGAAAATGACCTCAAAAACCTGACTCAAGAGCTGGTCACCTACTACCTTTTTACACCACTGACAGCCAGCCGCACATTTCTCTATAGGCTGCGGGATAAGGCCATTGCCACCAAACTGGCTAAGCTCTCGCTGGAAACGCATATGATATACCAACATATCGAAGGCAGCGGCTCCTCAGGAACGTGGAAACGAACCCTCGTCATGAAAACCAACCTCCACGAAAACGTCGCCACAAAATCTTTGAAAGAACTCGTCGCAAAAGGACTCGTCCGCGAAATCAAATCAGCAAAATATCCCACCCGCCGCATCTACCTTCTCGCCGGCATAAAAGCCTCGGCCGATAATCTCGGCGGCAACTTCTTCGATGGCGGTGTCCTAGACGAAGCCCTCGTCTACGAAATGAAAAAACTAGCCGTCCACACCATTGATGGTCTCTCCTGGGCGAAAAGGGAAATCCCGCAACCACTCCTCCCAACAGAAATAGATTTCACCTCGAAACAAAAGGGAAAATCGAAACACCGTCCGAAATACGAGTATTTCCCTCACCCACCGGATTACGACGGGTACCCAACGACAATGGATATCCTAACCAAGATCACCGAGTCGGGCATTCTGCAAGCCGGCGTCACCCTCGTGGAAGACGATGTGGCTAAATTGTTAAAGTCGCTGGAATATGACGGACAGGTCGAGATGGTGAGGAGTAAAACGGGCAAGTTGACGAATGGGTACCGGACCATCCACCGGGGGTCGAAGATGGGCTCGAAACCGCAGCCAGGGGTCCAGGACCAGGGTTTTTTGGGTATCAACGAGGTAGAGGAGGGGGGAAGGCCGGGAAACGGGTTCACGGGTGCACCTTGTGGGCGGTGCGAGGTCTTTGCCGCGTGTAGGCCTGGAGGCCTGGTGAGTCCCGAAGGCTGTGTTTATATGAAGGAGTGGTTGGATTTTTGAGGGTTGGTTGCTCGCCTTGAACAGACGCTGAAATCAATATCATGAGTTCAAATATACGGGGCCTCTGGGGGGCTGGTTGGCCCGATTGCATAGCTGGTGCAGCATTCACGAAAAGAAAAGGAGGAGAATCAAAAGGTGGGTACGAAGTACGACAGTCAGTCACTCGGAGGAATCATACAAGAATCAAAAGTTGGTTATTGACGCAACCAAACGAGTCTTGCGAAATTTTTGGAGAGACTGAAATAGAGATATCTTAATGTATGCTATAACAACGGACTAGATGTCGAATCCAGGACAGTCACAGCTAAGTGGCCCGGACACAACGGCCGAGAGAACTAATGCTTGTGCTAGAAGGGTGACTTTGACACGACACAGAGCAGTCGTTCTGCAGAAAAACATTGCATCAGAAGTCATATCATCATTTAGACAACTGTAGCCATATAAGCCCCTCGAAAGGCCCTCATGGGCCTCATGGGAAGGTATATCATCCTCCTCACATTCAGAACCATCCTGTACACGCACTCGTGCTCATCCAAATGCCCGCCCGGCTCAATGAAGGAATCAACCTCCCAGATGAATCGACGAGATAGTTCAACAAGGCTCCGTGACGTTGTGATGTTTGGAAGTGCCCTGCTCCTCGTAGCTGATTCCAAACAGGCTCGGATTCTTGCCGACAGGCGGCGGGTTGCTCACATGACCTGCCCCGTGATGCTTTCCAAAAAATGACCAAGACCAAAACTCTGTGTCCTAGGGTCGGTGGAGGCAAGGTTGTCTTCCAGGATCTCTGCTGTGAATCGACGAGAGGGCTGCGGTAAGATACCGTGGCGTGTACTGGCTTGACAGGATTCCGATCAAGGCACCCAAATGCGCAGAGAAGCTGTCCCACAGATCTTCTTCTGCAGCCGAAGATTCCGTTTCAGAGAAAAGTCTGTTCCTATTTTCGGTACAGCCTTCCCATCCAGGTGTGATCAACCGAGTCTCTGCCTCTTCCCATCCCTGTCGCCACCTGGAGGGCCACGCTTCTTCATCCGTTCCATCTCTTCCCGCATTATGCGCTCTGCCTCACTCATCTTTTTGACTGGTTCGGGAACGGATGTAGATTTCTTGTTTGCCAGTGGGTTGGACTTCTTTCCTGCCGATAAAGGGTTCTTTGATTTTGCAAGAGGATTCGAAAGGGAAAGTTTCATGGGCGCGGATTGCGGAGCGGTTGTGATGGAAGAATGTGAATCTGGTGCCGGAGACTCGGTCGGTGGAGCTGTAACCGCGATGTGCGCTGCTGGTGTTGATGCTTCAGGAGGAGCTGGTACCGCTGCAGAAAGCTTGAGAGATATCTTCTCGATAGGCTTCGGCGGCTCGGATGGGTTTTCGGAGCTCTCAGGTTTCTTCGCTGCTTCCTCCAATTCCTTCAGCCTAGCTTTCTCTCTTGCCCGCTCAATCTGATCCCGCAGCATCTTCTGTTCCCTCTCTTCATCGCCCTTATCTTGACGTTCCTTCTTCCTGACAGCGTCTCTCCTCCGTAGCGCTTCCGGACTATCATCCACCCAGGCAATGAACAGGCCCTTCTCTTCCTCAGAGACCCGGACAATACCATCACGTCCAATAGCCTTGACAAACTCAGTCAAACTCGGCCATTGTGTCGCATTCATGTGTATGTGCTCTTTGTTGGCTATGTACTCTTGGTAGAAGTGGTTGGCGTGTACCTTTTTCTCCCCATGCGCAGTCCTCAGGAGATACAGAAAGTCGCGCTTGAATTGGTTGGAGTAGTCGCGAATGTAAGACTTCGAGTTTTCGCCGACGAGTGTCATGTTCCGGACGTGACCCTCGGACATGGTGTGTTGTTTGAAGCCGTTCTCGTCGCGACATTGTTTTTCGCACGGCGTGCAGTACCAGCGTAAGCGTTGCAGGCCTTTGGCCTTCATCTTGTTGCCCAGCCATTTCGTACTGCCTACTTCGGCTTTCGGCATCCTGGTGGTGGTATATTGCAGCTCTCGAGCTTGAAAGCCTGATGTTTCAAGTAATGAGCGGCGAGTTCGAGTCGTGGCGGCGCAAAATGCTGTGATGTGATGTGCAAGGCAGAAGAAACGTTAGAGGGAGAGAAGTTGCCGAGAGCTGTGGCGCAAATGAAAAGTGACAGTGAGCGTTGAGTGGCTGTGCACCCAAATGTCCATCTACTCTCTTCCACCTCTGGTTTTCGAACCACCAGTCATCAACGATCATGGGGAAAATTGCAAATTATACTCGACGACCGGGCCCATGTGAGAACAAACGCGTCAATCGAATATGACGGCAGAGTAAAGCCGTCCGACAAAATCTGCGCCGTTGCCAAACACCAATGTCTTCTTTCATCAATAAATCCGGCAAAAAGGTTGCGCCAAAAGGCGCGCCGAGAAGAAGGGCTGGAGGTCCTCCGGCAGCAGCTCCGGCGGCACCGCAACCTTCAATTCAGCCTGTACTCGAGAAGCCCCAAGAGACGCTCCAGCCAAGTGAGGTCGCCGTTCCATCCAGCAATTCACAGGAACAATTACATGCCCCTAATGCCACTCGAATCGAAAAACCGCCTACACCTTCGGCTCCTGTGCTTTCAAGGAGCCTACAGCCAATAGGATCAGGCGTTGTTGAATCTGACTTAGCTCCGAGTATTCAGTCGTCTTCGATTGAGCAGTTCATCCCACAGGTGCCCTCACATGAAATCAATGCACCCAAAGAGCCAGTCGCTCGCAGCACGCCAGAAAGACCGCAACCAGTGGCAGAGACTCCAACAGTCATTGCACCTTCTTCTACAAGACGACGGAGTGCCTCGCCCTTGACTGCGAAACGTCAAAGGGTGGAAGAAGTAGTCGATGCGGCTCATGCGGCTAGTACTGCGACTCAGTCAGTCAGACCTCTGGCACGCCCTCTGGATATTCTGAGCCGTCATGTTCCTTTACCTGAGATTGGAAGAGCGCCAGTCGCTGTTATGTTGCCTGGGCCTGTCGTGTCTCCCATCTCAAAGCCTTCCATTGCCGGAGATCGCGTGAGACGTGAAGCCAAGACCGTCTCTCGTGTGGAGATATCTGAATCGCGACCTGTACAACAAGCTATACCTGGCCAAACCACTTTTGACCAGCTGAACGGTCCACCAGTTGATCAAGCTAGCTCGCAGCCTGTCCAGTCAGATCCTCCCAATATTGAACGGGTTGTTTCCTCTGGAACTCCACCAGCTGCTTCAGGTCAGGTTAGCCAGCCCTTAAGTGGTCGCCGTTCTGCCAGAGCCGCAAGGCCTGCGAAATCTGCCGGTGCCACAAGCCCTCTAGACACAGGGCCAACTCCCAGGGCCAAAAGAGCAAGGAAAGATCAATGGCAGGTCTCAACACCGACCGATGTGACCAACGGGAAAGGAAAACGAAACCCTCGAAAAGTGGCCGATCGCATACAAATCGAGCGGCAACAAGAAGTCGAAGATGATGATGAACTCAATCAGCCTTCCGTTGTCACTCTCATGCCCGCTGTATCCGACGAGCTTGCTGCTCCTGCCAAGGCCCGTAAGGTCAGAAAAGACAAGGGCGTAAAGAGATTATCCAAGGCTTCACAGAACGAGGCTATCACAGGATCTATTGAGACAAGAATTGGCGGAGTCAATGAAGGACCCGCTGGATCGGACACCCAGGCGGATGAACCAGCGACAGAGGACCAGAACAATCCTGCGCCTATTTCTGAAGCAGCACAAAAACGTCTAGCTAATACCCAGAAGCGCAAAGCAAAGCAAATGGCAAAAAGCGCCGCTCTTTCTAAAGCCAGAGGCCGAGCCGACGCTGCAATCATTGATAACGCTGTCGCTAAAAGTGTCGAAGGACGAGCCGGCAGCTCGTCTAGGGCAAAGCGCGGCCCAACTTTTATCGCGACTCCTGGAACTCCTGATCATGAAGGCACAGTTGCTACCAGCCGAGCCAGCGTCGCCACCACAGAAACTACAGAAGGGGGCACCGTCTCACATCGGAAGAAACGCCAAAAACGAGCGGAGACACCGGAAGAGAACGAGACTGTGTTTATTGTCGAGTCGAAGACGAGTATGTTCGACCTCGCTGGCCGTGACACGGAAAATCGGGTTGGTCTCAAATCCGAACGGGAGAAGGCTATGCGACTCATCAACTGGGACGAAGTGAAGGCCAAACGAAAAGCTGAGGATGAACGAATGGCACGAATGGCTCGAGGCAAACGCAATCGAGAGGATGACTACGATCCCGAAGAAGAGGGCATGGACGAAGATCAGAGACTCGCTCGTGCAGTCGCCCGCAACAAACACAAACGTCCAGGTCTTCAAATCACGCTCATGGCCAACGGCGAGCATGTAATCGACGAACAGTCTCAAATGGTCGACCGTCAACGCCTGAACGAAGACGAACTAGAACTCCTGGAGGAGGTCGAAGAAGACGACTTGACCAAGAAATTCAACGTCCAAACCTACGGTCTTTGGCGCCGCAAGGAAGAAGAAGAAAGAATACCTCACAATGAACGCTGGACCTTTGACCAAACGGAAAAATTCTACGACGCGCTCACGAGCTTTGGGACGGATTTCATGATCATTTCTACAATGTTCCCAGGCATGACGAGACGTCAGATCAAAGCCAAATTCGTCCGTGAGGAGAGGGCCGAGCCGGAACGGATAAGAGACGCCTTGACAGGCCACAACAGCGGCCGACGCAACGGCGTCGAAAGAAGCGGCTGGGATCTAAAGGTCTACTGCGAAGGCGCCGGTCTTTCCGAATCCGCCTTCCTCGATCCCAAGAAGATCCACGAGGAGCTGGAGAGGGATAGGTTGGAGAGGGAGAAGGAGATTGAGGAGGCGCGTGCGGAAGCGGCGGAGGAGGATCGGCAGCGGAGGTTGGCTGGGGCGTTGAATGGGGATGATGAGATTGGTAGCGATGGGGAGCCTTTGTCTCCTGGTGCCGTTGTTCAGAGGGCGAGGGAGGAGGCTAGGAAGAAGAAGTTGGCGAGGCTTGGGGAGAAGAAGAGGAAGATTTTGGAGATGGCGGGGGGGAGTGAGGAGGTTGTTGAGAGTATCGAGGATGATTAGTCAAAGTGGATATCGGGATTAGACGGTAGTTTCAAGACGATTCGAATCTGGTATTCCATGACTGTAACTAGTAATGCCGATGGCTAATTCGCATGCCAAATCGCAAGAACTTCAAGAAACCACCTTCCAGATTCAACGTTGATATTCAAGCATGCTGCGATTGAGGGTATCGAGGATGATTGACTCTTCAATTGGTTATTCTTCCTTGGCTGCAATGCGTTACTGTCCTATCTGAAAGCTATTCTTCTTGCGAGGTAAGAGGGAGGCGAGGTGATGTGTGGTTGGGATTGAAGTTGCGGGGCTTACTGTGGTACGACCGAAGAGCCCCCTGCTGCTGATCTGAGACCCACGATCCCTCTGCTTCACACGACTTGGTTTCCAGCTCAGAATTCACCTTGCACAGAAGCGGGACCTCAGCCTGTTCGCGCTATGACACATGTCTGCAGGATTGTATTCCAACCTCAATGGCACCATCATCATTCTCGTCAATTTTTAGCCCAGACGACAGAAACCGACGCGCTTTGGACAAGGTATGGTATGGTTCCAATTCGAAAGACAACTGGGAATGACTACAGTGCATTGAAGACTCGGCGGGGTGGACGAATGTATCTGTCCCTGCTTCGAATATCGTGCGGCGCAAGCATGCAAGGGCTGTGCGTTCCACGACCAGATATCTGCCAGCTCGATGACGGTGATGAATCGTTTTTGTCGTGCAGATGGCTGAGCAAAGCATGGTATCGTGGGGTTCAGATTGTCCAATCAAGTTCGTTCTCAGTGATATTTTCTTCTGCCCGTACCCGGCTTGGTGTTTTCATGGTCGCCGGACTGCAGCAGGAGGCTCGGGCTGTGGGGAGAGCAAGAATAGAGGCTATCGGGAGGAAAGAATGCGAGATTGCCATCAGCGGCATGGTCCGGGTAATGGCTGTATTAACGATGATGATGATGATGTTGATGCTATCCTTGAGCCCAGAAGCTTGAATAGCGCCTGTTCCTTGCATTGCAGGGGGCTGCAGCTTATAATGGGGGTTATTTTAGTGGCTTAGACCAGGGGACCAGAATTAAAATCATGGCAGTGGCCGTGTTACCTCCGCGCCGCATCGACTTCTGTTGAGACGGCCAGAGTGACGAGTGACCAAGGGAAGAAGCTGAACCTCTCTCCACCAATTGCTTCCATGATTTGTACAGTCACGCTTCTATCCTATTCCTCGCAGAGTCAACATCTGCCGTCAACATTTGGACTTGGCTGAGACTTGTGAATACAACATCATCGTCAATCGCAAAGAGCTAGAATAGCCCCGGGATACAGCCATTTCGCCGCTTCGAACGAGAAGCACCTCTCTCCTCCGCACCAATGCCTTCGATCATGGCCACTGAATTGGAATTGCCGTATCCGAATGGCAAAAGTGCGAAGCTCACCAACGGCCATACTGTTATTCCGCCAAAGAGCCCAACAGATTCTCTCGCCGACGAGACGGAGTCGACCACCCTTCAACCAGACTTTGAACGACCGAGTCACAAACGGAAGCTCTCGAGCCCACTCATGCCAGCCTTCATGGTGTCCGCCCCAGGCAAAGTAATTGTCTACGGAGAGCATGCCGTCGTCCATGGAAAGGTAAGCGTCTACAATCGCAACAGCCTCCTCCAGCTGGACTGACTGTAAACCCAGGCCGCTATCGCTGCTGCAATCTCCCTCCGATCCTATCTCCACGTCTCATTCCTATCCAAGTCGAAACGGACAGTTACACTCAAGTTTCCCGATATCGCCCTCGATCATACATGGAATATAGACGACTTGCCATGGTTGACTTTCTCGAAGCCAGGCAAGAAGAGGAGTTACTACGATCTGGTCACATCCATTGATCCTGAACTCATGGAATCGTTACAGCCGCATATAACCTCTGTATCGCCAAAGGCCCCTGAGCACATTCAAAAGATACATCACTCCTCCGTCACCAGCTTTTTGTACCTTTTTCTCTCGCTCGGGTCACAGAAGTCTCCACCATGCATATACACATTGCGATCGACAATTCCGATCGGCGCGGGTTTGGGGAGCAGTGGCAGTATCGCAGTCTGTCTTTCGTGCGCTCTTCTACTGCAAATACGTGCCCTCAGTGGACCTCACCAGGACCAACCTTCCGAAGAATCAGAACTGCAAATCGAGCGCATCAACCGCTGGGCGTTTGTCGCAGAGCTATGCATACACGGAAACCCTTCAGGGGTGGACAACACGGTCTCAGCAGGCGGAAAGGCAGTCTTCTTCCAAAGGCAAGATTACTCGAAACCACCGCTCGTCAAGCCCCTGCGCGATTTCCCAGAACTGCCACTACTACTCGTGAACACAAGGCAAACCCGCTCCACTGCGACCGAAGTCGCCAAAGTCGAAAGACTGAGGACAACGCACCCACAAATCACAAACTCCATTCTGGATGCAATAGACAGCGTCACCCGCTCCGCCCACAATCTCATCACGCAACATGAGTTCGACCCGGACGACCCAGATAGCCTACGCCATCTGGGCGAGCTAATCGCGGTAAACCACGGCCTCTTGGTATCCCTAGGAGTCTCCCATCCGAAATTAGAGCGACTGCGAGCCTTGATAGATCACACCGGGATCGGCTGGACGAAACTCACAGGCGCCGGCGGGGGCGGTTGCGCCATCACCATGTTGAAACCGTCATCCACGACCAACACAGCGGCCGATCCAACACACAGGGATGACGTCTTGACCGCGTTAGACGAATCTCTGGCGGCGGAAGGATTCGAGAAATTTGAGACGACGCTTGCTGGTGACGGTGTGGGCGTGCTCTGGCCGGCCGTCCTGCAGAACGGCAGTAGGGAGGAGGGAGGCGAGGAAATTGACCAGGAGAAATTTCTGAATGCAGTGGGGAATGAGGGTATTGAGGCGTTGGTGGGTGTTACGGCGGGAGATGATTTGGTGACGGGTAGTGAGGAAGCTATCAGGGAGGGATGGAAATTCTGGAGGCCGTAGAGGGCGCTTTATGATTGAATGGGAGAGGCGCTTTTGATCCCCTTTTTTGCACGCATGCGCCCTGGGTATATGAAAGAGACGGTGGCTTGTTTGTACAAATATGCTTATTCTATCCGGAGAGGTGGAGAGCTGGGGCTCTTTCGTTGTCGTTTCTACCAAATAGATGAGTAGGTCATCTATTTTGGATTTCTTCTTGTCTTGATACCCGTATTCCTTCCTGACTGTACCCACCGGACAGGTCCTACCGTCCTCCTACACTCTATCGTGTACTGCCCGGTGAAAGAATCTCGAAAGCGGGTGGGTCCAAGCCTTTGCTGCATATATCCACTCAACTCCCCAGAGCATGATTGAGTCGTGTTCCGTGGTTGGACAGAGACATGCTGCGAAAATCATGGCAGTTGCCAATGATGGCGCGAAAGAGTGGATTGATATTAGTACGTGGTAAATGTTGATCCTTATCCAAGATAGATCGAGGAAATCTGACAGATGGGGGGATGTAAACAGATAAAAAACGGCTACAAAGTACAGGTACAAAACGCACACATATGCCTCCAGATGAATCACGCAAATGAAACAAGCGATCCGGAAGGCCGCGCCGTACGAAATAACTATGCCGGACCAGTCTTGGTCTGCGAAGGAAGCGATTGACTTCCTTCGGGCTCGCTCTTCACCGCCTCACCAGTGACGTGCCCCTTCGTCGTGGACGACTCCCCTTCCAGCGTTTTATCCTCGCCATTCGACTTCACCTCCTGGGTTGGTTTGGTGCCCTTCGGCGTTTGCTCACTGGTATGTCCCTCGACAATATTAGTACTAGGCTGAGCTGCATGATTTTCCTCCTCCATCGTTTGTCTATCTTTCGGTTCATTGCCGTCCTTGTCTCTTCCTTTGAACAGATTCTTGTAGTGATCTTTACGCCCACTACTGTGTTGTTGCAGATCGTGACCCAGTACGCTGGCGAGGCCGATGCTGGTGTGCTCTTTCTTCTTTTTAGACGTTGCGCCGTCATTGGCGGCCTCTGCTTCCATGTGGTCGAGATCTGAGATATCGGAGCTTGAAATAGACGAGCCGCGAGAGTGTTGGCGGTAGATGACGTGATCGCCTTCCTTGTCTTTCTTCTCCTTCTGTTCTTGCTTCATCCGCTGTTGTCTTTCTGCGTCTTTCTGGCAGTCTAGGGTTATTATGTGGAGACCTGGAAGATTGAACTCGAGGAACTGCTTCAGCAGCGGCAATAAGTCGGCATTAGGTCGATAGGTTCCGCTGTCGTTGTCGATTACCATTTCATAGTATTCCGGATCCTTGGGCGAATCCGAGTGTGGAGGTCCACCTTCAATGGTGTCTGGTGGGTGAGATTGGTTATGCGCCGATTCTTCATTCTGGCCAGGCTCGTCGGGAGACTTTCGATTCTTGTGCTTGAGGCGCCGCACAAAGAATTCTCCGGAAAAAGCAATGTAGATGCTGACGTCCGAGTGCATAGTATGCTTGCTCAAGAAATCAATACCAAATTCTTTGCCGGTCTCTGTGAAGCGGAAGAGCGAATCCAGGGTGAGAACGTATGTGAAGATACGGCCGCCTTTGTCCCAATGTACCAAGTCCAAAAATTTGAGCGTGCTCTGCTTGCTTGGTCCCGGAAAGGAGCCATATTCGGTAGTGCGATCAAAGTTGTACACGCGAGCGTGCTGGTGGTGAAGGCCTTTTGACAGAATCCAGCCTGCTATGCCAGATGATGTGAACATGAGCTTCACAAAGGGCTTAAATTCGACATAGCGATGGTATAATTCTGGGGGTGTAGGACCATGCAACTGAAACTGGTTGGCTTGAAAGCTGTGAGCTCTGTCAGTCGTACCCTCGCAGCCACAGGACAATTTACTTACTTGTAAGTTTGCGCCTTCTTCACGTCTTTGCCAGTCTGGTCGTCTTTGCCATCTTCATCTTTATCTTCGGTGCGCCCAGTCAGTCTCCCGAGCATGGGACTGTAGTGTTTGGTCCACCACATTGGACCCAGAGTATAACAACGCGAGCCATCCTCATCTTTTGTTCTCCCCAGATTCTCCACGCTCACGTAAAGATGGCCGTCCATGTGGTCTGTGTTGCCAACGCACACGGCCAATGCTCGCATCAAGTAAGCTCGCTTGCTTCCCATGCGCTTTTTGATACTGTAATCCTGGTTCTCAATCCCTTGCCAGCTGTCATCGATGCGGTTGACGTTGAAAGTGACATTGCCCAGTCGATCGTCGTGGTCGGCCGGGTCTTCGTCGTATATGCGACACTTGAGACGGAAGCCACTTGCTGGGACATTGGCGAGGACCCATTCTGAGTTCCAGACAGGATCTGTTTGGCGACGTACTGTAGGAGTCCGGAACATCAAAGGGGGGTCTTCCTTGTGTCGTACAGGCAGCGACGTGGAAAATTGCGCGAGGATGAAGGGATCGGATGACAAAGTATTGATATCTGCCATTGGCAGGTTTGTTGCCTTGTGGAAAGTAATCTTGATGGTGTATCCGGGCGGCTGTCGAGGAAGCTTCGTCTTATCGTAGCCACCCTCGGGCTGCTTTTCTTTCTTCTCATCGTGGCCCTCTTTTGAGCTGTGGCCGCTTGGTTCCGGCGTGCTTTGAGCTGCGCCATTTGTCAGTGGTTGCGGTTGTCCACCAGGCTCTCCATTGGTGTGAGGCTTTTCGCCGACGACCTGATTTTCCGGCTCGCCCTTCAGCTGCTGCTGGGCAATCTTGTTCTCGGCCATGCTTAGGGCGGGGTGGGCGCGGGAGCGATGCGACAAGAGGTGCGGAGGTCGACAAATGGAGGAGCGGCAGAGGAAGGGTGGGCGCGAGGGATGCGACGTTTATCCGTCCCAAGTCTCGAGGTTATCTGGTCGCATTCGGCCTGGCTGGGTGTCTGGCTGAGGGTAAGGGTTTGGTAGGTATGGGTATGGGTACTGTGGTATGGGTACCGTCTTTGGTTGACGTCTTGGCGCACACTCAAGCATTGACTAAAAAGCTTGAGTCGGGGTGCAAATCAAGGACGAGTCCCTGCAGTGCTAGTTCTGAACGGGCCAATATCCGAGTCTCGTTTGGTGTCGGTTGTCCCAAACCGATGCTGGACCCGACGCTGGACCCGACGCTGGACCCGACGCTGGACCCTACGCTGGACCCGCAGTAGCTTGCATCACGTTTCCCGTCTCGCGCCTGAGTACCAGCAGCACCAGTACCAGCACCAGTACATACCAGCACCAGCACCAGTACCAGTGCATACCAGCACCAGCACCAGTACCAGCACCAGGATGCCTCTCCGACCACCTCCTCCTACCAACACCAACACCAACACCAACACCGACACCATCGTCGAGCGTCGAGCGTCGCTACAACAATCTGTTTAAGGCAATTTCCACGATTGGAGACGATATCTCAAGCATGGGTCACGGGTGCACCAGAATGGCTTCGTAGGGGTCACCACTCTCATTAGTCATTCCACATGCCACCACTCCAGCTTCGCCCAGACGGCCTCTCTCTGCCCACGAACCACCCGTGACTTCGCCGTGAGGATGCCTCTCGACCCCGACTTCGACTTCTGACCCGAGCATCAACTCTTCTCGTGAGTCTTCTCCGCGTCTGCTCTGGCAAATCTCGACGCTGCTGCTTGAGGACCATGTCCATTGCTAGCCCATGGCCTGGCGAAGTCAAACAAAACCGCCTTCGATTTCACTCATCCTCTTGCACTGCTCCTCTTCAGTTCTATTCCACCACTCTGTACCACTTGCACCGCGTGACAATCCCGAATCCATACTTCCATTATCACAGCTCAACACTCATGTTTTCACGCTCCTACTGCAAACTTGCACCTGCTCAAACATCTTCCTCTATTCTTAGCAGCTCTGATTCCATCATTTGTATTCCTCCTTCTTGGACCTCATCAACGTCTCGTGTCGCTGTTAATGCCCTTCCATTCACTTATACCCTCACCGATTCTCCAACCCTAAATCTCGCGCAGCAGCCACCACACACTCAACCCCAGAAGTGCACCACAACCAAGACTGCCGCCTCCGTTCTATCCGTCCTCAGCCAATCACGACCGTCAGGGCAACATCTCAATGTCAAAATCTCATCAATTCATCACTCGCTGCTCTTCACAAATCCAGCCTTCCTGTCCCTGCTTCCGCTCAGACTAAGGTTTCTCAAACAAGCAAGATTTGGAATAACCTGGATCCCTCGTGTAGGCAAATCAAAACAAGCTACTCTATCAAAGGTGTGTGCAGGTTCGACTCGCTCTCCTGGCGCTGTCAACATATGTTTGCCCGTTGCCGTCAAACAAAGTTTCGTTTCAAACAGAATGCTGACTCGTCGCTCGCCATACCACTGGAGGACCGCTGATTTTCCTATTTGAATGCGGAGATGGCTTCTTCGGGGAACATTGTTGATCTCGGAAGCCTACCGTACGTATTGGGACAAGTCGCAGTGCGGGCATCCTTCGTACATATTCCGTCCGCAAGCCTGGTTTGCTTCGACCCGGATTGCGCCCTGCTGCCTCCTCCACTGCCCCGGCACGAACTCTGGCCTCGATCTCACAGCAAGAATGGCAGCTCAGTGGCCCGCCAAGACGGATCTATTGAAGAAACGATGGGGAGGGTACGTTTACGATCGCGATCGCGGATCACTTGTGGTATCATCTTCCCCATTTCCCACATTCCATGTCGTCTCCAGGCTCCGAAAGGGAGCATCCAGGGTTTGGCATGACTAACGTACTATGATAGAGTAACTTGCTGGCGTAACAACTGGGGCCGTATAGAGTGCCGGCAGGACAACGATAACCAATCTTTCTTCCAGTCAACAGGTATCTGGGTCTTAATCGGCTTCTTGATCTTCGCAGTGGTGCTTGCGATTGTCGCACTGGTTTGGTAAGTGGCCGCTCTACTTTCATCGATTTGAGGAGGGACACTCGATAGCCAGACTTGACCTTACACCTCTCCCATCCATCCATCCATCCATCCATCCATCCATCCATCCATCTCACATTTCCACGTCCCCATCCACTAACGAAAATTGGAACGACAGCTGCCTCTTCCTTCGCGGCCGCAAATCCCGGTCCCGGTCCCGGTCCAGTTCGCGCACGAGTCGCCGGGTCCGCCGTAACAACGGCAACACGTGGTACCGGCGCGATCACTACGACGGGGGCGGACGCAACAACGACGGGTACACAGGGTCTAGGAGGGGTGACGTCGATCACGGACCCCCGCCCGAAGGGTACTATGCGAGGAGGGAGACTGCCTATCCCACCAAAGAACGGGGGAGAGAACGGAGTCGTAGTCGGGAGAGGAGGAAGAGTTTGGAGGAGAAGAAGGGGTAGGCGGGTTGAATAGAGTAGGGTAGGGTAGGGTCAGAAGGGGAAGAGTGTATTGAGGGAGGGCGGGTCGATTTGGGTACGAGGGAGAAGGGGAATGCAGGTATGGTATGGGGAGGCTCGGGAGGGAAAGATGTATCATCAAATGGGCTGTTTAGGGGCGTTTATGGTGTCTGGAGTCCGCAATGTAACGGCGTTCAAAGGTTCGAGAGATGCACCTTCATTGTCTTCGTCTTTATCAGGCGTCAAAGGCGATGATGATTCACGTACTCCTTCACATCATCGACTTGCTTCCCAGAACTCCTGCAGATGTGGCAATCACACATGTATAACAACAGATTTGGAACAACGTGATTCATATCCATGGCGATTCGGTGTTTGGGCACAATCGCCGCATCTGATTATGGGATAGCTCACGACCGAGACTCGAGGTGTTGGGATCCCTTTGCTCCATGCAGAATATGGAGGACCAGTAGGACAAGCGTGGTGTGGTACATAGTGGGTGGGCTAGGTGGCAGCGCCGAGCCTGGGTCCCGGTTCTAGACCCTGGATAGCCAGCTGAGAGGCCACCCACACGTTTCGTGTGGGAGAGGATGCAGGAACTACCAATTGGCCATGTTCTATGATACCCGGTCGAGACTCGGATGTCCAAGATGAATCGAGATGTTGCGGCATGCTTCAGGCCTGTTGGCCAATAATTCGGGCCTGACCTACTGAGGCCTGTCCAGCTCCTCACGAGCGTGGCAGTGAAGGCTGCATGGATCTTCGCAACATGCACATCCATGTGCGCGTTCATCGAGGTGGTGTGGAAAGCCAATGGTCGGTCAATCCGCAGAGTACGATGGAATGTTAGCATGGAAAAGAGGCTTGGCCATTGGGTGACGCAGAGGCGGAAATATTCTTCTTCTGGATTTTGGTGCAGGTGGTCTGATGCAATTGTTCGGAACTGCTTTGTCTGCAGTGTTGGTCATGATCGAGATGCGCACCGCCGGGCTTGCTCCCGAATGGCGGAGCATCCTCGACACGGGGACACCACGGTGAAGAATGGATCCAAGGATGGTATTATAGAAGATGACTGTGTGTTATGGGATGTTGCGGGCCGATTGATTGACCGTGGCGCGATCGGCTTCGTTCGCCAGCATCGGCATCCACTTCTTGGATCTTGGATGCGAGAATGCGGTTGTCCCGAAGATGATGGCATGGCAAAGCGACAGGCGATTTGCAATTTGCGATACCGGCTCCCGGACGCCGTCCGCGCATGGGATTCTGCCATTGCACGCGGGGGATGGAGGAGGAGGGTTGGACGTTCGCGTGGGTGCGAGGCAAGAAGGGGCAGTGGATTGGCCTTTGTCGTGGGAAGCCGTGGCTGTTGTCGAAAGTGACGCGGGAGAGGGACGCAGTGGTAGAACTACTAGGGAGGAGACTACTAGGGAGGACTACTAGGGAGGAGTACTAGGGAGGACTACTAGGGAGGACTACTAGGGAGAGGACTACTAGGGGAGACTACTAGGGAGGACTACTAGGGAGGACTACTAGGGAGGACTACTAGGGAGGACTACTAGGGAGGACTACTAGGGAGGACTACTAGGTAGGAGGTACTTGCCAGCAGAGTAGCTGAAGAGGGGCATCGCTGGCGAGTCAGGCCGCACCCGTTGCCCTCGCGCGGACGGTGATGGGGATGGGGGAGTAACACCCATACTGACTCTGCCTTTGCTGCCGTTGTTGGACGGGAATTGGCTGGTCGCCGTCCTGGTCGTGGTCCTGCAGGTGATCGGCTATTCTACTGTGGTAGTCCCTACACACGCGGGACGTTCGCGGTCACTGTCCTGTCCTGTCCTGTCCTGTCCTGTCCTGTCCTGTCCTGTCCTGTCCTGTCCTGTCGCCGTCGCCGTCGCCGTCGCCATCCTGTCGCTGGCACTCGGGGGCGCGTCTGTCGGCCGGCATGGCGTTGCAGTATTAATATCCGTGGCCCATGGCCCATGGCCGAATCGCACGGCGACGCGGATCTGGCCTGGGAGACAGATCGCAGCTGTGCCAAGGCCTCCGTCCCCGACTCTCGTCACTCTCCTTACGCCATACGAGTTGGACGGAGCCCATTCGCGTGCTGATGAACGCGAATCGTCGATGGATGGGCAAATGCTGCCGCCCAGCATCACACACGCAATAAGCTCCCGCCCGCCCATTTTCTCCATGGCCAGATCCTGCTGAGCCGTGTACCACTTACCACTGCTCTTCAACTTGCTGAGCCAGACCGGCTTTCTTATCTGCTGGCCTGCTCTCTTTCGTCAGAGCCTCCAACCCGCCATACATCGTATTCATCCGGGGGGAAGGGCGCCGTCCCCGATTCTCCATCTTGCCTCTGCCCCATTCCCATCCATCCCTTCGCCATCCCATCTCTGTGCCTCAACAATAGCACCTCTCCAGCCGTATGCTGACTCTCGGCCCTCTCTGTCTGCCTGCCGAACCATGCCTAGCAGTCTCGTCCACACCTTTCGAGCCGCCGAACCACCACCTCTTGATCAGCCGCATCTTCAGTTCGTGTAGGCTCTGCTAAATCCACCATCCAGCATCACCAGCTCTCAGGTGTCCGTCCATGCCCTGCTAGAAGCTACCGTTGGCAACAAGTCCGTCTCTTCGTGAATTCTTGCGCTTGCGCGCCCGCCATCCCTCTATACCCACCTCGATACCCTCGCCCGGTTAAGCGACACTTCCCATCCCACTGGATCTGCCTCCGTACTCTTCACCCTGTTCACCTTCGCTGTGTAAGTTCTGCATGCCGCTAACTCTCCGATCCCGACTCGGCTGATCTGTTCCTGGCAGCCTCACCCGCACGTTCACCGATTTTATAACTCGTGCATCGCCAGCGCCGCCTGCATCCTAACTTGTTTACTCTTCATGAATCATCTAGGTGTCCGTCTAGAGCGGCTGGGCCTCTCTCAGTACCTGCAAAGCTTCATCTCCGAAGGCTTCGACACATGGGATACCATTCTCGACATCACAGAATCCGATCTGCAAGTCTACCATTTACTCAAGACGAATTCCATTGCTAATCCCCTTTCTAGAAATGCGCTGAATGTGAAGCTTGGCCATCGTAGGGTAGGTTGATGGGGCCGTGCTGCTTCACACATGTGCTAATTGCTACAGAAACTTCAACGTGCCATCGCCGATTCCAACGGGCCGCCGACAGAGCGGTCTTCACTACATGAGCGAAAGATTTCGCTAGCTGACGGCGGCTACCAAAGTGGCGATGATTCGGATGCAGGCACCAAAGAGTGCTCTGGTGGTCGAGGAACCCCTGCCGCACCCACCCCAGGCTCGACAACCGGGACGAAACGCAAGTATCGACGACATCCAAAGGTACGACGAGCCACCGGAACCTCCATCACCAAACGCCTTCGCTGACTTTTCTAGGCCGATGAGAATGCCCCCGAGCGGCCTCCTTCGGCTTATGTAATATTTTCGAACAGTACGTCTGCCACGTGTTGTCCGAAGCTTGTCTAACCTATCAACAGTGGTCCGAGAAGAATTACGAGGCCAAGATCTCTCCTTCACTGAAATCGCCAAATTGGTCGGTGAGCGGTGGCAAGTCCTCGCACCGGATGTACGCGAGTCTTGTGAACGGCAGGCTGCCGGAGCCAAAGAAAAGTACTACGCTGAGATGGCCGATTACAAGAAGACTGCTCAGTACGCCCAGTATCAGGAGTATCTGGCCGAGTTCAAGGCCAAGCATGCTGCGCCACGCTATGATGGAAAGCGATCAAGACTTGAGCATGAGACCAGCACCGAGACCACGACAGGGTCGACGCAGAGTAGTGAGCGAAATGGCAAATTCGGAGAAAAAGCTATAGGGCCTGCCACCCCTGCAGAGAGCTCAACTCTCCGAACGCTGAGGTCACACTCCAATTCTCATTCTGGGCCCACGGGATTCTCAGCGCTCGGTGGATACCATCCTGTGTCTGCGTCAACCTCGCCTGCAACCTATTCCGTGGGGCTCCAGTCTCCCGCAAGCCAGCACGCGCGCTCTCCAGGATCCAGTCCGCCAGATGTTGCCTCAGCGTACAGCAGCTACGACCTGCCTCATCACGCCAGAGGCACAGAGCCTTCACCAGATCATCGTAGACAATCCGGTGTGCCAGATCATGGTCTTTCGAACAGAGAATCCCGGTACTGGCCTGGTCTGACCGAGGAAAACCCATCACAATCGCCCCTTCATTCCGACTTTCTATCCAGACGGCCACCCCGGGCTTCGCCACAACTCCCAGCTCTTGTACGTGCTGACACGACTCATTCTTCTTACAGCGATAGCCTCTCAGGAGTTCCTTACCAAGGCGCCCTTCTTCCAGCTATCGATCCGCAGAAAGCGGAGCGAATGCTGCCTGCACCGATACCCTCCACCACCGGCATGAACACATCACCGCTCGATGCCCGGCCACCACTCCCGGCCTCAGCCAGGCCGTTAGCTCAGCTGCAAAATCACGAACACGGGTCGCAATGGCCAGCCTTGCTTCGCGCAACGGAGATGGCTCGAGATGCAGATCTGCAAGACGCGGCTCATTCGAAAAGAGAAGGATCGACGTAGGATGGAGAAAAAACGGGGCCGATGCCGACGCCGTCTGCTGTTCGCCATTCTTGGCCTCTCCCCGACGGAGACGAGTCCGACCAATCGTTCGTTCCACAGCTCGCCTCATTGATCTCCTGGCCCGCTTCCACCGTGAAGCTCGCGCGCGGCCTCCACCTCACTAAAACGCGCATTTCATATCCCCTGTCTTTTGTTACCAGTCCGTTTCCTCGCACTATCAGCCTCCCTGGGAGCGCTTGTCTTTGGTTTGTCTCTCATCGCAAATACCCCAACGCTGGCGCCCCGGCGTTTTGGCATCTCGCACGGTTGCTGTTCCAAAATATTTCATGTTGGCATTGATGAATTGCATGGTCTCGGTGGCATCTCCGTTGCGGAAAACGGGGATGAGTGGGGATGCATTTCGACCACCACCGAACTGTTGGCGGGGCGACAAACGGGAAAAAATGGTCTGATGTTTGTTTGCCATCTGTTTCAATCTTGGCGTGGAGAAATGCGAGATTCTCCAGAAATGTCGGGAGAGTGCTGGATTAGAGGCGGAAGTGTAGTACACCTGCAGAGAAGGAGAAGCTACAGAATTGCCATTTGCGCGATGGGAAGGGGGGGCGTAAAGAAATGTACGAGGAAGCTAATAAGTAGCTGTTTGTCCACGCAGAGAGGAAGCGATGATGGAAATATGTAGGCTGGTTCTCACCGGAAATGGTCGGTACCAGACTATCCATCCATCGTTCCATCACGCACTCGCCTGTCCCTTTTCCCCCCTCATTGGTAGGTGTAGATACTATACTATACGCTTCTCCAACCATCTGCCACGCTGACACTCATGCATGTGCAAAACAAATAAACCGTGAACCCGCGACGAAGACGAACTGCCGTGGTCCACTGCATCGAAGCACCTTCATGAAGCAGTCACCATGAAGCAGTCGCCATGGACCGAAGACACCAGTACTTTCCAAGTCCACGTACTCAGGACAGAGAGAAAATCGATACACCTTTCGTCACGTCACAGTAGCGCCTTCACACGAACCTGCCATTTCTCCAAAATAAAACACGTTTTCCGCGAAACTTCTGATCCCGCTCATGGGTAAAGTGATTCTTTGGTTCGTGGAGGACATCGAGATATCTCGGCTTTCATTGGACGCGCTGTATTGAAAACAATGTACCCTGTTGGACCGACGATTTTGTGCTCTTCGACTTCTCAAGTTCAACCGCCGCCACAGAAGACAAAGCCGAGAATACCACAGTCAGGCGTCCGTTACTTTATTGCCCCGTCAGAGCAAAATGATACAAGACGGCAATGCCACCACGTCACGCAAAACGAAACAATACTGCAAATCCCCACCGATCTCTCACAAAATGCTGCAGTCCTTCGTCCTCGTATTCTTCGACCTCTTGGGCGGAAGACTCTCCGGCTCGATGGCGCCAGAACTCCTCTTCTTACGTTCCCGATCCCTCTGCAACTCCTTGATTCGATCCTCCTCAGAGCTGTCCTTGATGACTGGGCCTTCAGGGTTGCCCACCAACGCCGGGGGCCTGAAAATCGTCAATCCAAAATGTCTCAAGCGCCGAGCAAGGCAAGGGGACTTGATGCGTGACCTACGGTAAAAACTCCGGTTTTTGGTTTAGGATCCAGTTGGTGAAGCAGCACATATCTTTCCGAATGATACTGGCCATTGGCCGATCGACGGAGAAGCCGTGCCACTGCTTACCCAGCATGCTGGCATCGATGGCCATGGCCCTCTGCCACTGCGTCACCTTGGGTGTTTGGTCGTTCCGATAACAGTGGTCGATTGTGACGTACTGCCCAAGCGTGATGGGCTCCCGCTGCTCGAGTTCCGCAACCTCTAAGGTCTGGTGATCTCCGTTGCTGTATTTAGCTGCGGGGACTTGCTCGAGGTTGACGGGGATCTGGACCACGAGGAATGACTTTGCGGGCTCTCCTCCCAAGATGCCTCGCCAGGTCAGGACGAGGGTTGGGAAGACCTTGTTTGGGTGTCGGCGTTTCTTAAAACCCTTCTGATAGCCCTTGTGGGCCATCTCGTATACTATTCGACTGTTAGCGACTGCTTCTCGTGGAGTTCCGCATGTGGAAGTAGAGGAGAAGGAGACCGTGCTCACTCTTCAAGGTGTAACCTGGGGGCAGAAGGTCGACTTGCTTGGCCGCAGGCTTGTCTTCGGGCACCTCCTTAGTGAGATCAGTATCTTTTGGTGCTCCCTCACGCAGACCGACATATTTCGGTGCTTCCCCAGAAACATTCCCATCTTCCGACACTCCTTCATTCACATCCCCATCCCACGGCGTCTCCCCAGAAACACCCACCCCTCTCTCCGCCACCGGCCACTCACAAATCACCTGCCGATCATAAACATCCATCAAATAATGAAACTCGTTCTCTTTAGGATCCCCCAATAACCCCTCCTCAAAATCCTTCCATCCAACATGTATCTCCTTATGCAAACTCTTTCTCACATACCAACTATCCTGGAGCGTTTCCTTGGAAGTCCTGATCTCGACATCGTATCCCCCGACCGCTGATGGCACATCCCTAGAATGGCGGCACTGGCGGAAGAGGGTTTCGTCTTGGGCGTGTGTCGAGATTAGCTGACTCGCTTCTCCAACGATGTCGCTGCAAAAGCTGGAGAGGTTGGTTTGGGATGTGTCTTCGTTGTTGAGGTTGGGGTGGTAGGGTAGTTCGTTTGGGGGATGGATGTTTGTCAGGCGAATGTGCTTGAATGGTGGGATGTCTGTAGTGGCCATGGTGAAAGGGTGCAAATTGTTATTGATAGATTGGTAGCTGGGCTATTGCTATGTTGTGAATGTTTGTGAAGAGAAGAAGGGTAGGCTTGGAGCGGCGGACAGCCATGTTTTTGTTTTGTTGAAGTCCTGGACGCGCTTTCCCTGCGAAGCTCTATGCGAAGAAGTAAGGCAATGACCTAGCTCCAGCAATAGAGTCGGATAGTTTATCATCCGACATGATGATAATTGTAATATTTTAACGCGACTCTCAATCCGACATCCATGGCGGCACGTTAGTAGTGAAGTCGAGAACGAACACCGCCAGGACAGGAATTTCGCAGCCGCCGCTGTTGACGAAGAACGCGGTCTGGCGCGAACTTTCAATCGTGTCCGAGGCCGGCCGAGAACGGGCTGGCAGCGAAATAGGCTGAAATGTAGCTCCTCCACAGAGACACGCTCTACGTCCAGTATCCAATGCGCTACCTTAAGGATGAATTGGCGACTTTCGTAATTGGAGAGGATCGAAATTGTCCATTCGAGTATGGTCCGTGGGAGGAATGACGATGTCGCGATGCGGTGGGTGGAAACACCCATTTTTGGATTGTGATTTGCGAAGATGTCAATGTGGTGGCTAGATTCTGGCGAATTCAGGGACAAGCAATTTTCGACGAAATCGCCGTTGTTCTGGGCGCCAGCTTGCTCCTCATATCTGCCAGATGATCTGATCATCTGATAACGATGGTTCCACAATCAGAAGTAATAAAGTTGCAGACCTCAACTTGAGCTTATTTTGTGTTCCGCTTTGAGCACATTTTTCAGTGGCCCGCCCAGCTTTAGGATGTAATCATCGTTGGTGTTCGTGTTAAGCTCATTATCATGGTATCATAGCCTGCCTCCGAACGCCTGCGCAGTGCGAATTGAGTCAAGCACCCATAATCAAAATCAAAATGCGATCCTCCTCTTCCTGCCAGTGTACTTGCTTCCAGCCTTGACCACCCTTCCTTTACGTTCTAGCCTGTTTTTCGTCCTCAATATTTCATCTTTCCGTGTAGGCTTGTCACCCTTCGTTCTGCCTTTCTTCCTGAAATCGTCCACTTCGACTCCGTCCATCCCGCTCACCAGATTTGTGATATCACCCGAGGCCCCGACTGTAAGCACGAGGTAGACCTTCACGTTCTTTGTGCCCTGTCCATCTTCCAGTAGACCAGCGCCAAACCCAGCGCGAATCGCAGCGCTCGAAACCATCTTTTTCTGCTTGTCGTCTCTTGGATAAAATTGGCACACTGCTCTTCCACCTCGTTTGAGAGACGAGTACAAACTCTCGAAAAATCTTTTTAGTCGGTTTTCGGGGCTATCGACGGTACTTTCGGCGTTGCAGAGCCATTGAATCGCGCTGATGCTGATAGCGGCATCAAAGGTGCCAGGTCGGAATGCTACGCCCTGTCCAGCATCTGCAAGCAAGAGGTCGCCTTCAACATCTCTCTCTAGCGCGACGGCGAGCATGGAAGCTGAGATGTCCATTCCTATCCATGTGTGGGGTCCTACTGGTGGTTCTATTGAGGAGAGAATCTGTCCTGAGAGTCCGGAGCCGGAGCCAACGTCGAGAATGAGGGATGGAGTGGTGAGATTGAGGAGATCGAGAGCTCGGTGGGTCATTTGCGCCTGGATGTTCTTGATGCGCGAGTTGGTGTCATATTTCTTGGAGGTGGTGTCATTGTAGTAAAGATCCGGCGGGCTATGACAGTATTAGATGAGTTTGTAGAATGTGTGGAATACATATTTACAGGTTATCTTCTGGACGCGACATTGTGAGTGCTGTTCAGAGCCAGAGCAGTTGTGGTCGGAGTTTTCCCAAATTCTGGCCTTATCGATAAAGGCCACCTACAACCAAGGGACCTACGTAAGTCGAGGCTCAACGCGTCTTTGCCAGCTAAAGCGAAAGTCTATGGCCTCTACAATCATACACCACTAATTACAACATGTGGATTCTTCCTCTCGTAGGATACGTAGGCGTGATTCTCGGCTTTTGCTTTCTCACTCTAGCAATTGGTATCGTACAAATCTATTCCCTGGCTGGATCAGCTTACTGACGACTGCCATAGCTTCCGGCCTATACTACCTTTCCGAGCTCGTTGAAGAACACACTGTCTTCACCAAGTATCTCCTCCAGCGACTGATATACTTCGTTATCGCTCTCCAAGTCCTGCTCTGCCTCGTCGACAGCTTCCCGGTCAAGCTCTCCCTCCTGAGCATATTCAGCCATGTCATCTACGCGCAAAACTTGCGGCGATTTCCCGTTGTCAAGCTGACAGACCCGACGTTCATATCATCTTGTGGTATGTTTGAATGACAAGAAGAGAATGGCCAAAGAATAGCAGCTGAATGCCTCAGTGCTCGTCCTCGTAAACCACTACCTGTGGTTCACCCACTTCCAAGCCCCTCCGCGATATCGACCTGATTCCTCGTATAACGGATACGCATACGACACTACCGAAAACCCATCGTTCTCTGAAATAAGCTCCTTCTTCGGACTATGTGTCTGGCTCGTACCTTTCGCGCTGTTTGTTGGCCTCAGCGCTGGCGAGAATGTGCTCCCAAGCATGGGCTCAGAGTACGCCACTGGAAGCGGTAGCAGTTTCGTTGCGGCTGGTTCCGAGCCTGGAAAGAAGGAGAAAAGCAGAGAGGGGTTGGCAAAGGCATTGGTGAACAATGTGCGGGACTTGGTAGGAGGAGCGGGCGAGGCGTTGGGCATATGGAAAAGCGATGACTCGAAACGATGGTAGCGAGATGGTTTGGACCGTAAAAATACAGAATGCCATGCTCATTCACGAGAGCAATATTGGAAAGAGATGGCATGGCTTTGAAGGCTATCTTGCGACCACAATGATGATACCTAGTATTGGATATGCACCACCACGCCAGGTTGTACCAACAATGTGCCATCATCAGTATGTTGCGGCAGCAGATGATACAAACATCGTGCAACACCTTTGGATGGTCGATGACTTCGCAAACCAAGCCGCGCTGAAAAGATCGGACGATGTATTTACTAACAATAGTCTTCGTCGCATCGGAGTAGCTTCAATGAATCATTCGTTCCACCATTTGGACTTGCAGCATTCTTGGATATAGTCGCAGTTGTGCACTGGAGTCACTCCAGTCACAATGGACGGTGTGTATCTAAGATTATTCGACTGCCAAAGTTGGGGCTATAGGAACAAACCTTCTGCATATCCGCTCATGCTCTCTCCTCCGAAGAATCGATTCGAAATGATTTACGGGTCGGCATCGCACTATTGGTGATCTCGTCAATAGAGGGTTGCTGAGGTGCATTATATTCTAAGGTAACCGGCTGGATCTCAGACGCAGAGCCAACTCTTTGGCCTCAATGAAGGATCGTTGCGGACTATACGAAGACCAGCATGATACGCGAGATAGTAGATAGCTGTATAGCTTGAATCGGAAGACGAGTCACTGCGCATGCTAGCGGAGACATTGAACGTCAAGGCACGTTGACACGCGAGGATTATCGAGTAAGCACGGTAGATACTTCCGTGAAGTGAGCTGACCCAGCCAAACTCCTGAGCAGTTGTTGGCAATTGAAAGACGGTCATGAGGTTTTACGGCCTGCTGTGCACTGTCAAGGGTAAGAATCACTCATGAGATTATACGATCAATGACCCGCCTATTCCGTAGTTCGATGGCATGATAGTATAGTCTGCTCTGAAAGATTTGGCGAAGTCTCTCCCCCTAACTCCTCCTGCTTATACTTGCCACCTCATTGATCTCCTCCGTACTGTCTAAGTAATTGTCTCCCATTGCATATTTCCACATCATACTTACTTCCCGCCTCGATCAGTTTCAATGGATCTCCATGGACTCAGTGCTTACGAGAAGCTAGAAGAACTACCAGAGGTGACCCAGCTACAGTGGCATGCTGGTCAGCATAAAGGCATTGAGTCTACACAATCTTGATTCAAGAATACATCCAACCGCCATCAACAACCTTCTTCAATATATAGACCAGGTAGGTGACCCGCCACCTCTATTCCCGCGAAAGCTTGCTGATATTGACAAAAAAACAGTTCAGATACCATTCCGATCCTCAAATCATCTTATCATACATCTCCACTGGAAAGGGTAGTCAAGACTAGTCTCTTAGCACTTCCAAAAGCGCACCTGCTAACAATCTTTTCAGCCACTCTTTGACGGAAGCCATCAAGACAAGCAACAGTATCAAAGCCACTAACCCTGCCAGCATGAGCTCGCAAAAACGAAAAAGAAGAGACGGAGGTGAGACATTTCGTATAGTCAAGCCCAATGCAGACTGTCACAGCGGCAAGAATCGCGACATATGCTGGACTCACAAGCTATACCGAGGACCAAATGGCGCAGAGCCTCGCGTCACATACTGCAGAACGCTAGCAGAGTGTGAAGCGGCCTTTGAACGCCTATCAGACTCTCTAATCCTGGGATTTGATCTGGAATGGAAGCCAAATGACGGACCGAACATCAAGGATATGGTTTCTGTGATTCAAGTAGCATCGGAGTCTGATATCGTGGTCATACACATTGCTGCATTTCCAGGAGGTCGCGAGATGACCCGCCAACAACTTTTGAGCCCCGCTTTGAAGAGGATGTTGGAGAATAAGTCGATCATCAAAGCAGGTCTACGTATCGCTCTTGATGGGAATCGAATGAGAGAGCACTTGGGCGTATACATGCAGGGTGCATTGGATGTCGGCAAGCTCAGACCTGCCGAGCCGCACCTCATAAATCCGTCATTGACAACAATGACTGAGGTTTTTTTGGGTTTTCCCATGGACAAAAATCCGGCCACAAGCCCTTGGCATCGCGAAGGAGCTCTGAGCCAAGACCAGATCGACTATGCCGCCACAGATGCTTATGCTGGTCTGAAGCTATACCAATATTTCATCGGCAACCACAATGCCTCGAGCCTTGGATTTATCGATTTCAGGGCTCTAGGTAAGAGAAAGCCCGATCCACCATCACTTCTCAGCAACCTCAAAAGGCTTCGTCTGCAGCTGACGGCGGATCCCATGTCGAAAATCTCTGATGTGGGCAGCAACGCGAAACTAGAAGCAATCGTAAAATACCGCCCTACGACACTTTCAGCACTGAACAGAGTACCAGGCTTCAGTTCATCGACTCTACTGAAGTACCAAAAAGCCATCGTCGACCTTGTTCAGGGTTATGTGATTAGCGATCCTTCAGCCGAAAACACCAACAACATTGTCTCATCGCCGGACTCTCAAGCGACTCTCGAAATCGCAGGTGCACCTAATCGTCTAACTGGTCTCACCTTCGTCATCACCGGCGTCATTCCAAATTTGAGCCGCGACAATGCCCGGAAGTTGATCGAGAGGTTTGGCGGGAAGACTACGATGTCACCGAGCATAACCACCAGCTACGTCGTGCTTGGAAAGGACCCAGGCAGAAAAAAAGTGGAGCAAATTGGGACATGGAAACTGGAAACCGTTGATGAAGATGGCCTTGTTGATTTGGTCAATACTCGCCTCGCGCCATCAAACACGAACAAGCACGAAAAACCCCAACCCAGAAAGCGAGCAAGGAAAGCCTTCAGAGCCGGAGCCTCACCTACGGCCTCAAGTTCGTTCGTGTTAAGCCCACAGTCTCTCCTTCCTTCTGAAAGTTCCCCAAACTCCAGCCAACAGAGTTCCTGCTCATCTCACTTCTCATCCCCATCACTCCCTTCAAGCCAGCCAATCGCCTCATCACAAGACCAAATTTCCATCTCCTCAAAAGACTCCGAAGCCTCCTCTACCAGCGAAGGCTCTGCCGATTCGCAGTCAACAACAAATATTTACAACATTCTCTACTTTCTCCGTAAGACTCTCAGTCAACTCCTCCACCTCTCCCCCGAAGAGATCGCCACAGACGATCTCCTCGAGATGTTGGCGGAGCAACGGCCGACGTCGAGTCTCGCGCTGAAAAATTTGGGTGGAGAGCGATTCGCTGAGATGGTGAGGGATTATGATGGGAGTGATATTTTGGAGATTTGTAGGGATGGGTAAACTGCTAGTGAGGGAGGGACGGGTGGGAGGTGGAACAGGGATTGGAATGTTTGTTTTGAATGGTGCGATTTGCATGAACTATGTATGGGGCTGCTGAAAACTGGATGGTTCGGCATAAAAGGGTGGACTTTGAATGCTTTTGAGAATGCTCTGCTTGGATTGATGATGCACAAACTGACCGGATGTAAATATAGATGTATGGTGAAGATGAAAGATACTGAAACAAGCATATCTGGATACTCCACCTACTGCCCAGCGCCCTATCCCCAGTTCGGGCAACCTCACTCTGTCCTCGATTCTGCCGCTTAGGTGGGCCAGCCGCGATGAATTAAGAATTTTTTCGTTCGTTTTGGCATTCAGATGGGAGAGTATGCTATGATTAGGATTTCTTGGTCAAGGATCTCGAGGGCGATGGATGTTTACTGGTCTTGAGACTTAACCAGTGCTTCATGGACAGCACTTGATGATATGGTGATCGTGGACCATCTCCACCTTGCCCTATCGAGAATCATATTAAGTCGTCTCAAGGCTATCATCACATGCCCATCAGCCATCTGCTCTTTTAGGGACGCTATCTCAAACCCACTTCTTCCCAGTTATTCTCTCGTAAGCCTCGCCGTAGCCCTCACCAGTCTTCTTGGCAACCTCCTCTGTCATCGAAACACCATCTTTACCCTTCAGCCCATTGCTAGTCAACCAATCCCTCAAATACTGCTTGTCGAGCGACTCCTGACCGCGTCCCACCTCGTACTTGTCCTTGCTCCAGAAACGACTGGAATCAGGCGTCAGAACCTCGTCGATCAAGACAACAGAAGGCGGCGAAGTAGACTTATCGATCCCGAACTCGAATTTGGTGTCAGCGATGATTATTCCTCGATCGTACGCGTAATCGCGAGCCGCTTTGTAGATTTTTATCGAGAGATCCGAAACTTGATTGGCCAGGTCTTGAGACTTCAGGACTTGGGCCGCTGGCTTTTATTAGCATCACACGAATACGAATACCCACCCAGCTAACTTCCATCAAGCAAAATTTGTAGTCAACGCACCTTTCTCAGGCGAGATATTCTCATCATGCTCCCCTTGTTCCGCTTTCGTACTAGGCGTCCAGATCGGCTCTCCAAAACTTTCCGACTCTCTCAATCCCTCCATGACCTTCATCCCATGGACGGTCCCACTCTTCTTATACTCACTCCACGCACTACCAGTAATGTACCCCCTCACAATGCTCTCAATGGGTAATACTTCCAATTTTCGTACCTGCATACTACGACCCTCATACTCATGCTTCAATGTCTCGTCATCCTGAAATTTCGAAGGCAGATCAAGCGTAAAGAAATGCGTTTTGAGACCAGGAACAAGGGGCGGAAGGACTGAAAACCAGTGTGCGGAGAGTGTGGTTAGAAGTGCGCCTTTTCCCGGAACACCGTTGGAGAGAACGATGTCGTAGGCGGAAATGCGGTCGGTAGCTACGAAGAGCAGTGTGTTCTCATCGAGCTTGTATAAATCACGGACTTTTCCTGTTGCGACCTTCTTGTAAAATTTAGTGAGGTCGGTCGTGGTAATCGCGGGACGGGTTGTGAACGAAGTCATGGCTTTGGGTTTGCTTTATGGGATAGAAGGATCAAAAGGGTGCTCCAGGCTCGAAAATATACGTTCAAGAGAAGAATGTGTTGTCGCATCAAAGAGCAGGGATGGGGGTAAATCACGATTCGGCCCAGTCATCACGTGAAACTAGATGGTCCATGTCATTCAAATTGTGAGAAGATATGCTGTGATGTTTGACCAAAATATACACAGATACCAGTGTATGGTTGCAAGTTGTATCTCCTGGAGTGTCTGGAAACCTCACACTGGTGGAGCAGCTGATCCTGCCGCGGCTCCCGCCGCTGCTTCTTTCGCATCTCTTTTCGTTGCTCCCGCTGTTCCTTTCGCTGCTCCTTCTGCCGGCGCCGACAGTTTCATAGGGTATCCAGGATTGCCTATGTTAATCTTAGTGTCAAGCAATAACGTGCAAAATCGGTTCACTTACCCTTGCATGCAGAGTTGATCGTTGGTTCGAACTTAAGAACCTCCTCCGGCTTACACTTGGATGGCACGCAGTTCTTGAGTGCAGTGACGACTTTCTCAGCCTTACACACACAAGCAATATCTAGGGCAACTGTTATCACTCCGTACTCGAACTACAGCTGCTCTGATGCGATCGGAGACATCGAATGGTCTATCGAGGGCAGTCGAATGGAAGTTGTGGACGTACTAGGAATGGTTCCGCATCCCGATCCTTGGACTTCTGCTGAAATGCAACCAGTGGCACTGCCCTCTGTCAATTCTTTTATCCGTTCTTCTTGGGCACATAAACTTGCCATTGGGGAGGCAGAGAGAATCCCATGAAGGTTCCGGATTGAGGAGCCGCGAAAGCGGTACCAGCAAACACCGTCGCAAAGGTTATGGAAATGAAGGACTTCATTTTTGTCTGGGTAAAGTGTGTAAAGTGTAAAAGGCAAATGTGAATGCTCAAGTACGCTGGGTGCTGGACAAGTTTTAAGAGAGAGGGAAAAAGCTTTTATAACTAGTATTGGCAAACAGAGCCATGATTGACAGGTGCCGAAACCCGTTTCCCGATCACTGCTCTATCGAACTTGATTGGCAGGTTTCTACCCACATAAAGGTCGAGAGGCGAACAATCAGGGCGGCTGTCTGTGTGTGATGCTTTCAAAACAGGGCATAGAAATATGCATAACTGGAGCATGGATAGGGTATTGAAGGCATCAGACTCCCCGGGTAGAAGCAGGGTGTCTAAGTAGATAATAGTCTTAATTGGACAAGCCGTTTTGGGATTATTGATTCCAGTCGTTCTCCTGCTGGATTGGGCAGCATTGAGCGATGGACTGGACGAAGAACGGGAGAGGGGTTCCGGTGACAAGCTTGTGGATGTTTTTTGAGTCCGCCTGACGAGCATGTACAAATTGAGTAAATCAGCAATATCGATATAGAAGGGCACAATGGAACATGTACATTGGTCTCATTGCGAATAAATGTTAGCTGCGTATGACTTGCCAGGGGACTTCTAACAAACCCCAAGAGGAATTTGAAGCCGTACTTGCCACGTCGCTAACTAGCAGCTCACATTCAATCGCGTCTAGGCCATGGCACAGTCCACAAAGGGGCGACAGAGTTACATGCGCCTTGGTGACCGAATTGGGTCGGAGACAGCGTGCATTGGGTGTAACTCTGTCAGCTAAATTAGCCGTAGATTATGCGTGCTCGCTTCAAGTATATGCCTATAGTTCGCCGCATGCAGCCTAGAAGTATTGGGTGGTCTTACCACAGTATTTTTGAGTGATCAGTAATTGCAAGCCTTGTCTGAGGTTGATGTGCTCGACCCGTGGGCCAGTCGGAGTTTGTTCGGGGAAACTAAAAGCGGTAGGAGAGGCAAGTTTCTGAAACGCAGTTGCCCTACTTACCGTACTATGTAGTTAGAGTCCATGGCTATGCAACGTTCTTTTCGGTGGCGTAATTCAGCCAGACGAGTTCTGGAGATGGTCCGACTTGGGGTGCAACAACAAATCTAGAGGTTGTTCGAATCTCTTATTTCTCTTTGTTTCCAGAGCGCTCATGTTGAGGACCACCACCTGCACGTGCATCCTAGAGTATCCAAACAACGGCTTTTATCGCTTGCCTGCCAACTCAGCTTCAACTTCAGAGATTACAAGTCTTCTTACGCCCTCTAGACCTTCCGATCGTTTGACATCGGTGACTCGTCTGGGCAGATCCTCCAGACCGACGAATTCCTTGGGCAACACAGACTTGAAGTCGAAGCCTGATTGCTTCGATAACGCTAGCTCAACAGCATTCGAGAACTTGGCGGGATGCGCTGTGGAAAGAGCGACATGGTGAGTCTTGGGCGATGTTCTTTCCACCGACCGAATGGCGGCAGCAATTCCAATAGCCGTGTGAGGATCAAGAATGTATGACTTGTGTTCCCATCGGTACACATCGCGAATGGTGTCTATCGTCTGCTCGTCGCTGACTCTCTCGCTCTCAAAATCCATCTTTGCCACATCCAAGACGGGCTTTTCCACTTCAAAGCCTCCACTTGTTTTCAGCTGTTGCAACCATGCATTGACTAGCTCGCCAGCCTTCTTTCTCTTGCCTGACTCATCGCCTTGACCATACACTTGGTAGGCCAAGAACCACAACAGCCTCTCGAAGTTACTACTCACTAAAATGTCCATGGCTGGGCTCAAGGTCTCCTTGACACCATCTTCATGAGCTTTTGCGCCATCGGCAACAATGCCTCCTTGTGCCTCTCTACCATGAACTTCCTGCTTCTCGTAATGACCGGTCCGCCAGAATCTATGCAAAATATCGTTCTCGTTTGTAGCGATGATAAGCTTCTCCACTGGCAATCCCATACGCTTCGCAAAGTATCCTGCGAGGATGTCCCCGAAGTTGCCTGTCGGCACGACAAATCTGACGGCAGAGCTGGAGTCGTATGAGGGCGATCGAATGAGTTGGAAATAGGAATGGAAATAGTAGGTGATTTGAGCGAGAATGCGAGCCCAGTTGATAGAGCTATACCACGCGATTAGTCGAAAAATAGCGAGCAAAGACCGCAGAAACTCACTTGACAGCCGCAAGACGGTGTGTCTTGTTCATCTCAGTATCTGCAAATAGAGCCTTCACGAAATCTTGACAGTCGTCGAAAGTCCCCTCCACGGCCACATTGTGCACATTTGCATCCAAGACAGTTGTCATTTGCGCCTCTTGTACCGGACTGACCTTGCCCTTGGGATGCATGATGAAGACTGAGACGTCCTTCTTTCCCCTGAGACCATAGATAGCAGCACTTCCCGTATCTCCTGATGTAGCGCCGATCACAGTGAGGTGTTCCCTTTCGCCAGCTTGCTTTGACTTGTTCCTTCGCACAAGGAAGAATTCGAACAGGTTGCCGAGAAACTGAAGGGCAACGTCTTTGAACGCAAAAGTCTGTCGCAATCAACATCGGCATTCGCTTGCAACACTTGGGTCACTTACAGGTCCATGGAACAGTTCGAGAAGGTGAATATTGCGTTTGGCATCGAGAGTAACATTGGGAGATATGTTGTCCACGCGGAATGTGGCATAACTCTTGTTTATGATCTGTCGAAGATCCTCGGAGGGAATCTCGTCGGGTGAAATGTAGAGGGAGAAGATGTTGAAGGCCAATTCCTGGAAAGAGGCATCTTTCCACTTCGTTTGCCAGTCGGCTGGCAGAGAGGGAATTTCTTCGGGGATGAAAAGACCTCCGTCCTGGGCAAGCCCTTTGAGGACGACATCCTCAAAGGAGAAGCCATAAGAGCCTCCTCTGGTGCTCAAATACCGCTGCGAAGGAGTGTGGGTAGCCATTATGGAACAAGATGCTGTATTCCTGACTCAAAGGCCTGGTGGCATGGGAACAGGCGATTACTTTGACCGATGCCGGCGACAGCCCCAAGACCAGCCCCCACGCCCTCAGGGACATCACCTTGGCGGTCCCACCACAATCTGGTGCATCTGCCTACAAAGACGGCTGCATTCCCCTACTACGCCTTCGTTGCCTCATTCTTGGTAGTACCGTACTACCAACAGATTATCAGATAATACGATCCAAATCATTAGCAAAAAGTAAGAATTCAAAGCGGACAACGTCTCTTTCGCCGAGGGAGACAATTCGCCCTCCCAACCAGGGGTGTTGACTTCAGGTTCAGACAACGACGCTGCCGACATTTCCTGCGCTGATCGGATTACAGGATTCTAAAGAGTTGAAATATTAGTCGAGGGCGACAAAGACGCCGCACTTCAAGCCGCATCACTTCAGAGACATAAGCAGCCATGGCCCCAGCAATTCCTATCACAATTATCACGGGCTTCCTGGGATCTGGGAAAACAACTCTCATTCTGAACTTGATCCCACAGCTGCCCAAAAATTATCGCCTCGCTTTGATCAAGAACGAGTTTGGAGATGTAGCAGTCGACTCTCAACTGGCGACGTCTCAGGCAATCTCCGGCGTTAGAGAACTTCTCAATGGCTGTATATGTTGCAACCTGGTCGGGTCACTAGGAGATGCGCTAGAACAGCTTCGAGTCGAGCAATCGCCGGATCGCATTGTCATCGAGACCAGTGGAAGCGCATTTCCCGCGACATTGGCCATGGAAGTAAACAGGCTCGCCAAACAAAACTCTTACTACGTACTGGATGGAGTCGTCTCTGTCATTGATGTCGAGAATTGGAAGGGTTATGACGATACGTCATTGACAGCGAAACTTCAAGCCAAGTACACCGATCTGCTGGTTCTAAACAAGTGGGAGCATGTCAGCGAGCGTGCCTATGAGGACTGCATTGATCGAATTTTGGCATTGGAACTCGATGTCCAGACGCCACGAGAAAAGTCGGATCGTGGATGGGTGGACAAGAGCTTGCTGCTCGGTCTCGACGCGAAACTTGCAAGTTTCGAAGGTAAGCATGACCATGAACATGAGCACGTCGATGACCACCAAAGCGAAGTTGAGGTGCTGTCCGTCACTCTCACTTCCCGCAGTCCTGCCAATGGCGTGAACATGGAGAAGCTCTTTGACTGGCTTGTATCTCCTCCAAAGGACGAAGTCTACAGAATCAAAGGAATCTTCTATTGTTTGGAGGCACCGGCAGCATCCACTGGAGAAAAAGCCGCGTCTCCACCCACCCCAGGCTCGCCAGGTCGATACATACTCAACTGGGCTTTCGGTCGGTGGACTTTCGCGGCAGTACCTACCAATGTTGCCTCCGAAGATACGCTGGCAGCTTCCGGAAGCACGACTCCCGCAAACGTTGCCAGCGAGCCAGTCGTGCGGATGACTGTGATCGCTGCCCGTGGCGAGTTGAAAAGATGGCAAAAGCGAATCGAGGCCGGCGAGTTTATTGCCACAGCTCTAGAACCCGACCGAGCTGTCCTGCAAGTCAAAAAAGTATCCTGAATAAGTCTATGTTATCTACGTCTCGACCCTTTCGGCTTTTGGGCCTACGAGGTTACGTTTTGAGGTTTATTACCTCTGTTCTGCTACGCCAACCTGTTTTCAGCACGCCCTTATTTGGGGACCAAGCCTGGTGAGCTGGAAGGACATTGAAAAGGCGCATGCTACAATACACTTTCATATGGGCCCTTGGGCACTTCGGCACCATCAATCAATGGCTGTGCTCAGCCACAACATAACCTTGAAAAACTACAATTAGTGTAGTCAGGCTTGGTTAGGAGAAGCTTTGATCATCCACAGTGTATACGGCTGTTTGTGTGTAATGGTGAGTGATATGTTCCCACATTTATCACTTTCTGCCCTTTTGAGCTTTGGAATTGATTGCCCTTACGAGTGCCTGCAATTTCGGGTCCCAGAGTCCGTATAGGAGCTGTCTCATCTGGACCTGACCGTAAAGATGCTCCTCTTCTCGTACCACATCTGCTCGACTAATTTCTCTCTTATCGCCCGCCTTTCTCCCAGCTTTTCTGTAGATCTTTACGGCTCTCTTGTGTGCTTCTAAAACCATTGGAAACCAGTGCTGACTCTTGCATAGCCTTATGTATTCATTCACATTTTCGTCGAACTCTTCTGCCATATCTTTCCACTCTTCGTTGTCATGGTCTTTTGGCAAATCCGCCTTCATTAAATCCCTGTGTAGGATCTTGGTCCTTTTCCTGGCCTTGTTTGTTGCTTTTGAATCCACGCACGCCTCGCAAGTACAGGAGAACTGGTAGTTAGCTAGAATGCTTTCTTGTCTGTTTTTGACCGTATCGATGAGATAGGCAATTGCATTATCATCGATACTTTGGCTGGGAGTGCGGGTTCCCTCGTCGTAGTCGATGGTCAAAACGGTTCCCACTTCGTCGATCGGGACCAAGGTTCTCAGCGCCCAGCGCGGATTTTTGGCGTAACCTAAGTCTGCTATACGGCAGTTGGGTCGGCATGAATGGCTAATGAAGTTCAGATGTCTATAAGCAACCACCTTACCGCTATGACCATCGTCTGGTCCTGCATTTGCGTCGATCCGAGACGCCATGTCATTTGCCGTGAACTCAATGACACCTGCGGTCCCTCGCTCGTACCAATGGAAGTTGGTAAAAATATCTTTGTCTTCATCACTGAAATTGTTCCAGACTTGTACTACGATTCTTTGTGCATATGCCTCTTTGGATTCATTTGGCTTCGCCTTTGTCCCTCTCTGTGGCCATTCTTTGAAATCTTGAATTAAGGAGTGCTCTTCCCAAAGGAGTGTACCTGCCGGAATGAAAGGTTTTGTAGTCTCTAGCGTCTTACCCCTCGCATTGGAGCGATTGATGTGGAAGTAATGGCAGCCTATGTCGCGTGGAAAATCGTTCTTGTCCCAGACTTTTTCAGGGTCCCACTCATCTTCGTCTCTCAGTTCTGATACTTCGTCGTCATCTTCAGCTGTAGTTGCAGGAGAGCTTGGCTTGGCTTTTTTCTTCGGCGGCCGTGCCGGCCTATGACCGTTGTCTTGGGCTTTTCGTTTTCGTTTCAGCTTTGCTCCCTCACCACTGTACTCAACATCATTCTTTGCCGTTCGGGCTACTCCATCTCTTTGGGCGGACATAGTGGTTTTGTTTGGAGCTTGAGTATACACTGCTAGTGAGTCTGGCCACTCAAGTGCGTTGATAATGGGTTGATGTTGGTTCTGAAGAATCAGGAAGTCTTGCAACAAGGGGGCTCAAGGCACTGTCATATTCTGTTCTTTCCGTCAATAGAACAAGGATCTGTCTTTCTTCTTTCGATGTGAAAGCACAAACTACAAAGGACCTGTCCTAGCAAAAGAGGCAATGATAAGTCCATCAAAGTTTGATCTGCAGTCTTTGTCTCCCATGGCAATTACTCCAGATCATCAGGAAGATGTGAACGGACCCAAGGGCTGAGATTGGAATTCCATGCTGAGACCTAGGCTTGATCATGGGGTCTGTAAAAACTTGGCGTCTACATCTCTAAAGCTTCTAAGATTCGCCTCGGTGTCAGTAAATAAGCCATCCCACTACAATTCTATATGATTACTGATCTTTGTCCGACGACAGTGAGTACTGAAACCTCTAGAAAGCTCCATTCAATGCCGACACCTTCACGATTTTCAGGTGAGATCAGGCACCTCCATGAGCTTCTGGTCACTCCCGCTCACTATTGCGATAGCCGTCGTCGAAAAAATGCTAGAGGATTATGCTATGGTTTAGAACAGTGTGTCAACATGACTCTCGGAACAATGAGTGAGGACCTGACAGTCTTGAGTTCTCCTTATCGCATTTCTGAATGGTCATTGACTGATTTTGACGGTGGAGGATGGCCCTTTCAGGCGATTTCGAAGCGAAGTGGAAGATGGGTACCTTGGGCTCGAATCGAGACGGACGTTTGAAAAGAAGACGCAAGGACGAAGGTGGGATATTCGTTGGGATTATGATGAGTTGATGTCGCGAGAATCTTTGGCATACAGTTGACAAGATCAAGGAGCGATGGAGGCGCAATAGTCTAATCAACTCATGTCCGCTTTCGCCTGAAGGTAGCAAAAGAAGCGCGTGTAAAGCAGTCTGTTGATTTGAATTCGAGCTTGCTAAATTCCTGGCAATTCTTCTTATTCAAGCTGCCAGGACTTCATTGCTAAGAGCACCGGAGCGAGTTCTTTAGTGGCAGAGATGAATTGATGAGATTCTTGTGAAGACGTTATGAAAGTCGAGAGGAGCTAAGGTCTGGGTCACATGTCAGGAGGCGCAGGCGGAGCGCCACAATCTTCAAGTCAAACCCTTGATGCCTGCGACAACAATCTCTCATACTGCCAGCGCATACCGCGCAAGCGTTTGTTTACCATAGTATACACCCCATAACACCGAGAATACTCGAAGAAGCCCACCTACAGTAATTTGACCGCCTGAACCTCGCTCTCCACACTCACCCTCAAACCTTGAGCCATGCCCTCCGACGACGTCCTCCAGCACTCTCAGAGTGATGTGGATTACTACGCGCTCATCGGGGGAGACATACACCCTGGATCGACCGAAGAAGCCATCAGAACAGCCTACAGGAAAAAAGCGCTCGCTATACATCCCGACAAACGACCCAACGATCCAAATGCTGCTACAGCCTTCCACGAGCTTCAAATCGCACACGATGTGCTTTCAGATCCCGCCGCCAAGGAGGCGTATGATCGAGTGCGCATGGGACGGGAGCTCAAGAAGAAGCAGGCGGAGATGATGACTGGAAAGAGGAAGAGGATGGCTGAAGATTTGGAGCGGAGGGAAAGTGGCGCATTCAAGCGCGCGAAGGAGGAGCTTGATTCTGAGCAGCTTCTCGAAAGGGAAATAAGGCGTTTGCAAGAAGATGGACGGAAACGGAGGAAACATATGGAGGAGGAGATCAGAAAAGCTGTGCATGTCAAAGTCGAAGAAGCTAAGGTCGAGCTGGACCCTCAGAGTCCAGCGTCTTTGGGAGGGACAAATGTTGACGCCATACATCGCACAGTGAAAGTGCGGTGGGTCAAAAGTGATAGCTCTAAGCATATCGACAATGACACACTTTCGAAACTGTTTGGGCGGTTTGGGCATATTGACAGCACTGTTATTCTCAAAGAGAAGGAAAAGAAAACGCGCTCGAGCGACGGGCAAAAGGTCAGGCAGGTCATCGGCTCTGCTGCCATAGTATTTAGCTCCATTGTCTCAGCGCACAGGGCTGTTGAGGACAAGAAGGACAAGAAATTTGAGCAATTCCAAAAGATTGAGTGGGCGGATGGACAAGGACCAGATATGTCCGCTTTCTCCAGCTCAACCAAATCACCGCCTCCAAACCTGCCGCCGCGCGACATTCCATCCACACCAGCACAGCTACCGACAAAGCCGCGGTCTGCGTTTCCTGGTGTAGATTCGAACCTTTCGACACCAGTTTCTTCTTTCAAAGAAAAGGCTGGTGCAAGCAAGGGCGCGCAAGGAGATGGTCTTCGCAAAGTTCCGTCCTTTTCCTCATTTAATGTATCCAACACGCCTGGCAGCAGTCCCTGGACAAAGGGGCCGGTTACACCGAGCAAGGAGGAAATCACCCTAATCAGGCTGAGGAATGCAGAGAAGAAACGAATGGAAGAAAAGATACGGCGGGAAGAGGCAGAAAGTGCCGCACGGGAAGAGACGGGTGCTGCATGATGAACGATTCACGAACTATGATACCCTTCGAGAACTTGTACTCGAATCAGAGTCTGAAAGACCGGAAGTTCAGGGCTTGTGCCATGAACACCAAGGTGATATTTATGCCTCTTATTCCTGCACAAGATGTTTTCTTTTCAATCGAGATCATTGTGTTGGCCACTTTTTGTCCCAGCCAAAACATAACAATTTAAGTGGTCTCGTCTACTACGTGTGCTTATTTAGACGCCACGAACATCAACTTCATATTTCATTAGCATACTGCGCGTGGCGTCGTAAACTTGCCGAAATCAAAGAGCAAATTCTGGACTATGCCATAGCTTTGAAAGCAGTCGTCGATATTGACGATGAAATCACGCACTACAACGCTTTCATAAGCTCGAGGTCACAATCGAATTTCTACAATTCTACCTCCGTATGGCTTCAGCCTTCTTTTCGCCGCTCGCAATAGCTCACAATCGAGAAGTATGAAATGGGTCAACTTCGACTTAAGTCCAAATAAATGGGGACGAATCACCCACAGCTCGCGATGGCCACGGTGCAGCGTACAGTATGGTGACATGTGTGTCTTCAAGATATTTACACAAACCTGGTCGAAACGGGAAACCCTATGGCGAAATGGGAAATGTTTGACGCTGCTCTCCCACTGAGGTGATGCGATCATGAGAATCCGATATTCTCCGTCGAGATCGGGTGTTTCCGATGTCCTCGGCAAATGCCAAATTCAGGGTCTAGATATTTAGTGCGGCTCTGGTGCGATGGCGATCTCTTTCACAAGCACATGGGCGGCTTTTCGTTGGCAAAAAAGAAAAGACCCACTTCTCGCCGTAATGAATGGGCTACCGTGGATTGACGATAAGGAGACCGGGCCGAGGCATGGCGTCTGAAGTAAGGATACTTGATGGGTGGTCTCCTGTCCATAACGATGGCACTAATTTCGGGTTGTGTCTGGTCTCTTTGCCTCAGAAACTTTCCACGTTAGCTTTTGTTTCTCTCGGTTTTCTTCCCGTTGGACTCTCTCGAGGAAACATTTTTACACGATGAGCAAAGCCGGGGACTTCGAGGCGGTGAGGAAAGATATCGTGGCGCTTTTGGACCAACCTGAATACGACGAGTACGTATTCCCTGCGATGCTTCAGCAGCAACGCTTTATACTGACCAGATGTAGTGGCAGCGCTGGCCCCGTGTTGGTCCGCCTAGCATGGTAAAAAAGAATTTAGTCCACTACATATCCACCGAACTAATCCCATAATAGGCACTCTGCTGGTACATATGATGCGGAGACAGATACTGGAGGCTCCAACGGCTCCGGTATGCGTTATGAGGCCGAAGGCGGCGATCCTGCCAACGCTGGACTCCAACACGCTCGTGTCTTCCTTGAGCCAATCAAAGCCAAGCATTCGTGGATCACCTATGCCGACCTTTGGACGCTGGCTGGAAAGGTCGCGATCGAGGAGATGGGTGGACCAACAATACCATGGAAGGGTGGAAGGACGGACTATGTCGACGACAGCAAGTTGCCTCCACGAGGTAGATTGCCCGACGCCACACAAGGAGCCGACCACCTCAGATGGATCTTCTTCAGAATGGGCTTCAATGATCAAGAGATTGTGGCTCTCTCGGGCGCTCACAATCTCGGACGTTGCCACGCTGACAGATCTGGCTTCGATGGCATCTGGGTGAACAATCCGACAAGATTTTCGAACCAGTATTTCAGACTGCTGTTGTCGTTGCAGTGGAAAGAGAAGGTGCTGCCGAACGGAGTCAAGCAATTTGTCAACTACGATGAGGACACCGAAACCGAACTCATGATGCTGCCCACCGATATTGTTCTCACCAAGGATCCCAGCTTTCGTAAGTACGTGGAGCTGTACGCCAAGGATAAGGATGTCTTCTTCCGGGACTTCAGCAAGGTCTTCGCGAAGCTATTGGAACTAGGTATTCAACGTGATTCCAGTGGAAGGGTGACGAACGCGGACGACAAGCTGGGTGGGTATATATCAGCCCCCAAGAAACCGGCGAAGGCTGGAAATCCATCAGCGACAAGTAACGACAAAGCTGGACCAAGTGAGGCAGACCCTCTGAAAAAGCAGAATGACAAGTTCGCGGCCAGGTTGTAGAGGTGTCGAAAGCGTTGAATGGGATACCATAGACAAGTAGACTCCTAGATATAGATGATAGAGACCGAGCTATTTAACAGTCATCCAGATTTGCGCCACTTTCACGTTCAAGTGATGGGGTGAGCCACCTGTCTTCTGTAGCTCGAAGCTCTCAATCACAGCCAGTCAACGGGCCAAAACAAAGACGACGCGAAGATGGATACGAAGGTGTTGGAGGCTACTGCCCAGTGCCGTCTATATACCTATGAGGGGTTCATTGCCTTTCGACGGAAGCGCGCTAGCCGCCTAATACCATTCTCCCATTGTTTGTTGGCCGTAATTTCAAAACTGCAACTGCAATTATCAAGAACACAGTAACTTCATCGAGCATCTAAAGTGGGTTTCTTGGTGGTGTCGACCATGGATTTCGCGTCTCTCATTTGTGCCTTATACTTGCCAAAAATGTGCTAGGCATACCTTGCATGTCTGTTCTGGTCCTCACCTTTTTACCATTACAGATCCCTCAGTGTATTCTCCCGTCGCTAGCTTGGTGTCATTATGGACAACCAGATTGCTCACGACTTCGATAGTAATTGAAACGAATATGGCATCCAGGAGATGGGACGGGAGAGAGACTGGGCCTGGTTTTGGACTCAACTCATGAGGAGTTTCGGTTGGGGTCCAGAATCGGATGAGAGTAGCGAGCGGCCTCTATCTCTAATTATCTCCGTCTTTACACTACTACAGTCTGAACAGTTTTAGCAACACTGCTTCCCGACTTCTAGGAATATATCAATATTGATCTCAATCGAGAGTGACAGTGTAGTGATTGATGTCAATTTTTCTTCACTCGAGGAATTGCCTAGAATATACCACGCATCTGTTCAACCTTTGCCGCCCTCAGTTTCTCGCCAGTGACCGTCATCTGTCTACATGAAAGCGGGGTAAGCATATTTCATTACTTGACTTCAGTAATTTGCTATGAAGAGATAGTCAGCTTGTGCACTCGGAGACAATCCAAAGACTGAATCACCTTGAATCCCCTTGGTCCGCGTTCGTGGCCGCACATTCGCGACATCCCTCGTCCGTGGGACGGCTTTGGTGGCCCTGTCCACCCAACAGTTTGTATGTTCCAAAGATATCCACTCAATCCTCGTCGCTCTCCTCCATCTCCATAGCACTCCCGTCACTATCCTCCGCCTCTTCTTCTTCTTCCTCTCTCCCACGCTTCACGCCCTTGGGCTCTTCTAGTTTATCCTTGCTTGGTGCCGGCTCTGCTGCCGCTGGCGGTGCTCCAAAGACAGCTCTCTGCAAATCAGTAGGTTGGTCGTTCGATGCTGCTTCTGCTTCTTCTGGTTGAGCGAATGTTGGTATCTTGAAGGTGCCATCGAGTTTGGCGATGGTGTCGGATTTGGATTTGGCGTACTGGATTTTCTGCAATTAAGTATTTAGCACTCGAAGCCCTGTGTAGGGTAGCATGTTCAGAACGTACCATCGGTTTTCCAAAGAACTCAAAGCCATTCAGCGCGCGCATGGCGGTCGACGCACACTGGATATCTTTGAAAGTGACATGCGCCTGCCCACGCATTTTGGCCGTCTTTAGGGCGACAATGTCCAGAACTGGGCCGTGGGTACTGCATAGGCAGTAAAGACACCGACGAAGGTCATCTTTCTGCAATTTGTCTGGGAGGCCTGAGAGATACAGTCTATTGAAGATTTAGCCAAGTCGTGTGCGCGAAAGAAACCACACTCACGTCTGGTTTGGTGAAACGCTGCTCACTGCGCCGCGGGCAGGAGGATGTCTAGACGGTATCTGTGTGGTGGCCATGGTGGTGTAGCTGTGTAGGAGTGCGTGTGAAGTCCGGTCGGGATGAGCCAAAGAGTTTGAGCTGAGGTCCTAGTCAACACCAAAGGCTGCTACACACCATCTCACCACCACCACCACAAAACACGACAATGCGACAATGACAATACGATATCCTTTAATGCGGCTCCTACGCCAGGCGGCCCGGCCAAACTTTCACCATGCACCCTTACCTGCCGCAAGGAACGCTTCCACGTCCTCAAATCCGCCTCTCAATCGAGCCCGTAACTTGATATACGGCACTGCTGCACTTGCAACTGTATCTTTTGGCTTCCTATACATCACAGACACTCGCGCCTCAGTACACGAGCACATAGCACCGCCGGTGCTCCGATTGCTATTCCCTGACGCTGAAGACGCCCACCACGCTGGCACACGCGCCCTCAAAGAACTTTACACATTTGGCGCGCATCCTCGGGAACGTGGATCAGGAGATTCAGATGGAAAGTTAAGCATTGAAGCTTTCGGTCACGTCCTGGCGAACCCAATTGGAATATCAGGAGGCCTGGACAAGAATGCGGACATTCCCGATCCGCTGTTTGCTTTGGGACCAGCTGTGGTTGAGGTTGGAGGGATAACACCATTGCCCCAGACAGGAAACCCTCAACCACGTGTCTTTCGGATTGCCAGTCAAAATGCTCTTATCAACCGGTATGGTTTAAATTCGGAGGGGGCAGATGTTGTGGCTTTGCGATTGAGGCAGAGGGTGCGGGAATACGCATACACACATGGCTTTGGTATGGACGAAAACGCGGAAAGACTCGTGCTTGATGGTGAAACTGGAGTGCCGCCCGGATCACTTGTACCTGGCAGATTGCTCGCTGTTCAAATCGCAAAAAACAAGCTCACATCTGATACTGACTTGGACGCGGTTGTATGGGATCACGTGTACTGCGTTGATCGATTGGGCAGATACGCGGACATCTTAGTCGTCAACGTCTCGAGTCCGAATACGCCGGGACTGCGATCACTTCAATCTAAGAAGCCGTTGACGCAGATCTTGTCCGCAGTTGTGAACGCAGCTCATGGGGTGGACAGGAAAACAAAACCAGTCGTCATGGTCAAAGTGTCACCAGATGAGGATTCAGACACTCAAATTCAGGGTATTGTTGATGCTGTTTATGAATCTGGCGTTGACGGTGTAATCGTTGGAAACACCACAATGAAAAGACCAGCAGCCATCCCAGCAGGTTACATGTTACCAGAACAGGATGGACGAGCTCTACTCGAGAGCGGTGGCTACAGTGGCCCACAGCTGTTTTCACGCACTAAAGAGCTTGTCGCCAAATACCGAAAGGCGTTAGACGAAGGTCCGAGTGAAGATATTTCAGAGCCACCACCTTCAAAATCAAGGGAACCCGCGGCGCCTCCAGCGACCAGCTCACCAAATCATCCGGAGCCTTCTATTGTCGAGAAGATTGAGGCTTCAGTGAAAAGAGACGAGGCAAATCTCAAACCAATGGACGACAAATCAGCGACAGGTCAAGGAGATCGAGGTCGCGAACTCCATACTGGTCTTGAGCTTCCCGAGCGATCGTCAGAAACCCACCCCATCATTCGACTACCAGAGCGAAACAACTTTTTATCACCTTCTGATGATCAGGCTTCCGATGTCCCAGCTCCAGTGGCTATCAAAACACAGACGCCGTCTGAGCACTTGGATCCTGGCCCCACGTCCCAAGTTTCTGGGCGCAGCAAAGCCTTTGCCACAGCACCCAAGGTCATATTTGCCTCTGGAGGCATTACAAGTGGCGAACAGGCTTTGGAAGTCTTGAATGCAGGAGCTAGTGTTGCTATGATGTATACTGGTGTTGTCTACGGTGGCGTCGGAACTGTCGGTCGTGTCAAATCAGAGATGCGAAAAGCCATTGATGATCAGAGTACAAAATAGAGATTGGTCCATGGTTTGAGATGCATGTACTTCTATTTGTACGAAAGGAAAATGTATATATACACCTTGGCTGGCGGGTAAGTGAGGCTCCTTGGGTTTGCTACCCTCCACTTAATGACCGGAGCGGCGAAACACCTCCATGGCCTCAGGCTGGATATTTCTTTACTCGAACAGCACTCTCAAGAGGCTTAGCGCCATCGTGCGATCAGACTCATGGCCCTGTCTGTTGGCTGCAAATTATTAATCACTGCACGATCAAATCTACTGATCATAGTACAGCAAGCCACCACATAGTAGCCATCTGTGCCTCCACTCGAGCAGCACCAATCCTGCAAGCTTGTGCCGCAAAAAGTCCATCGCAGTCTCTGCGAAAACGTTTGCACTGCACCCATACGGAGCATGCCGAGCTGAGCCATCTATTTCCCTGGCTCAATTAAGTTTCTCAACAGCAATGGTTCCGTTTTCCTCAGCATTCGAAGGTTGGTGCATGGGTATGTAGCTTGGCGACCGGGCATCACATCTCACTCTCAACTTCGCGGCTCTATTGGGATACTTATTTGCCGGTGTACCCCACACTGCCTCTCTTTGCACGACACGGCCAAAGTGGCACGAAATTTTCCCTCATTGCGACTCCTTTAATCCTCTAGCGCTACTTCGCTATCACGGAGCGCCGAGCTCAAATCACATCAACACCATGGTCCACATCTACAATGGCTGCAAGTAATGGTCCTCTCTGGACCTCGACAGGACGGAATTCTGGTCCAGTATTTCTTGGACCCCTCTCGTACCGCCGTCGAATCAGAGTTACGCGCAGTCTTCGATTATGGATACCCTGGTCAATTTCAATGCATTTGTTAACCTTTTCTCCTGTTGATCTTCCGTCAAAGAGCTTAAATTTGGCGAGGCGTAATTGCCGCGAACTCTTTGGAGCGCCCACGATCTCAATCAGAAGTGACACAAAGCCATGGACGTCAGCCTTTTTACTTTAACCATCTTCTTCAACAGAGGAAATCAAGAAGAGAGGGGAAGGCCTTCGCCCACAATCTGTTTCTATTCAATTCGAGCGCCCTCTGTTGAGTTCGGGATGTCAACGGCATTCCTCCTCTCATTCGAACGCCATCTTTTTCTTATCTCGACATCCACCTTGCGGCCAATGTCGCGAAAGCAAGGGCTCCCATGGGATCACTGCAATGTCAAAGGTGGTCTAATATCGTGAAGATCCCAAAAATAAAAAGATACAAAAGAAAATACGGCGCCAAGACCCACAGCACCTCCCCAACGGGACGGCCCAAGCTGGTTCCTTCATCTCAGGAAAGCTATTAAAGACACGAGAATTCGAGCCCGCAGACAGGAAAAACATAATCTTCATCTTCATCTTCATCCTCAAACGCAATGCATTTCCCAACGCTCCTGACCCTCCTGTCCGCCGCGACGTAAGTTAAGCCTACATGTTCTCCCCAGCTTCAAAGTTCTCTCTAACATGCAGGCCTACAGGTCTGCAACGGCCTGGACCATTGGTTGCTGCAATCCCAAGAACAACTATGCGTGGAAGACGAAGCAGACGGGAGAGTGCTGTTACAACGTCGGTGGATCCGCGGATTACACCTACAGTAAAGAAGGTCACCCATCGGTGAGATGATAATGACAAGGTTGCGTAGTTGATGATACAGGCTCTGATTGTGAGGATAGTGCAAGATGGCTAGTAACTCCCAAAAGAGTGCCTTCAAGACCTGTTGTGTGAACAAGGGCATGGAATTGGGCACCCCTGATTGGACTGAATGTGTGCCGTAGATTTTCTGGCCAAACAGGAAGGGCTTGGGTTATGCCGGATATTCGGAAATCCAGCTTGATTTGAAGGGGAGAGAAGAAGGTGTTGGATTGGTCGTATTTCGGTCATGTTCCCGCTATGCTTCATTATTTAGATTGGAACTACTACGTTGCCCTTCTGGTGCTCGGTCTTTTACTTGAAATAGCAATCTTTTTTTTCACCTTCTCAATTTTGTGGATTTGGGGATCATGATCATCAGCAAGTTATTCTAAAATTACCTTCGAGACGCGCTCAAGGCGCTTGTACTAAAAACAAGCTGCAACATGTCGCTCGACCAGCCGTGTTTGTCTCCAGGAGATCCTCGTACTCTCCCGGTGAGTCTTGATTCGTGGTTTTGATCACGCCATAGCATAGTTGTTTGATAGCAAAGTCAAGATGTCGTCGAATGGGTGTTTTGTGAAGGACAGGCAGGACACGCTAGATGAATGCGGGTTGTTGTTCCCCCCGCCCCGCCGTCGATCATTCCATCGATCACGTAAGCGAGGAATACGGCCACCTGCACCTGCACCCTCTCGCCAAGGATCCCTCACATAACCCAATATACACCGCCCAACCAAGCAGACTCTTGCACAAAGGTAACTACCTGCATTTTCATCTCCACCTTACCCTACAGAATTATGGCAACGACATCTTCATGCACGAGGTAACCAATTCGCATGCATGAAACACCTTCCCACGACTACTTCCTCAACTTCCACAACGAGTTCGATACTTTTTATCACGCCTCGAGGCTCGCTGCTCACAAGCTCAGCATAATGCGATTCTAATCTCAAAAATCTAGGCTCGACCGTCGGTAGGTCTCAGTTGAGTTTCTTTCAAAGAATGAATATCGCTCCTACTACAACCATTTCCAAGATTAACCCACGATCTATTATTTTCGATTGCAACATCGCAATTTATGATAGCTATCGATCTAATTCCAGCGAGTCCTTGAATTCAAGCACAATCCCGAAGAATGCATCAATGTCAATGGCCGACTTGGCGGGGCATTATATGCTTATCCATTGGATGGGAGGTGCTCGAGAGAAGAAGACAGGAGTGCTGGTTTGGATAAATGTCGTATCTGTCGATTCCCACTTGACAAGACATGTGAACTGAGTCAGAGGTGCAAGCACAAGTTCTCGAGTTTGGATGTAATTGGAGTGCAAATGCTAAATCCACAAGTTACACATAGATGCTGAGGTAAGAGAAGAGAAAGGCAAAGGGATATCTTGATCGTGATCATAAATGCATGTGAGGAATAAAAGTAGGTCCTGCTTCGAGACAAACGCCAACCGACACCATCGCTCAATGCACCATGTCTAACTTAACGAAGTTTCGCGAGCTTCTGCAGGGCAGAAAGGAGGCCTAGAAAAATAGTTAGTGAGTATGATAAGCGGATGGGGAACAAGGTAAACATACCGCTCGTGCCTTGGGTCAAAGTAGCCATAGCCTGGGTGTTCCTCTTTCCCACGCTCACGGTGGTAACATTCTTCACCTTGTCCTCGCTCAGCTCATTTGCCCATTGGAAAACAACCTCGTCCTCACGATCATCGCCTGCAACGAACAAAAAGTCAGGAGTCTTCGAGCCCGTCTCCCGCGCCTGTTCAACTATCTTATCGAAGATGTGTGTTGCGGCAGAGCCCTTTGACCATTCGAGCGGCTCGACCACCAGCATCCTCTCCGTGGTATGTGGAACGGCACGAACCTTCTGCATTTCGCAGGCCTCGTTGATGTGGTTAGCACATTCTGGAATTTGCCGATCGGCAAGATCTTTGTCTTCGGCCTTGCTATAATGGAATATAAGACGGGAATGGCGTTCTTCGATCGTGCTGCCTTCAATGCGCTCTTGGTAGTACTGCAGAATAGTCCTGACAGACGCCTTCCAAAGCGCCATCTTTTCCAGATCGGCAAAAGCTCTCCATCCTTCGTTACCAGCATAACGCACAAAACAGCCGCTCTCTGCTATGATGCCAAGTCCAGGGACGCGATCGAAAACACGACTGAGCTGCTCAGGCATGCGACCAGACATGAGGTAGACAGTATTGCGATTATCGTTAAGCAAATCATTGAGAGCGTCAATGACGCGCTGAGGACTGTTGAGGTGTAGATTCTGCGGCGTGCTGAAGCTCGCCAGTGTCCCCTCGTAATCGAGGATGAACACGCGGGCTTCTGAATTGGTGTACTTCTCGCTCAGATTGCTGACGCTTAGACGAGGAATGGCCATGGTGTCCCGTTTGCAACCCTCTTCGAACGCTTTATTCAAATCTTCTGTGAGTGCTTTGAACCAGAAGTCGCCGGTGTTGTGATGGACAATAGCGTTCATTTTATTGTATCGCCGTTGTCTCTCGTCATCCTTCATTTCCAGGGCCTCCTTGATTGTAGTGGCCATCTGTTGGTAATCCCAAGGGTTGACACTCAAGTCGGCTCCTTTGAAGATGGCTGATGAGCCAGTGAACTCCGAGAGAATGACGGGTCCCTGCTTCTTGTCGCCTAAGCTGCCATCCTGGCAGACAACGAACTCGTGACAGGTGAGATTCATACCCTCACGGAGAGAGGTGATCATAAGCAAGTCGGCAACGGAAAGAAGGGCAATGTACTGCGAAAACGAGATGTCTTGACGGAGCAGTACAAGTGGTTGGTGTGCAAGCGTCGAATACTGCGAGTCAACGCGTGTGACAATGTCCGAAACCTGCATGGAGAGATCGGCGTTGTCAGGCGATGAAGTTGCTACTTGAATAAGAACGACCTTCTCACGCCACTCAGGATACTTGTTGAGGAAGAGCTCGTAGCCGAGTAGCTTCTGTCGCACGCCACGGATGTTGTCAAGTTTGTCTCGAGCGACAATCAAATATTTGTCCTTGTAGCGGTCCTTCATGACTTTGATCCAGTCCTCGACATCTGGGTCTGCGCGCGCTTCGTTCAGTCCAACAGGGTCAATTCCAATAGCACGCGATGTGACATTGACAAAGTGGTCCTCGAGTTGGATGCCCTGAGGAGTGGCTTCGACAGTCAACAGGCGGCTGCACGTGGTGAGGAAGTGTTCCTGGTACTCCGGGCTCTGGAATGCAACGAGATTTGCTCCAAGCATGCCCTCGAGAAGTTGTTTGCGAACAGAAAGACATCTGAAGACTTCAGAAGATGGGAATGCCGTGTGTAAAAAGAAGCCAATCTGAGCGTCAGGAAGCTTGTCCCGGACCATCTTGGGCACGAGCATGAGATGATAGTCGTGAATCCATATGACATCTCCTCGCTTGTATTCTTGCACGATTTTGTCCGCGAAGGCTTGGTTAAGGTTGACATAATATTTCCAACTGTGATCTTCGTATGCCTTGCTCTTGACATTGTCTGGGATTTGGTAGTTGCATACGGGCCATAGAATGGTCTTGCAGTAGTGCAAGTAGTGTCCATCAAGGTCACTGTCGCTCACGAACACGGAGACAGCATCGTATTCGGACTCCAGCTTGGAGCTGATGTCGTCCCTGGTGCTTTCGGGTAAGGAATCGGTCGGAAAACCAACGGTGCCCAGCCAGATGACATCCTCCACCGTGCCTTCGCGCTGAGCAGCTCTCACAGCGTTGGCCAGTCCTCCATTGCCTTGCTCAGCAGGCACAATAGTCCATGATTGACCCCATGAATGTTTTTCTGTGCTCTTGGACCGATTCCTAGATTTCGCCCGTGAGTTGGGATTGTTGATTTTCTTGTATGTCTTCCGTGGTACCCGCTCCTCGCCTGGGGGAGGCGACTGTCCATAGCCCAGAACCCGTGAGGGAGGCAGCTTTTCGGCGCGGGAATGTGGCTGGTTGAAGAGCATGCCTCTGCCCCATTCTGGTAAATGAGCGTCGCTCCGAACGAGGGTGCGAGGGTCGTTCGGCTTCAGGAAGTGGGTAGCAGCGCTGGACTGCGCTTGTGAGAAGAACTCATCTGGATCATCGATAGCAGCGGGGGTTCTGGGCGGTGTTGGCTGAGGAAAAAGGCTGACGGGTCCATTCAGCGATCCCTTCCTGCTGTGAGTCCCAATGCGAGCTGGAGGACTCGGGCGACGGGCCGGGGTAGGGAGGTCATGGAAGTCGACCGTGTAGGGGAGGTGACTATGCGATGTCAGTCTTGTCCATGCCAGTCTCTTAGGGGGTGGGGGAAGAAGCTACAGAGAAACCACAAAGACAGGCATTGTGGTGGTCGGCGGAGGTTGTGTGCAGAGCTGAAAAGAGAGAGGAGAAGGGGGATAGTTGAGGCTGACTATCTCTGGCAGCAGTGGTAGTACTGTTTTGCATGCAGGGAAGGGAGAAGGAGGAAGCGATAGTTTGTTATCAGATTTGTGTCAAGCAAGGAAGTAAACATTCCGGCGGCACGTCATAGCAATCCAGGGCCCTTGCCAAACAGACAAAAGAAAGTGCTAGTAGCGTTCCGCAACCAAACATATCGAATTCATATCGAACTTTCACGAGCTAAGCAGTTCGCTGCAGGGCAACCTCTCACACGCCGCCAGCAGGTTACCCAGAACTCGCTAGAAAACCCCCCATGTTGTGCTTTTTTCCGCTTGCGACCGAGTATCTCACGCTTGTCCGCCATTCCAAGTTATAAGCCGCCTAAGCAAGGCCATGGCCTGTATCCTGGTCGTCTGTCTCCAATCATATTTAAACGTGATTCGGCATATAGGCTATTGTGTAACATGGCGATTAGAATCTCCATGCCGGTCTTGGCCTTTACCGGCCATCACCATCCGTTTTCCACGGGCTGGAACATGATCACGAACTTGATGCAGCATTTTAGCCCTGCTCTTAGTTAAGGCGGTATCGTATGCACAGGGGTTAAACATCTTTTTACGTGAAACATAAACATCATTTAGGAAATCAGACGAAAGCCGTCGTTTCTCCCGACAACAAAATGAGTAGGCTGGGATAGTTTATAAGCTCGAAAAGCCCGATCGCTTTAATTGTCCTCTCCCATCACCAGAATGCTACCAGTACCGACAGACCAGCTGAGATGCCCCCATGCGAATGACTTTCTACTCAATATGAAGCTTCCCTACCCATACATCACCCAGCCTTGAATTATCCTCAGCAAGACCTCCGTGAACAACGATGCAATCATCTCCATATTTTTGAGCCGCGAACCAACCACGCGGTGCTGGCGAACCTCCTTCTTGTAACACTTCATGCCAGATCTCTTCTTTTGTGTCCCAAGCCCATACATTTCGCAGCATCTTCCCAGCACCTGCGTGGCCCAAGGAACTGGGATCGTGTTCGCCGAATGCGGTGACAAGGAAACATTTCCCTGCCACCTCGACACACAATAGGGCAGAGACACTCCGAGCCTCGGGACCCGATATTCCATCCGCTTTGAACGATTTCGTACTCCACGAGTCATTCTCAGGGTTATAGAGGTTGATCTCGCCGCCGCATTCAGAGGTCCCATCAAAGCCATTCATGCGGTATAGACAATCGCCTGTCGAGCAGAACGTGATACTCGTTCCTCCCATTCCTTTGCCTGGGGCAGGGGCAAGACGTATCCATTTCCGAGTGCTGACTTGCAAGGCCCACAGATCGTTGAGACGACCTTTCTCTGGACAGCCGGCATGGAGATAGATCGCGTCTCTACCGTCCGTGGTCATTGAGTGGTACGAACGGGCTTCCGGAAAGGCACTCGATGGATCTGCCGGGCTGATCGTGGACCAGGTTTTGCTCGTGTGATCGTAGCACCACAGGTTTCCGTTCTCGGCGATCGGAGCCATATCGACGCCGCCTCGGCCGCTAAAGAGATAGGTTTTGTTGTTCAACGTTGTTGAGGCTGAGCCTACACGCGGAGACGGTGCAAGGGATGGTGCATCTTGCGTTGTGATTTTTGCTATCGTCTTGTTTAGCAAAACGGCATAAGGTCAAGGAGTACATATTGAGAAAGCAGTCTTCGCTAAGCCTTCGACGCTTGACCAAGCACCGACACGATGATTTCATCAATTCAATGTCCCGCCTGCTGGAATAAAGCACGACCTCTCCGTTGAACTTGACTCTGCCGATCCAACATGGATCGATAAACTTTTGGCGACCTCCACAAAGAATCTTATCAAAAGATCTCAATATCGATATCGAGTTGCATAAAGAACCCGAAACAATGTTCACTCCTGATGTTGGACAGGGAAATTCACTTACCACCAGTAGGTTGCGTGAGGCTGAGGCTGTAGACTTTGTTGTCAACTGGTTCGCGGGGTACAATCTCTCCACCGAAAATGGCCAAAGTTCCATCATCCTGCACTGCAATGGTCTGCGAAGAACGTCGGATTTCGTCTGATGACACGACTTGTTGCCATTGAATTGAGAATTTCGGCATTGCGGCAGCGTGAGATCTCAATCGCTTGGTGGAAGTTCAGGAATTGCTTTTGATGTGCATTGTCTCGGAGATGTGGGGTGTTACGGTGTTAGGATTTGGGGGAGAACACCCACGTCATTTCTCGTGATACTTTAATCTCTTTGAAACAGAAGATTCACTGTACCAACATGTGGGGGTTACTGTGGTAAAATATGCTCAGTCACGCGACTTGCAACGACTTTGGAATTCTTTTTCTTTAGTTATCTAGTACAAATTTCGGAGAAACAAGACAAGCTGGAGGCCGCACTGCCTCCTAGAGAAGACGCGAGCCAGGATGCCGGTCGAAGAAAAAGAACACAATTTCTCTTAGATCCTGTTCGAGCGCGTAGCAACCTGGAAAAGGGGTGTGAAGCTATAGCGCACGACAATGCAATCTCAGCCAATCTTGCCGGTGTCCCAGATGGCCTCCACGAATTGGTGTTGAGGAAGAGAACGCGGGGATTCATCAGCAAGCTCGCACTTGGTTCCGAGAGCTCAGAAGTTTGGGAAAGGGGCAATGGACACGACTGAAGAGCACCATAACGTTGCTGCTAGATGCGTGTTAAAGCCATCCAAACGATCTGCGACTCTTGTTGAGGACGATGGCCTAATAAGTACAAGCGGATGACACTCGTCCCTTCAAGGTTCCATCACCCCATACCCCAGCTCCATCACTCAACTCCTGCAAGGGCCAGCTTCCCTCAAAAGCGTCAGAAAGAGGGCGATTCCTCCTTGTGAATCAGCATGGCCTCATCGAGCGAGAAAACGGACACGAACGCGTCCCCAGGCAGATTTTCACCAGAGCCCCAGTTCGCAGACTTCGAGCCTGAGCGCGGAGATCACCATGATGGCTGGTGGGACGGCGAATCGGACCATCCAAAAACCCCAGATTCGGCAGATTTCGATATATCTGACTCAGATGACGAGCACCCAGTCATGTGTGTCGCTGCAGAGGCTGTGCAAGATCAAGCCGAACGATGGCTTCACCAGAAGAGATGGGGGCTCGTCATCTACCGCTGCACTTACGGCGATGAGGTGAGATGGACGCAATTCGTGAAGACCTTTGAAGCAATGGGCAGATGCCATACCATTGAGGATCCAAAGCTGGATGCGACATTAGCCTTTGATGTTCGAAGCGACGAAGCCCTTTTCCAGAGCGACGATCTCACCAATGTGCGGCGCCATTTCGAGACCTGGATTCACTCTGATGAAAGTAAGCGTGAGCTGCAGGACGAACATCACAAAGAGTACAATGGAGATGCTGATCTCCTCCATCGTATCCGCAGTGTCCAGATCAACAAATCCACACCAGCGCATCTCGCTTCTCCACGATACTCCTATTTCATATATGTGGACGAGGCAGCTATGGAAAGCGTACTCGCTCATCAAAATGACCCAGTCTTGTGGCGAGGTAACTACTGTGGATGGGTCAATGTTGTCGGAATTGACCGGCCAGGAAGACCTTTGTCTGTTCGAGCAGTCACACCTAGTATTCTCTATCCACAGTATTATGCAGACCTTGCGGCTGGAGCCTATGGAGAAAGTTGGGAACACCGGCCGAGGCCTCCGTTGGTAGACATCGGTGATGCTAGTGGTTATTGGCCAGGGCATGGGACTGCGCGTGGCCTTGGAAAGGGGAAAGAAGTGGCAGCGGGTTAGCAAAGACTCGAGGAGAGTAAGCATCCCGAAGATGCGAACGTCTTCAGCTGAACGAGGAGGCGCCAATTAGTGCTGACCTAAACCTCACTTGATCGAACCTGAGTATTATCGCCCTTTCACGAAAACTTGGACCAGGAAGCCTGTCGGGTTGCAGCTCATATGTTGAAATATGCATTACACTATGCGTTCTTATTACTGTCCTCGAGCTGATACGCAACTGAAAGTCGACTTTCACCTAAGCAGCGCCACCCATCTGCTTCTTCTCATGTTCACCTAGCCGTCTCCAGTCAATCACAATCGCAACCACGGAAACAACCACAGCTGCTCCGCCCAACGCTATGCTTAGTGCATACGCATCCTTGAGCCCAGCCATGTAGCTCACAATGATACCTGGCAGCTCACTCGAGTCGAACACTTTCCTGAGCTCAGTGGCACCAGTCGCAACGACTGCTTTTGGGTCGACTCCCGGAACAACTTGCGGAACAGTTTGAATGAGTTTATTGGCGAACAGACTTTGAGCGACCGAGACAAAGATGGCTCCGGAGATTGTCTGGAAGAATATCATGATGGCGGTGATGGAGGAGATATCTTGAGGGAGGGAAATGGCTTGCGAGACGATGATCGGGACTTGGATCCCGAGGCCTACACCGATACCTGGACAAGATGTTAGCATGTGGAATCAACATATTCGACGACTACTACCTACCAGCGAGAGCTTGATAACCAATCCATTGAGAACTTGGAGAATTGATTCCCAAAGTGTAGAGAAGGCCACTACCGACGGCACCGCATACTGTTCCGACCAGCATGAATGGGAGAAAGTATCCTGTCGCCGTGATGCCAATGCCCGAGACCATAGTTAGAATCGCGACACCAAGGATGTACGGCAGGTTGCGGATGCCAGAATTACTGGCCGACACGCCTGAGACAACCTGAAAGTAGATGGGGAGGTAGTACATCAGCAGCAAGAACATGCCACTGTTGAAGACCTGCCAGACACTGAGGAGAGCAATCGTCTTCTGCTTCATCAATCGAGGGACGATGAGGGCACGGTCGTCTTGCCAGATTTGCACACCGATGAAGAGGATGAGGATGAGTACGAAGCCGACGAGAGTACCGATGACTTCTGAGGAACCCCATGCTTTCGACACGCCACCCCACTGCAGAGCAAGGATCAGGCAAGTGAAGGAGGCCATGAGGATGAAGGTACCGGGGAGATCCATCTGTAGGACTTTTTCCTTCAATGTCGCTTCGACCGGTTTCGCCGCCTTTGGTGTCTGGAAGAAGAAGAGGATGATGAAGGCAGATGCGCCACCGATTGGGAGGTTGATGTAGAAACTGGGTTGTTCATTAGCATGTCGCTGGGTCGTCGATGGGAGAAATCACTCACCACCATCGCCACGAGAGATTGTCTGTAAAGACGCCTCCGAGTAATGGTCCGACTACAGACGCAACAGCGTAGACGGCGCCCAGTATGCCTGTGAAAGCCCCGGCCTGCGATGGCTTCGCACTGAAGGCAATGATCGTGTATGCGCCCGAAGCAATTCCAGCACCACCAGCACCTGCGATGGCTCTTCCAACAATCAACGTAGTGGAGTTTTTAGCGACAGCGCAAATGAGACTGCCGATCTCGAAGATGGCGATGGATATAAGAAAGGTTGTCTACACGTGATGTGAGCAGCAGTAAAGACATCAGAGAGCATAACACATACCTTGAGCGGGAAATACTTGTAACCCTTCCCCCAGGTTGCTTGGAATGCGGCCACGGTCAAGAAGAAAGCAGAACCGTACCATCCTACGTCGTCGAGTGACTTGAAATCGTCCGTAATCCTCTAGCTTTCCAATTAGCGATCCCGTCTTTCCAACAGGAAATCCTCCAAGAACTCAAGTGAATAGTCTACTAACCGGGATCGCCGTGGCCACGATGGTCATATCAAGCGCGACGAGGAACACGGTCAGCACCACGCCCAACAAGATGGAGAACATCTTCAATCCCGAGGGATACACCGAAGACTCCACCCTCGCCAGCTCTTCTGTGCCATCTTCTTTCTCCTCGTCCGCGTGACGGGGCTGCTCTTTCTCATCCATAAAACTCTTCTCCGACGGTGTGACGGCACCCGATCCTTCCTGTCGTCGAGTCGAAGTAGAAACATCTGCGTCGAGGGTCTTCCGGTCAGCCATGATTCCAGCAGTCGAAAATGCAAAGCCGAGATGAGCGTGATCAAGGAAAGTGAGTGATGGTCGAGTAACACGAAAATGTCCAGCAAGAAACCTGCTGACCGCAGCTCTTATACACGAATCCAAGCCTCCAAATTTTCCCTATGGGAAACATGTGCACAAACACCACGGAGACTTTCCAACCACCATCCAAAATAAGTCTCCACTGACTAATACCGCCATATCACCGGGACGGTCTACTTCGTCCGGAGTTAAGACATCAGCACGCGGCGATTATTGGGGGGAGCTGCGGGAGAGGCTGATCAGGGGCTGGACCTAAACAAGTAAGGTCCGTTCTCACCCGCGGAAGCTCCGCTGTAGCAAAGGCATAAGGTTGGGCGAACTGGAGATAACACTCTGCACCCGTCAGACACGCACTCTTGGCATGCGGTTTGGAGACACCGGCGTGCCGGTGTGAGAGAGAGGAAGTGTAGGTAAGAGAGCAGGCAGCACGAGCCTCGGACCCACAGAATCTGCCATCAGCAGAAACAGTCTTGCATGCCGATCACAACCTTTATCGGGGTCGTTCAACAGGTGAGTAGCGGTAAGCTCGCTCTTTGACTCACGAGTCGAACGGTCGTTGATGGATGGATGGATGCAGGGAAAGGGGGTTTGAGTTTCCATTCGGTACCCGTGAAGTCAGCAATGTCAGCATCAAGATAGCTAGCTACCTACGTAAGCGATTTTCGTGGAGCTGGACTTGGTCCGACTAATCCGTCCGAACTCAGCATCACTGTAGATAAGCCGTGCAGGTGCTGATGAACAATAGTACACCACCCACCACCCACCACATCAACATATCCATGTCTCACGACGAGAATCTCAGCGGACAATTTCCGGGATCCCGCTCGGGAGATCGTGGTTTCAGCCTTGTAGGGTGAGCGACGCGATTCCCCGGACAGTTTGCGGGGGGACGTGAGTGGTCCAGGACTCTAGTACGCGTCGGTTCAGGGAAAGTTTGTTGCGATAGCGATAAACAATCCACCACCACCACCATTGCCCCATTTACGTACCAAGACACGCCTTGTAAGCTTGAAAAGGTTTCCTGATGATAGAAGACGCGTACGAGCAACTTTGTAGCCAAGAAAAGATCCCCACTGCACAAGAACACGTGGAAAAAGCAATCTCGAGGAGGACTGACGATAAAACGTCCTGCAGCGGTATGTACGGCAAGGAAGGATTGCGTGAGTGTTACAAAAAACCTTCGCTACCTACAGTCCCGTCACGTCTATCTCGAAGTTGCGATGGTACATCTCTCATCAATGCCCGGAAATTCCTAGAAATCATGTTTTCAGAGTCACCATGAACAGCTCAACTTTAAAAAGGGCAGACTTTTCAATTCACCACAGAAAAATGCTGCCATGCATGATTCACTCCACACATGCCTACTAACGGAACCGCGAATCACTCCAATACCGTCTGAATCGATCATTGTCCTCCAAACCGCACTCCTTGACCGCATCATAACAAGCCATCAACAAATTGGGGAATCTATCGGTCCAGTATTTGAGATATCCATCCGGTAAAGATCCAACCCTTCTCTTGACAGCCTCATCCATGTCCGCATAGTGGTTCTTCTTGTTCCTTAACGCACGCAGTAAATCCAACATGCGATCCCCTGTATACTTCCTCTGCTTGCCGAGCGTAGCGATGAATGATGCATCAAGCTTCTTCAAGAAGTCGCCCTTGTGAACTTCGACGCCGGTGTCTTCAAGGGCCAAGAGTTGTCTGGAAGGCGGATCGCGAGGCTGTTCTTCCCAGTGGTCCGAGCAGTCACACAGGAAATCAAGTCGTTTCTGTGTATCCCAAAAGAAGGGGTGATTCATGACTTGAAGTGCTGTTGGTCGGTCTTTGGGATCATGCTGCAACATCCATTGAATCAACCGAAGCGGCTCTTCCGCAACTCTGTCCCACTTCGACAACATACTGAGGTTAGGTTTGTTCGTCTTGATATTCTTCTCGCGGTCGTAGTGTCCGAGTGAGTCTTCCGTTTCGAACGGGTGGAAGCCATTGGTGAGGACGTAAAAGAATACACAGCCAAGAGAAAAGATATCAACGGCCCGCTTCACACCTTGCGCCCCTGGCTCGTTGGAGCTCGAACTGTCATTCACAGTGGAACTGTTACGTCCCTCTCCAAACTTGGGAACTCCAATGAGTTCAGGGGCTTTCCATCCAACCGTTCCAGCGTTGCCAGCAGTGCCGGCCAGTGTACTGACGTTCTCCGGCAGTGTTCGACAGAGGCCAAAATCGGAGATCACAAGTCGAGGAGAATACCTGTCAGTCTTCTTGGGGAAGGCGACAAGAATGTTCTGTGGCTTGATGTCGCGATGGATGATTCGAAGCGTGTGCAGATGATGTAGACCATCAGCGAGTTGATACAAAGCGTCCCTCATGTGGGCAGAAACATCATCCACAAGCTTCGCCTCATGGGCTTGGAGCATCGGTCGATAGTCGCCGTCCTTGTAAAGATCGTAAAGACTGGCTTGACAGCATTCCACCGCGATGTACAGAAAATGCTGATCTTTTTCGTGGCGGTAATACCGAATGACATTCTCATGATGATCTGCTTGCGAGAGTAGCGTAATCTCTTGCGAAGCCAGGTCGTAATAATGCAGAAGCATCCGTTTGACTGCGACTTTGCGCCCCTGTATATCTTGTTAGCCGCTGAGGTTTGAAAGCCTGGAACTTCATTGCTCGTGCCGTTTTGGCGATCGTCAATGAAAACTTTCTGTCCATCTTGAATGCTTGACTATAAAGATTGCCAGAAATATATCGAAGTCGAGCCAGACATGGGGCATCGCAATCCCAGGGGTGCCATGGAAAAGAAGAGCTGCCATCCTACCTCAAATGTGCCTTCATACACGACGGTACCACCACTGCCCTGTCCAAGAGCCTTTTCGTTGTTGACTGTAATACTGCCAATATGTGTCGCGTCGGACACGTCATTCACAGCACCATCGATGGTAGGTTCTGGATCCGGCTGCATGGGTTGCCTGCGTGGCGCCACAGTGTCCATGATCCTCGTTACATTCTCGTCCATTTCGTCCTCTCCAGCGCTCTTCTTTTTCTTATTCTTGCCGCCTCGACTGCCACGATGTGCCTTCTTTTTCTTGGGCGTCTCTACTGGAACAGGCTCTTCGACCACAGGCTCAAGATGAGCAGGAGTCGGCACGGGAGCGAGTGCTGTCGGTGTCGTCCCATTCACTACGGTCGTGATTGGCGTCTCCTCGATAGGAGCGAAATGGACAGTTCGCCTGAGCGGCGCCTCTGCTTCCGGGGCCAGAGAAACGGGTCGTTCCGATTCCAGGATAGTTGCAGGCTGAGTGGTCGGCGCTTGAGAAGTGACTTGAGTCGTATCAGTCATCTCAACGGCTTGTATAGGCTTGGTATTTCCGTTCCCTGTTTTGAACTGTTGCCAAGATAAAAATCCAATAGCAAAGAGTATAAAGATTGTGAGAGGGTCAATCGCATTGAGCTTTGATATAAGCCGTGATCGCAACGTAAACGAAGAGTCAACGCTGCCAATCATCTGCTGAATTGATTCGTTCGGCACCTGCAATGCTGGTTCACTGTCTTTTAGATCTGATACAAGTAGTCCAGGCGCATCAAGAGTAGGCACATTGTTCCTTGGTGGCTCGCGAGTATCCGACAGTGCGTGGACGCCAACAAGCTCTGAAGCCTTGATCGCTGAATGCTCGGAAAGAAAAGCCTTGTCGTCGAGCGTTCCGTCGTCGAGTAGACCCTTTGGTTGATAGCACTTTGCTTCAGGGGCACCATCTGTGATTGAGGGATACCTCATCTCAGACATGGCGTACCAGCTGCCAGTCTCCGTGCAATTTATGAAAACATTCTCTGTACGCTCACGATTGTACGATGGTGCGATCGGCTGTGGTAGAATGACAAGGGAAGTGTCCCTGGAATCGGTTCCTTGAGGTTTGACTATGTCAAAGACACTAACAACCGGAGATGTCCTGAACTCTTTTGTGTAAAGAGGAAGAGGGTTCGTGATGTCGGCATCCTGGTATTCCAGGGCGAATACTCCGCCGTCTCTGCGGCTGTAGATGTACTTGTTATCCATCGTGCTGGAATACTTGTCGGCAAGATCTCCATCCCGTCTGTTCGGCGTCCACTCGAAGTATTTGATGGTGCAGACATTTCTCTGAGTTTTAATGTCTTGAATGTTGACCGTGTATTCTGTACGTCCAAGCTGAAGAGTAGGCGTCTGTTCGCATTCGTCCTCATCATCATCCAGCTCGAGTCCGCTAACCTTTCGACAATTTTGCTTGTTCATCACTCCGCCTCCTCCGACACCAAAATATTTCAATGCATCACCATTCGTAGCATTGAGTGTGAAAAGCTTGGTCCTTTTCTCGGCGTTGAAAACGAAGGGGGATTCCTCAGTGGTGTAGGGGGAGTGGTCTGCCAATTCACGAACTGTCATCGGCAGCTTCTGTATGCCTGTATCCAAGCCCGGCATGATGGTGTAAAGGATGCCGCCATCGCTCGGCTCAACGATCCACATGAAATCATCGTTGGTGTCCTCACCATCATGATCTGACGCCGGGTCGCGATTGTATTTGGTCTGAACCATAGGGTCCTCGGAGTGGAATTTCCACAGCTCCCTGCCAGTGTTTCGGTCCCTGGCATAGATGGATCCATCGACAGTCGCCATGAGAACAAAGTTCTCGACCTCCCAATCCTGCAACTTTCGCGCCTGAAGCGGCTGGGCAATGCCAGCAGAGCTTCCTGCAGCGGATCTAGGAGCAGGCGGGGCTCGTACGGCAGGACGGAGACCTGCTGGAGCCAGGGTCGCAACGGCGCGCTCGTCATCAGTGATGGACGATGTGTATTTTCCATTCTTATAGGTGGGGGAGTCCACGTCTCGATGTCGTAGTGGATCGGTTTTGGTTAGCTGGCGGAGGGCCGCGTTCTCTGGGGGAGAGCTGCGAGACCCATCCTTCTGCGATTGCTGCTGCTGAGCTACCGCGAGGGCTAGGAGGAAGAAGGTTGTAAGACGGAGAGGTCCGGGAAGTCCATTTGGCATCTTGGAGGTGCAGTTGTCACGCCAGGGCTGGGCTGGTGTAGGCAGCCGGATTCACGCAAAGTAAACGGCTGTGTAGGGAATCAGTATGATACACTGAGAGTGACTTGAGGCATTGAGCATGCTTACGGGCTCCTGTTCTGGGCTTCTCCGCACAATGGGAAGTTGTTGGTATTGCTCTGGGCGTATGATTTGTGTTCTCGACGTGCGCAGCCGGCCCAAAGCGAGCCAGCGGTCAAGCATCAGCGAAGAGAGGAGACGGGGCTGGACGTGTTGCTTGCTTGTTGACCAGCGAAAGAGTGCCTGAAGAGGTATGTTGGTGGTGGGAATTGTTCAAGTCAGCGCTGGAGTTCTGTGTGATTCGTCTGGCCACCAGCCCTTCTCGGTAAGTCTGAGGGGAGGGATACAGGGAGTCGACTAGTGTCCGCGAAACGGTAAGGTACAGGCCAGGACACTGCTTTTTCTATGGAGATGCAGGAACCGCAATCGTTGACGATGCGGAGGTGCAGAGGAAGGGGATTCTGGTGAAGAAGGATATTCTTCCATTCAGCCGAAGGTGCAGGATTTTGTCAATGTGAGGGGCTGTCCGCACAGTCGACCGCGACCTTGCGTGGGTCCTAAAACGCAGCCTCGCACCATATTGGACAGTGAAGTTTCACGATGGCCACCCGAACTTGTGCGCGCAAGACGGCTTGGCTGGTCCCACGAACCAATCCTTGTGGACTTCATTCAGCTCGCCTGTCACCAGAACCAGACTTCCCCTCTGCCTGCCAACCACCTTGCACAATTTCTCAGTCCGGATCCAAGATTTCTTTCGTGCGAATACACATGGCGCAGACAAGCCATTGAATTCGCGGGTCTCCACGACGCCTCAAGATCGGTATGGGCAGTCTTTAATATAGCCAGGTGAAAATCCTGCCATGCCTCAATTTGAACGGCCATCATTCTCCAACATGTGGGTGGCAATCAGGAGATGTCCAGGATAAAACTCATAACGAAACATGATGGCATTTCCTTCGCCCGTTTAACGTTCACGGTTCAACGCGCTCCTCTCCGCCAATTGAAAGACCATGTCGAACACAAGGGAGTCAGGAGTCACAAGGGATCACAAGTAACAACCACAACAACACCAACCGTCGGACAGAGGGGGTATAATAAAATCCCTCCACGTCCTGCCAAACCCTCAAACCCACCATCCTCTTGCCATTCCCAATCGACGAGACGGCAATGCCGCCGCCCCAAATGATCCACCTCCTTGTGCCCTCGTTCCCAAGATAATGCGTGCAAGGCTGAGCTGCCAGGTACCTGTACGAGCGTACGGAGGTGGTCGTAATGAGAGGAGGGCAGCCTCCCCTTCTGCGTTCCTGGCAGTTTGGTACCGTTGTCCACGTTTTCCCACTTTGAAAACCAAGGTGAATCAACGGCACCCACCATAGACAGAAGTAAGCAAAACCCTGTGCCCATCCCGTCGTAAAACAAAGATAATGGAGCATCATTTTTCCGACCCACTCATTGGAACGAACCGCAGCTCGTGCTATGCACAAGCACAAGCAAGGGGCGCCGCAATCCAATAAACATCAGAGAAAGAAGAACAGACACAGCAACCTGTTTTGTTATTCCATGGAACGCAAGGGAGAATGTCTTCAAAAGCGCGTCCAAGGGAACAAGATAGCATGGGATGCTTCCATCAAAGGTTGCTGAATATGGGAGCGACGGTGTGGATGACAGAGCTTGCTGGAGACATGTATGTACAAACGCAAGCCAGTCCGTCGGTAAATAGACAAGAAAAAAAATACTACGCCCAGCCGTACATTGCGCATCATTGTCCCATGTCATGCCATGCCATCGTCAGATTCCTCATTCCGGTTTGAAGAGTGACACAAACAAATTGTAGTTATAAAAAATATAACTACAGATTTACGCAAAGTTCCCGTGTCTCCCGTAGATCTATTCCATGTCCCATCCCACCCTCTGCCCGAACCGGCAGCACGCCCAAGAACACCCGCAAATGCACAATGAAAAACAAAGAAAAAGTGTACAGCAATGTCGCGGGTATCTATAAAGACAATGTATGTGCATGAAGTGGATGCGTTCGGAAACCGAAAAGCTCTATCCTCAGGGTGTGCGCGGACGAAAAGCCGAAGAGTGTACTATCGACAGAATTAGCAAGAGTATTGCGCGAGCAGAAAAGGGTGGGCAAGAACGTACAAGGTGTCGGCGACCTTCTATGAGCTCTTGGTCGCAGGTGTCGTGGCAATTGGCTTCGATTGTCCTTGTCCACTCCACACACCGCCGTGAACGGCCCTGCTGACGCCAACTCCAATGCCCACGGCTGCACCGATGATAGCCAACGCAATGACGATCTGTGCCGTGAGCTTCTGCTTCTTGGTCAACCGACACATTGGGTTCCAGCTCTTCGCCCGCTTCTCTTGGATCGCTCGCTGCTGCAGCGTGACCCGGCTAGGCCACATGGTGCAGTCCTTTGTCGTCTCCAAGTTGGACTTGGTGCTGGCGAGGAAGGCATTGGACTCGACATCGTTCTTGTACATTGGCGGCGGCTTCAGGTCTGTTTCCGTGGGTGCTTGCGAGTGCGTGTAGAATGCTGAGAACGGGTTCTGTGGTTCATGGCTGGGTGTTGAGTGCGTCGAGACGGCAGAGTAGGGAGTCAGCGGCTCCATGGTGGTCTCTGTTGAAGGTTGCAGACGGAGTTTGTGAGGCTGGGGGGTCAATGGGGCACTCGGGGATGAAGACCGCTCGACAGTGACGCCGAAGGTGGTCTTTTCCAGGTTGAGGGCCATCGCGGACGTGGGTGGGGAGTGCGAGTTGAGGAATGGATGGGTCTGGGAGAGTGGGTGTCGTGTCGAGAGCAGTGCCTCTCTAGGTACCTAGGAGAGAGCTGCAGGTGGTGCTAGCTCGAGTGCGTGGAGTCTTGATCTTCCGGCGTGGTCTCGGGAAGGAAAGCGCGGTGGTTGGTGTTGGTGTTGATGGTGGAAGGAACCTAAGGCGATAGCGACGGGTCAGAGCTCCTTGTCGATTAGGAATTGCGTGCAGCGCAGCGTGAGAGATTGATCAGTCCCGGTGTTGAGGAAAAGGCTTGAATGAGTGCAATTATATGTGTGAATGGAGTCCCGGTAGAGCTAGAGAGAGGTATCTGGATGCCCGTGTGAATGCCCGTGTGATCCGTGCTGGTCGACGACGATGGCAGGGACGAGCAGGTGGAACTGGAATACTGCAGGCAAGGGAGCCAGAAGCTCGACGATTGTGGGCAAAGAGTGGTCCGCCAGAGCAAAAGAGACAGGCTTCGAGCCAAGGCGCGAGTGTCAGTGGTTGATGGCCGGGTCGGAGTCGTGCTCTGTGGGTGAGATTGGGCTGAGCAAAAAGCAAGGCGGCAGCAAGAGTCTCTGGTATGTAGGTACGGAGTACTCTACTGTACTGTAGTACGCGCAGAAGGCCGCGTGGATTCCATAGGGTACTAGGCTCTCCGCCAGCCTTCGAACTGTGCTGCTTTCCAGGCTCAATCTACCCTAGACTATTGGCTCCGGTGGCGTGCTGCAAGCTCCAGAGCGCATTCGCCACCGGACCTTCTGCCCACCGGCACCCTACTGTGGGTACAAAGCTGCCAATGCCGCGCTTCTCACAGCCCATTTTCACAGAACAGACCTCGCCCAATCCCCTAGCTCTACGGAGTCTACGGAGTAGCTCTAGGCCCCTCTCCGCAGCATCGCTCCAACCACATTTTCCGTCGCACCATGCCATGAAGACGCGTGTAATGGACGACGGAGGCACAAGCATCATCGTACACCACCGCGCAGCCACAATCTCGCCGCCGACGGGAGAAGGACAGAACGCGATCCAGGGCCGCATGACTAGCACTGTTGTACCTGCACGTCAGTCAAGGGTGTCATGCGGCTCTCCGTCATTCCAATATAAACGATTCCTTGAGGCACAAGGTAGTTCCATCATGGTTGGTGCATGGCATAACAGTAGTCTATACACCACACCATGGACAGCAGTGAGAGGTACAAGTATCTAGAAGCAGGTTACTCAGACACACTCACATTCGTCGGGTGCTACCAACATCAAGCAAGCTTCTAGATTGCATCAACGGCAACACGAATCGCGATTGAGAGGGGTTATGGTGGGTGGATACTAAACCGGCGCTGGTCACCCTGCTACGAACTGCGAGTCGTCCTTTTTGGTGCATGACTTGCTGGCTTGTCAAAAAGGCACAGTCTGGCCCTACTATCTATCGGCGGAGGATTGTTTATAATCTGGCTATCCTGTATGAAAATCGTGTTTCGACACAGCCCTCGATGCACAGCGGCTGGAATGCAAACAGTGCTAAAATGGCACCATCTCAAATCAGCTCAGACGCATTGTTTACATTTACTATTGTCTCTAGATGAAGATTACAATAATGCTACTATTCCCAAAAACAGATGCCACATAGAAGTCCCCCGAAACAAAATATGTATGTATATATGCACGCTTCACATATGCAGATTGATTCCTCCCACAATGCTCACGCTCATCTATAGTTTGAATATGCCGAAAAAACGCCCAGCAGGTCATCAGTCATCCACGTCAATAAGGTGAGAATACTTACTCATTCAAAATCAAAATCCTCCCTTCTGATACCGCTCCTCTCGCACATTCCCCTGAAAATGCTGCCAGTCTGCTCGTACAATACAACAGGTCTGTCGACCTCGGCAATCCTGCCTTGGTCCATAACGACAATGCGATCGTAGTTGATGATTGTCTTCAATCTGTGCGCAATACACAACAATGTCTTGCCCTTGAAACCTTCCATGATAGTCTTTTGGATCTTCTGGTCCGTCTCCATGTCCACGGATGAGGTAGCCTCGTCGCACACAATGATTTGCGACCCACGAACCAAAGCACGAGCCAGAGCCATGAGTTGTCTCTGGCCCAGTGAGAAGTTGAGGCCTTCCTCTTCGACAGTACTGTCGAGGTGAATCCGAGCCGTCTTGTCCTCCATTTGCGCTTCTGCACCGACCAAATCTGCCTGGCGCAAAACTCTCCACAACTCCAGATCGGTGTGTTCGTTGAACGGATCGAGGTTGGACCTGATGGTTCCTCGGAAGAGAGTTGGATCTTGCGGGATAATTGCGAGGCGGGACCGCAGGTCACCAAGCCCGACTTGAGCGATGTTGATTCCGTCGATGGTGATGGATCCACCAGAGAGCTCGACCATGCGGAAGAGCGTGCCCATGATACTCGATTTGCCTGCGCCAGTACGACCGACGACGCCAATGCGCTCGCCAGCCTTGCAGTGCAACGTGAGGCCTTTGAGCACGAGGGGGAGACCGTCACGGTAGCGCATCTGCACATCGTCGAAAACAATCTCGCCCTTCTCCGGCCACGAGTCGCGCACATCCTTGAGCTTGAGTGGTGCTTCCTCCTCCAGATTCGAAGCATAATGATGGATACGCTCCGTGGCGTTCATGTTATTCTCCACTTCGGCCAATTGACGCACAGTGAACTGGATCATCTGCACAATCGACAGAATGTAAGACAGAACCAAACCGCTCACACTGGGGTTGATCTGGAAGCGAGAGGTAACGACCAAAATACCAACAGTGAACACCAAGCAGTTACCGATAACGTCAAGTCTGACACTCAGCCATCGCTGATTGGCAAAGGTAACATAGTAGGCGCTGTTCATGCCGTCGATGGCTTCACGAACGCCCTGGGAGAAGTGGCCTTGAAGACCGTAAGCGCGAATAGTGGCAACACCAGAAACGGCCTCGCTGAACTTGGCAAATACGAAACTTCGCAACACCGACTCGTGACGCTTGATCTCGCGAGCAGATGCTCGGTAGTAGGCGGCAGAAAAGCAGAACCCTACAAAGAGAGGTCCAAGAGCGATGGCGAAGTAGTGGAAGTAGAAGATGATGAGGATAAAGACGGCAATGATCTGGGCAAGAGTCATGAAGTACATGCGCATGGCGTCGGTCAGTGTGTTATCCATGGTGTCGATATCGCGGGAGAAGCGGTTGGTGATGCGGCCGAGAGGTGTGGTATCGAAGAAGGACATCGGTGCTCTCAATACCCGAAACATGGAGTCTCTTAGCATTATCTTACTGGCGTTGGTACCGAAAATGGATAGAGCCAGCGAGAACAAGAACATGGATAGAGCTTGGAGGAACCCGAGGCTGGCATAGCCGGCAATCTACCATGAATTAGTGAAGACTCGGTAGAGGTTAAGACAACGACTCACGTAGTAGCCCACTGGATAATGGAACTTGTCCGAAGTCCAGAAAGATAGCCACAGACTCGTTGCGATGTTGGAACACTGAGTCAACACCAGGAGGATGAATACGGTCGGAGCAACCCAGTAGCCGCCAGCAGCCTTGATATAGGCAACATAAACGCCCCATCCCACACTGTCCACGGCCTTCTCTTCGGCAGTCATGAGCGCAGCGCCTTTCTTGCTCCTCTTCTTTTGTGTTTTCTTCTCATCTTCGATCTCATCTTCGAGGACTTGAACTTCATCTTCCTTTTCCTCCTCAACAGCTGTAGTTGCCATGAGCTTCTGGAAGGCCTCGTTATGTGCCATGAGATTGTCGAATGTGTCGATACATTCGATCGAGCCGTTTTCCATCCAGATGATTCTGTCGCAGCGATTGAGAACGTGCAATTGGTGAGTGGCTAAGATACGGCATTTATCCTTGAGCAGGCCACAAATGGCATTGTCCATGATGTGCCGTCCAACGTGAGCATCGACCGCAGAAAGAGGATCGTCCATGAGGATGATTTCTGCGTCAAAGTAAATTGCTCGAGCGATGTTGAGACGCTGCTTCTGACCTCCCGAAACAGTGATACCTCGCTCACCGATCTCTGTCTGGTCGCCATGCGGAAGCATTTCGAAGTCGGGACGAAGAGCGCAAGCGTCGACAACGCTGTCGTACCATTCCTGATTGAATGGACGACCGAACACAATATTCTCTTTCACCGTAGCATTTTGAATCCATGCGTACTGCGGGCAGAATGCTCGGCCCGCACCCATCGTGACTGAGCCGGCAATTTTCCGCATGTCTCCAGCGAGAGCGGCCAGCAAGGAAGTCTTTCCGGAACCAACAGTACCAATGACGGCCATCAACTCGTGGCGGCCAACAGTGAAGTCCATGTCGGTAATTCTGAAGGGCGGCATTTCAGTCAAAGTGCTGGCACTGTCAAACCTGCCATCATCGTGCTCCACACCGTCAGCAGCATCCTTCTTGGCCTGTTTGATTGCCTTCTTGTCGGCTTTCTTCTCCGCCTTGTTGTCGGCTCTGACTTGCTTGTTGGAGCGAGGGCCTTTTCCAGGCAACTGGTCTGGATCTTGGCTAGGGTTTCGTTCCCACGTGAAGTCAGCGTGCTCCATGACGATGCCGTTTTCATTGTTGGGGTCGATAATCGTGTCTTCATCTTGCTCTTCCGAGAGCAAGAAAGCAGTGATACGCTTGATGGAACCAAGAGCATCAATGATTTGTCCGAGAACCAGTGGGAGGAAATTGAGCGGCATGCGGAGAGAGTTGAATAAAGCCAACGAGGAGAAGATCGGAGCGGGGTTCAGATCGTTGTTTGACAGCGAAAATGTAATGAACGCCAGCATGGATGCGAAGATAGGCATTGACATGGAAATAGCGTTGATGGCATTGCGAATAGCAAGTAGATACTGTATCGACCGGACTTCACGCTGTCGGATGGCAAAGATACGGTCGAGGAAGGAAGTCTCCCAGCCGAAGAACTTGACGAATCGTACAGCTTGCAAAATTTCTTGAGTCAAGCTGACTCGCTGATCCGTAATTTTGTTAATGGACATTCTCCGTTTGAAGAGACCTCGAATGGCGCGCGCCAAAAGAGGCATGCAGACGACGAGAAGGGCAAATCCGGCCAAGGCGCTGTAGGATAAATTGATGCACAGAAGGACCAGGGTAATGGCGATCTGGATTGGTGCGCACCAGATCATGTGGAACATACCAAATGCCTGATCGATACGATAAGTATCAACGGACATCAAGTTGATAATGCGACCGTTGCTCCAACCACGCCCGTCGCCGTCGACTCCCTTGTCTTTCTTTCCGATTGCTGGCAACTTTGCTTTCCCTTGGAGTAGTTTCTTGTACCATTTCTTCTCTTCCTCACTGCCGGGTTGGATCTCAGGCGGTGGCATTTCCAGTTGTGCTCTGCCTCCAGCTTTGGCACGGCCAGATAGCATCATGGCCTTGTCAAAGACGACAGACATAAGCACAGCTCGGGCCTGACCTCCGTTGAGCATGCCGCGATAGATGAAGTGATTGGTACTCATTGTTTGAATAATCTGCAGGATGGAAATGGCGAAGACGAGACCAATGCCGTGACCGATTGCTGGAGCAGGTGCTCCAGGTGTGTGTTGTGCCTTCCATGCTTTACTGGAGAAAGCGATCAGATACCTCAGGAGAAACGGTGCAATGACTTGAATTACGCTGGCTGTGAGCTGGCAAGCGCCGCCAACGAGAAACTCAACTTTCAAAGTGTCATAAAGTGCCCAAACAAGCGGCCGCTTGGTTTTCGGATTTTGCTTGTGCTTTTCAAAAGAGGCGTTCAGTTTCTTGCAAAGTAGATGAACGCTTCTATCAGGGTTGACTTCCCAAAGATCGTTGAGTTCCAAAGGCCGAGCATATCCCGTCTACTACGGTCAGCACGGACGAACGTTAGATTGAATGGAAGGACTTACACTCATGATGGGAGTTACCCATTGAAAAGTGAGCATACTCCAGAAACTGGCATTGTATTCTCTGGATGCACCTCGAACTTGGGGAACTGGAGGCGGATTCCGTTTCAAAGGATTCCATCTTATCCACCGTGATCGTGAATCTTTTCCTGATTGTGGAGCTTCAGATATGGACGTGATGCTTGTTGCATCTGTTTGGTGTCGAGCGAGCTCTGCCGTGTGTGCGAGATTCTTCTCCTTTTCATCATGAGCGGCGGATTTCTCATGGTCGAATACTCGAATTTGTTCCTTAGAGGAGTCGTTCCTATCCTCGGCTACGTAATCCGGGAGCATCTCAGTGTTGGTGGCGATGCCCACTGGGTCGAGCTCTTTCATATCCTTTGCCTCGCCTGCGTGAGCCATATTGACACGCTGTTGATTAAGGGGCCAAAATTGGTAGGGAGTGAATGTCTAGGAGTACGATGCGGAAAGGGAAGCAGACATAAGTATGTACGCAGGATCATGATGTCGGGCGAGAAATCGGCTTCCCGCTCGAACAAACTTGCCGCAGTCGGTTGACGCTATCACAAATAACAAGATCTGATTGGCAGCTAGGATTATGATTCTACTGTCGAATCTGGGGATCGATTCTGTGGCGTCGTGCACTCCCCGTCATCTGTTGCAATACCGTCTTCGCTTGGTCGGAGTTTATACAGAACGAGATCCGACCGGTGTCGATTTATCAGCTACTTTGCTGCCTAGTTCTTGTCCTGTCAACGTCGTCGACCTTTCTTGGAGTCTGGCGAGAAGCTAGCTATGCGCTTGCTGATCTTCGCCCGCTGCAGGACGTGGAAGAGGAAAGTCGGCAAACCATTTTCTCTTTTCCGCTCCAGAGCAACTGGCCACACAGCAGTTGCGCAAGAAAACGGGCATTATGCCGCATAGCCGGTCACTCAAGAGGCTTGACCAGAGGCCGATATCATCAACGATTGGCGCTCATATCTCCTCAAAACCAGATCGGGAACGCTCTTGCATGTAGAAAAGAAAGCTTTCCTCTGGACCTCTGGAGCGGTTCCGGTCCGAGCAGCGGCCCCATTCAGCTGGGATAGCGCTAGGAGCTGTGGCTAGGGAAACCAAGAGATCTTGGTGGAGTCTAAGATGCGGTCAAGGCAAGTTTGGTCAGGGAATACCTGCACGTCGAAGCAAGCTTGTTGGAGTCTGAGGTTCAATAGTAGAAGCTGTGGTAGTACCGTAGCAGATGGGATCATCTCGCCCTAGCAAAAGCAAATGTCTTGGCAAAAATTCTACGAGGCATAAACCTTGTCATTTCCTCTATATAGTGCCTCATAACTGGTCAAATTGGACCCTTCGTCACTGAAGTCAACGTGGAAGCAAGTATCCACCCCTTTCTCGTTCTCGGTCCCCGGTAACGTTTTAGATTGCCATTGACTTTCTATTGGTTGGTATATTTACGACCCGCAATCGCTCCACCCTCTGCCTGCCAAATCGTCTTGTCCGGCCCGAGCGTTGGGGAGACATCTCTGGTGTATTTTGCTCACATTCGTTGCGACGTCTACTAGTTTTCAACTCCGATGTGAACGTTCTTTTCGGCTGCAGGGAGCACTTCCTCTTCTCTTTTGCCCGTGAGAGTAGGCAGTTCAACAAGCGCCGCCCGGATGATGTCTAGAGCTTGTTGGATCTGCTGTTCTGTTATCACCAACGGCGGTGCGAGGCGGATGATGTTCTGGTGCGTAGGTTTGGCCTGTTTGCTGGAGTCAGTAACTCCTTTTGATACGTTTCGATTTTCAGGTCATGACTTACCAGTAATCCCTTCTCCTTCATGAGCATGCACAAATCCCACGCACTATGACCACCGGTCTTGCTTTCATCGATGACAATTGCATTCAACAAGCCTTTCCCGCGGACTTTCATGATGAGAGGGCTGTCCAATTTTTCCAAGCCGGCGCGGAACATGACGCCTAGTGACTGAGCCCGCTCCACCATGTTCTCCTCCTGAATCAGTTCAAGAGCGCGGATGGCAACAGCTGAGCCCAATGGATTGCCACCATAGGTTGATCCATGGGTGCCCGGTTCTACGGTAAGCATGACCTCCTTGGATGCTAGCACGGCTGAGACAGGATACATGCCACCTGATATCGCCTTGCCCAACAGAACCATATCAGGTTTGATCCCACTCCATTCATGGCATAACATTTTTCCAGTCCGCGCGATGCCGGTCTGGATCTCGTCGCATATCAAGAGGACGTTGTGCTTTTCACACAACGTCTTGACTTCGCGCAGGTAGTTATCATCTGGGACGACTATGCCTGCCTCGCCCTGAATTGGTTCGACTAAGAATGCGGCTGTCACGCCACCATGCTTTTCAAGGAGATCGCGAACATCGTCAACGCTGTTGTAGCGAATGGGTCTGTTGGTAGCTGGGCACACACTCCCTATTCCTGGAAGATATGGACCGTAGTTGTCCCTTGATTCAGGATCAGTGGACATTGAAATGGCAGCAAACTTCCCGATCTGTCAGCAACCACCAACGTGTGTGTAGAGGTTGGAGCCTACTGTTCGTCCATGAAAGTTCTCCTTTGCGCTGAACACAAGCGCCTGGTCGTGAGGAATGCCTTTTGATTTGTAACCCCATTTCCTTGCGATCTTGATGGCAGTCTCTACTGCCTCAGCACCCGTGTTCATGGGCAGCACCATGTCGAACCCAAACAACTTCGTGACATACTCGGCAAATCTCGGGAACACATCATTGTAGAAAGCTCTGCTGCTGAGGGTCAATCGCGAAGCCTGCTCGGTCAAGGCTTTGACGAGCTCGGGGTGGCAGTGACCCTGGTTGACTGCACTGTATGCAGACAAGAAATCGAGGTAGTGTTTGTTCTCCTGTCCATCGAATCAGCGAAGGCTCTGCATATATGGCGTGAAATAATTCAAAGGGAGCTCACAGGGTCCCAAACAGATACACCGGCACCTCTTGAGATTACCACAGGCAGAGGATGGTAGTTATGTGCCGCGTATTGCGCTTCTGATTTCATAGCCTCGCCCGACGAGGCTGCATGATAGCGCGAAGGGTCGGGGGTGCCAGTTGGGTGGAATGCGCGGGCAGTGGCCTTCAGACCACTGGGGGCAGCTCCATTATTGAAGGAGAGTGCAGTGTCGTCGACAGCGATTGGTGCCATGGTGGAGGTGGGAGGGCTAAGTTCCTGTGCTAAAGATGTGCTCGTGTGCAGCAAAGTCCAACAGTACCTTGAATGTATAATACTGCGCGGTGGGGTTGTTGTGGAAATGCACTTCGAAGAGATGGACAACTGAGAGAATCAACTTCACGAACTTCTCTGCTCGTCGTTGAGATTTCTAGTGGATTCTGCTGGGATCACCCGTCTGTCAAAGTAGATATCATTTGACTTCCTGTGGAGCCATGGTACTGCTTCGACTTGCACTTAGAGGTTTGGCGTTTGGCGGGAACTTGGACGCCCTTCCTCAAATGCCCGTCCTCTTATTGGTGGTGACGCCGCTGTTAGCCGTCGGTATGCGACTTCGGAGACGTAATTCACAGCGCATGTGGAGGTCCGATGTAATGGAGGAGAAGCACCGCCATTATGCGTTACGTACTGAAGCAGCAGGCAGTTTGGCTGTACTGTGAAAGAAGCACAAGGAGAGAAATCAATTCCTGTCCTTCCTCCGTACGTCTTTCGATGAGCTATGGCCCCCTCGAAAAGCAAGCCGGCCAAGGCCATCATGACGACGAGGGCCACAACCTGAAGTCCCCATGCTACGCACAATCGCCATGCAGAGGTTCCTCATTCTTCCAAGCTAACAATCACGTCCATACAACCAACCACTGCCATCATGCAATCCCTCCGTCTCACACCTCCCGCGCGCACCATCTTCGTCCCTCGCGCAGTAACTCTCCGTCCCACCCAACGACGATTCATTACTCCCCCAACCCAAACACTCAATGCCTCGCGAACGCTTCCATACCCATCTTCGGCTATATACTCGATCATCGCCGATGTGGAACGATACTCCTCTTTCCTCCCATACTGTGAATCCAGCAAAGTCACAAAATGGTCACAGCCCGACACCAACGGCAAGAGATGGCCGTCTGAGGCTGAACTGATCGTCGGATGGAAAGGACTGGAAGAGACTTTTCGGAGCAGAATCTACTGCGTTCCTGGCAGTGTTGTAGAAGCTGTAGGAGGAAGCGGAGTCACCACATTGAGGAAAGACCTCATTCAGCACCATCAGGACGATTCACCTTCCTCGACCAGTGCGGCGGACAATGGGATTTTGACGCATCTGCTGACACGCTGGACTGTTCGCGATTTCCCTTACAAGCCGCCACCGGACGAGAGTGCTGGACAACCCTCCAAAGAGCATACCCAAGTCAGTTTGACCATCGAGTACCAATTTTCGAATCCAATGTATAGTGCCATGAGTGGAGCCGTAGCGGATAAAGTGGCAGGAACCATGATTGAGGCTTTTGAAGGCCGGATGAGGGCAGTCTTGGATGGAGGCACGGACGCTCACTGGAAGAAGGGCGTGGAAGGGGTGATGAACAGCGGCATAAAACTATAGAGGAACCAGATCTCAAGCAAAGAGGGACAAATACAAATGAATAGACCTAAAGAGGCTTAATATATAGCAACGAAGCAGTGGAAATTCCCTTCTGGACGCCGACTCACCTCCTCTGCAATCCTACAAATGGCGTTCAACCGTAGCTGTTTCAAGAAGTAAGTAAGGGCGCCATTGATATGGAAGAACTGCTTTACACTGCAAGATCATACGGCTTCGGTCTCGATAGTTTCACTCGGGTATAGGGACAGAATTGCCTCCGATATAAAGCAATGCATCTTCAGGTAAGATTCTATCATCATGATATACTCACGTCACTCAGTAAGAGAATAGCTGTCGAGTTGGTCCCGAAGAGCTCGAACGCGTTTTCCATTCGAATTCAGCGAAGATAGCAAGAGGTGAAGATGATCTACATTGAAAAAATATATTAATTCAAGTTGGTCGAAAGGTTTTGTACAACCTTCTTGTCGTCAACTACACAGCCATATTTGGAGGAGAGTAGAGGCGCGAATACATTGTATGAGCTAGCTTGTCCTCTCTCCGTAAACATTAACATGAACATGCCGGTCCATCTAGCAATGTGGCCGGGTATGATCTCTCAATTACACGCCCAATATTTGCGTTACTCGAAATCGTCTGTCTGCGCGAGCATTCTCTCCTTTAGCGACTCGATCGTCATTCTCTGACACCTAAGTTCCAGTACCAATTCCCTATGCTTTCGCAGCGGCGTCTGCTTTCGCCTCTTTCCGGGCAGCCAACTTTTTGCCGATGAACAGTCCGAGGAGGAGGATAGCGAGGGCGCCGATGATGCAAAAGACGACGATGACGCCCACCTCCCTCTGTGCCCAGTTGCCGGTCTTTTTCCTGCGCTTCACCAGTTCGTGTGCTGAGCGAGCGATCAAGGAGGAGATGTCGAGAGCGGCCATTTTTTTGTGGGTGGGGACCTATAAATGGGTACGTCAGTATCCACTTTCGGATCGATGCCGATGTTTCCTTGCTGGGTATATGTGCTTGTTTTATGGAGTGTCCAGATTCGCGAGGGCGCTTTGGCCATTCTTTGCTTCGAGATCTGGTGGGAATTGTGACGACTAGAGCGGAGACGGAGTTCGCCTCGTAGACCAAGCTATGCGGCTGAGAGCATACCTCTTAAGCTGGATCGAGGATAGTAGGATTGGAGTGAGGTTGGTCGATTCGCTGGTGCGGTCCTGTATGATGGATCAGCGTTGGTTGTCTTTATGATTGACGGCATGAAAAGACGAGAGGTCGTATGCAAAACAATAAAATTCCACGACTTGAGAGTACACGCGACGTTTCCATTTTCCTGGGCGCGTTCATCTTCCATCGTGGATAAGGCAGAGCTACCAGCCTCGTCGACCGTTTCGTGGGCGGCTGTAAAAGTGGATCTTCCCGGGACGTCTTGCGCAGATAAGGCTAGAAGCCGTTGAAACTAGTAGAGTTGCGATTGAAGCGTGGAAAGCGACTTACAAAGTGGTGCAGCAGTGTTGGAGACTGCGAGATAGATGAGAGCTTGCAAGAATGACAGGAGATTGGGGTCACAGAGAGCTGTGCGAGGGTTGGCAATCGAAGTCGGGGTGATCAGAGCTCAGGTCTCTTCAATCGTGCAGCCTGTCTAGCTTGATTAATCGAGCTACCGGGGGTGGTGATATTCTGTCTGGGCATTGATAGGACGAGCATGGCAGCGGTTGTGCAGTGTTCCGTGTATCGAGTGGTTCGACGGTGAGCTGCTGACGAGTGTTCGGACCATCATTCTTTTAACTTTATGTCTTTTTGCTTTTCATCAATCATTGTGCGCCACCAGAATCATTGTTTCATGTCAGCTCTTCGGTGAAGATGTCCTGGTCTTGGTTTGACGGATCGCCATTTACAGGGACATCCTTCATAAACCACTGTGTGGAAACTCGCTAGAACCTTCGGTTTTGTGCTGAGCGAGGGATACCCGTGAAGCTGTTGTCAAATTGCCCTCTTGTTCTGCCACAATATTCGCTGACTGGTGCAAAGGGTTTGGCTTTGCCGCGTGGTAGGATAGTCTCTGACTGGGAGACATGGGTATCCAAAGGAAGGCTGATGGTGTAATCCGATCCCGGAGAGAAGCGTATTTGCAAAGAGGGTTTCCTATATCCCTAAGAAGTTTGACGAAAAGCTTTCCGGGTCTGAAACTATGGCGCGTGGGAATGGAAATATGGCTAGCCTCATCTCTGTTGGATATCAACGAGGACAGATCTATCCACAATATCGAGACTCTAGTCTGGCCAGCAAGACTTATCTGGTGCCTCCCTAGCTAAGCTTATGAATTTGGCTTGCAAGATCTGGAAAGTCAAGTCATGGACGTTATTACAATAAAGGGGCATCGACAGCATGGAAAAGAAGCCTCGTCACAGACTTCCGTTAGGTGTCTTGCTCTCTGACTCTCATCGTAGCTGGCCGAATATCATGCCCATATGAATTTTGAGAAGACATTTGCAGACGCATGATTCAAGTGCTAATAAGATGCGGCCTCCCGAACTCGCTGCGTATTCTTATCGATAGCGAGTCCATCTGGTTTCTTTCTCGTTGACCACGACTTCACGACGCTCACAAAATCCACCATGGAACCTCAATTAGCTGACAATCGAGCCGCAAAGCGAAAACAATTGTCCGAGGGCATGTCACATATGCGCGACCATGTCGTGGTCGAGGGTGAAGCCCCAGCGTACGGTGTCCCCGCCGAATTCCAACCTGTGCGAAAACCTCGTACGGAGGCCTCTGCGAATCCAGAGAAGCGGACAGACCCCTTCCAGTTCGGGTCAAGGTTCTTAGAAGAAGGGGATGATATCTTCGCTTACAACGCCTGGGATCATGTCGAGACGGATGACGCTTACAAAGAATTCGTGCTGGAGCAGTTTCAAAAGCAGCGAGAGAATCCAGTCAATGAAGCTGACAAGAGTACGTACGTGTTGGCTTTTGCATCTCCGTTTTCGCAGTTCACTTGAAGCTGATGCAATTCACAGAGAAATACAATGACTATCCAGAACGGTTCTGGAATAAGTTCTATACCAACAATACCTCCAATTTCTTCAAGAATCGAAAATGGCTGCACCAGGAATTTCCAATCCTCTCTGCCCTCACGCAAACCGACTCTCCTCCTACCTTGATCCTCGAAACGGGCGCAGGTGCTGGGAATACTGCGTTCCCAATCCTAGCATTGAACAAGAACCCGCGGATGAAGATACACGCATGCGATTTCTCGAAAAAGGCGGTGGAAGTCATCAAATCAAATCCTGCATACGGAAGTGAAGAGAATACCGGAGTCATCGCGGCATCTGTGTGGGATGTGGCCGCTGCACCACATGCAGAGACAGGCGAATTGAATCTGCCTGAAGATATCGAGCCAGGAAGCGTAGATGTGGTGATTATGATCTTCATTTTCTCTGCTTTGGCTCCGACACAATGGGAACAGGCTCTGTGTAATATCTGGCATGCATTGAAACCTGGAGGTGTAGTTCTATTCAGAGATTACGGAAATGGTGATTTGGCACAAGTGAGGTTCAAGAAGGGCAGGTGGATGGGAGAGAATTTCTATGTCCGAGGAGATGGCACGAGAGTGTATTTCTTTGAAGAGGAGGAATTGAAGAAGTTGTGGTCTGGCGAGAGAGAGCCAGTGGAGAACGGCGAAGCAACAAAAGGAGCAGCGGATGAGCTTACGAGCGGCGTCGCTTCTCTGACCGTCTCTACACCACACCCTCCTAAATTCGAAGTCTTGAATCTTGGGGTCGATAGAAGAATGTTGGTCAACCGCCAGCGCAGACTAAAGATGTACCGCTGCTGGCTTCAAGCCAGATTTAGGAAACCATTTGAAGAAGGAGAGGCAGAGAAGAAACAGGCGATGCCACGAGAATCGGCAGTGGGTATGATGGCTAATGACGCTGCTTCTGAGGCTGCCTTGAAGTTTGAGCTTGAGCGGGCTGAAAAGAACGAGAAGTCAAAGAGTGCTTCTGAGACTGCCGCAAACACGGAGTCCGATCAGGCCATTGACGATACCCTAAAAGCTTCATGATACACCAGGCATTAAACAGCCCATCATTTCAGTCCCGTTCCCATATTCTGAAAACCTGAGACTAGCTGACGTACAGTTGCCGCTCAATTTGATTTCTGATAACCTGTTGGCAATCCAATCGCAGTCCGAGTTATATGAACCGCGTCCTCCAGCCCTGTTGCTTAGTTCTCGATATGTCGGCACTTCGATTCGCCTCAATTTCAATACCTCCCGAGTCTAAGATCGGCTCAACGTTGGGATCTTTTTCTGAGGAGTCGAAACACTTCCTGTGGCTGCAACCATCAAACTCACGGACTTGCAGAATTCATGAGGATTATACAACATGACACATTGGCGAAACAAGGTCTTGAGATAAGAGAGGCCGGGAGCTGGGTTGATGTCGACTTCTGCTTTTCTCCGCTTGATGTTGATGTGCGATACCATCGATCCAAGACATCATCCTGTTAAGTTTGATGAGTTCTCTATTCGCGATTCATTTCCGTGCCGTTTGCACGATTAAATTGCAATGTCTTGCCTCGGAAGAATATCAATTAGCCCATGGACTGATTCGAGGATGCGATGGTATAAAAATGCCTGATAGTATTTCATAACGCTCGAGATCATCGAGCAAGGCGCTGTCTCGATTGGATTCCTCGTGTGGGCTAATCGAAGGAAGACGTGGACTGGTATGCGACATCTATTAGTTGTTGATCAATTTCCGAGAGTAGCGAGGAATCGGTGCGCAGAAACCGCGAAGTGACCAACTATTGATGGGACAAGCGTCCTGAAAAACAGAAGAGAGATATCTGGCCCAGATACAAAGTTCCTTGCGAATCCCTCTATCCAACCTTATTATGATCGAGAATTCTTCTTGGGACCAAAGCCTGGCTGTACTGGTAAAAGTTGTTCATTGTACTAGCATACCACCCATTAACGCCGGCTAGTAACGCAAGCTAAAGCCATAGCGATGTCAAAGTCGAGCTTTCCCGCGCTGGATCGCAGACCAGCTCTTACTATCGAGTCGTCGGTAACGGTTACCGTCAAGCCAGTATACGCTCTCATTAGCTTTCTGCTTTTCGGGGTCCCAAGATTTCGCCTGCATCTGATTCTTCTGATGCTTGAACGTGGCACCGACCTCGATCCTGCCCCACTTGTTAGTATACTTCACTGGAGCATAAAGAACAATTGGAAACTCACTGCTCGAGAAATCTCACTAGCCGGGGGATCTGGAAATCTGTCAAGCCCGTCGCTTTGAGCCGAGAGTGCAATTGCTCGGCGAATGACTTTTCAGAATGCGGGCTCGGGTCGGCCAATGTAATGGCAGCCGCACCTGCCTGCCCATCGTATCTGCACAAAAATACGTCAGGCTCTGATTTTTGATTCGATGTTCCAGAACCATGGTGGGCATAGTTTTTGGCGGAGGTGGACACGGAGAGAAGCTTGCTTACCCATCGAGTTTCACACCATAAACGGTGACATCTTGCACACCCGGTAGAGTTGAGATCAGTTCTCTGACTTCGCCCGCACTCACGTTCTCCCCTCGCCACCGGTACGTGTCACCAGAGCGGTCATGGAAGTGGATCCAACCCGATCGTTCTCGCACCAGGAGATCTCCAGTCCGCTGATAGACATCTCCCTTCTTGAACACATCGGTGATGAGCTTCTTGTCATTCGCCTCCGGATTGTTGAGATACTCTGGGTAAAAGTCCATGCTTGTGACGAGACCGATAGCTTCGCCTGGCTCCCCTTTCATGGCACGCGCACAGAAACCTGTTTTTGGGTCTCTCCAAGGCGCCTCTGTTGCTGTATCGTACTTGACCAGGATGGTATCTGTGGTCATGAAATTGGCGATGGGCCCTTGGAAACCAACCTTCCCAGCTGCGATAGCGCCTTTGGAGAAGTTGTCAAATTTGGCGAGTCCCTCGGTCGATCGATAGAATTCTCGAACCTCCTCGATGCCGAAGCGCTCCATAAATCTCAGCCATACGTCTTTCTGCATACCATTTCCAGCTGCCAATCGACATTGATGAGCTTTGTCATATGGCGAAGGTGGGGCTTTGAGCAGGTATCTGGCCAATTCACCCACGTACAGCACTCGCGTCGCTTGACTTTCGGCGAGAGATCGACTGAAACCAGAAGCTGAAAACTTTCGGCCGAGACAAAAGGTTCCGTTAGTGCCCATCGCTGCAATAAACCCTGTGTACAGTGCGGTGGCATGGAAGAGTGGCAGACACGAGAAGATTCGCACTGGGGAGTATTTCTTGGGATTCTCCAAGTCTTGTGCAACAGGCACGGAGACAATGGCGAACCGCTCGTTCTTGACAGAGACAGCCTTTGGCTTTCCACTTGTCCCAGACGTGTATATCAATGCGCCGATATCTTTTGTGGACCTGGCCACTGCTGGCGTGGCTACCGTGACCGACCTAATGTCGGTCTCTCCGACTTGAATGAAGTGCTCTGGCTGTGGCACGCTGGCGGGAGCTTGCACCGAAGCAAATGATCCGAAGTTCAAAGTGATGCAAAGGTTGGCCATCTTGGGTTTCCCTGTCAATGGAATGAGGTGCTCAGTGAGCTCTGGCGTGGACACTACCACGTGTGCATCTGCCAGGCCGAGACAATGCAATAGCGTTTGGTCTGCGAGCCGCAATTAGCGAGTCCGAAAGAGGAGAGCTTGGATGACACACTTCTCAAAGCAGTGTTAATAAGTGCCGGTACAGCTCCCAGCTTGGCGATTGCCATAATGGCAAACACCATTTCAGGGGAATTGGTCATGAAGACTGCAATGAACGTGTTGGCGTGAGCTCCATGCTGGAGTAGGATCTCAGCGAGAGCATCCGTTTCTGAGGTACTGGATTAGCGCGATAGTTTACAATGATTGATTATGTGACAAACCGTTCTTCACCTGGCCCCATGTCCAAGAGCGTCCTTCGAACCAGAGAGCTGCCGCATTGGGATCGGCCAGGGCGAGATGTCCATACAGCGAGGCGTTGTTTCTCAAGGCGTAGAAGCGGCTGCCAATGGCTTTGCCATATCTTTTATCACGAAACAGTTGTTGGATATCGCGAGAAATTGCCAGCTGAGCGTCGACGTAAGCAGCCCCAGCAAGGAGTGCGGACGAAGCTGCGAACAGTGCTTCAGAGGTTATTGTGGCCATTATGCTGTCAGTCGACTGATGAATCGAAGGCAGAGAGGAACCACGAACATTTAGATCTGATGCATATATCAAGACCAGTCCGATCAGATCTGCCGAAGATATCCGTGTTCGTCTGGATTGACCACAATGATTTCTTTTGGCGAGCCAAGAGGCGGAGGGCGGCTACAAAGCGCGGAGACCGCATAAGGAAGTACCCTACATGCTAGTACACAACTGCCGAGCGATCTTGCCGCGAAGTATCTCCCCGGCCAAGCAGAAATCCCGACTCGGAACCCCAGATTACTCCAGAATAGTGAGACTCCCGAGGTTCACAGAACCCTAACCTATACATAACTTCGACGGTCATCAAGTGCCGTCTGCAGGAACCACTAACAAGTATCATGGCTCAATCACAGCAACGACTTGCGCAAATCTCTTCCCAACTCTCGCCGGCCGCGAGTGCAAAGGCAAAGGTCTTGCAGAAGCATCCGGACGACATTGTAAGTGCTATCGTTGTGTACTAGCCCCTGGTACTGTATCCGCTAACAGCCGCAGGTGATCACCGTAGCCATCCGCTCTGCACTTACGCATTTCAAGAAAGGTGCATTCAAAGACACTCCCCTAGAACATCTCCTTGTTTCGATACTGGAAGTACGTTAAATGTCAGGCACTCGTTGTCTACCATACTGATCGGGTCGCAGGGAGTCAAGGAGCGTTCAAAACTAGATCCCGCTTATGTCGAGGAGATTGTCTTTGGAAATGTGCTGGAACCCAGAGTGAATTACATTTCTCGAGCAGCAACCCTTGCTGCCGGTTTCCCAGACACCACCGCAACTTCTGTAGCCAGCCGTTGGTGCTCGTCTGGACTTCTTGCGACCCAGAGTGTGGCAAATCAGATTGCTTCGGGATGTATCGAAGTTGGTATTGCTGTAGGTGCGGAGAGCATGAGCCAAAATCCCGATGATGGAGCCCCGAAATTCAGTCAAAGGTCCATGGACCATCCGGTTGCCAAAGATCTTGTTATGCCCATGGGCTGGACAGCAGAGAACCTCGCAGGCGACTTTGGTATTCCACGCGAGGTCCAGGATGATTGGGCTGCAGAGTCTTCTCAAAAAGCTGAACGTGCCCAGAAGGCAGGATGGCCGACCAAGGATGAGATTTACCCGATCACGACCCAGGTGAAAGACCCAAAGACGGGACAAGTGAGCACCGTCACCGTGAGTCACGATGGTGGTGTCCGCTTCGGAACGACAAAGGAGGGATTGTCAAAGATTCGACCAGCATTCCCTCAATGGAAACCGTCAACGACAACGGGTGGCAATGCTTCGCAGATCACCGATGGAGTTGCTGCCATTCTAATGATGAAGAGATCGACTGCTGAGAAGCTGGGCCAGCCGATTCTGGCCAAGTACGTTGCATCTACTGTCGCTGGACTTCCACCACGGATCATGGGCGCAGGTCCAACTGTTGCGGTTCCAAAGCTTCTGAACAAGGTTGGGCTGAGCAAAGACGATGTTGATATATGGGAGATCAATGAGGCTTTTGGCTCAGTCCTGGTTCATTGTTCTCAAGCACTTGGAGTTCCTCGTGAGAAGGTCAATCCTCGAGGCGGAGCCATGTAGGTAGCGATCTTCCACTGAACTTCTCTCAGCTAACATGACCCAGCGCTCTAGGGCATCCTCTTGGCTGCACAGGTGCTCGGCAGATCGTGACTGCAATCGCCGAGCTGAAGAGAACTGGGAAGAAGATTGCTGTGACAACAATGTGTGTGGGAACGGTAAGTCAATGTCTAAAAATGTCCACGCGCCATGCACTGACTTGCTGTAGGGAATGGGGATGGCTGGCATGGTCGTTGCCGAATAGGAGCTGGTTTTTTGTTTTCCTGTAAATAATAACAATATCTGCAGCTCAAAGACCCGAGTTTCAAAACCCACAATCAAACTCGTTGTCATTTCGCTAGGTCGAAATTTCATGTTCGGGAGCGGGTTGCCCCATCCCACCATTCCGGTGGTTGGCGTCGCTTAGGGAGCATTTGTATATTGAACCAAGCATCTCGAGTATACGAGACTACGAGTCTCTGAGGACTTTCAACTTTACAACTACGTGACGCGCTGGTCACTGGCTCGTACGTTTATTTTTCCAATCCCAATGCTGTTCTATGTTTCCTCGAGGGCCCCTTCAGCCGCCAATAGTGCAGTGCATTAGAGCTGTCATTTCTAAGAGGCGTCGAGCATATGCCGCTTTCATACAGTCTGATCACGATGGTGGCCATAGCTTACCAAGAACCCCGTTGCGCGGTACCACGCTGCCGGGACCAAGAGTAACTTTTAAGGGTGATGGACTACTATGTATGGTGTTGTACTTTTAGCCTCGGGTCGGAGGGGGGTCTTAGCTTGAACCTCCTCCCGTGCTGGCGGTGTCATCGACGATTTACTTTGTGCCATTTTCGCACCTGCCCGAAACATCACCAGTTTTCATCACACATCATGGCGAAGCCAAGGATCACCCTCTTCATTGATACGGTTTCACCCTTTGCGTATTTGGCTTACTACGCGCTAAGGGTATGTCGAAGCTTGATTCTATTCCCGCCATCTACTACTGGAATTGGTAGCGCACATCCACCTCGTCAATGCTAAATATATACTAGAACTTCCCAATCTTCAAGCAATGCGAGGTTACCTACGTACCTATCCTCCTCGGAGGCTTAATGAAAATGTGCAGCAACAGGCCGCCACTTGAGATAACGAGTAAGAACCTGCTGTCCAGATCCCGTGCCATGCAAGCGTCGATGAGGCTCTGATTCGGCCCTTTCTTCAGATAAATCCCAATGGATCCTTCTCGAGCGGCTGAGATGGGCACGAAAGTTTAATATCCCAATGCACGAGGAGGTGCCTGGAGGATTCCCAATTGCCACCCTTGGCACCCAAAGAGCGCTATGTGCGTTGGCCCTGGAGCAGCCAGAAGCGGTGCCAAGTGTGATAGACGTGCTGTACCACGAGTTCTTCGTCAATCATCAAATGCTCAACAATCCTGAGGTTGTTGTGGCGCTGTTCGCTAAAGCACTTGAGATTTCGCACGAGGACGCTAAAGCTTGGTACGCGAAAGGCAATTCTCCACGGGCGAAAGCTCTGTTGATGGAGAATACCAAGATGGCATTCGACCAAGGAGCGTTTGGGTTGCCGTGGCTCATAGGTCAGTCATCTTCGAGGGCGTGATACCTGCAGAGATAACGCAAGCTAATATAAAGGTAGCGACGAATGCAAACGGTGACAAAGAGCATTTCTGGGGGTTCGACCACATGGGACAGGTGGCGGATCACCTTGGACTGGAAAGGCCAGCAGCTGGTGGTTGGAAAGCGATGTTGTGAATCCCGATGTGTGATCGGTGATGGATTGAAACCTAATATCTGATAACAATGACAGCCTGGGATGGTCGCAGCGATGGGCCCCAAGCTAGGCGGCGATCCCGAAGAAACTGGTGGGAAAGGGCCGCTCAGGGTCGTCTCGGCTTGACTGTTTTTGCGGGTAGAAGTCTATGTATATCGCAGGGAACAATGACAAGAAGCTGGATCTAGACTTTGAGACCTTGTGACTTTCCATGAGAAAGGACGATCCCGTAAGGTAGCGCCAGTAAGACATAGATTGAGCGGGGAGAGGCGCATCTAACGATGCAAGCGACCTCGTACATCGACACTAAGAAATGCCATAGTGGTGGACCGAATTCTGCAACTGACACAGAAATGCGATGTATCGCCACAATTCCGAATCGTGCTGGGATCAATCGAGCCAATCCCACCACACGGGTTCGACGTGCATCCGACTGGCAATCCGAGAGACGCAAAGACAGTGAGGCTGCAGATCAGCGGAACACGACCTTGTCAGCACCAGCAGTTATGGACTTTTTGTGCTCCGCGGAATTAACTCTGGTTGGCAAGGGACGCGAATTGGATTCAGCGTCAAAATGCAGCTCGAGACGAACGAGGAGCATCTTCGGTCACAAAATCCGATTGTCGCCTGACACCCAGCGTAGCACGGCGAATGGCATCCCACGGAAGGCCTTGGGCATTCAACCAGCACAAACAGCATTCATCGAATAATCACGTCTGGAAAGCAGGGCATGTCTCCTTCTTTTGTCGGCACCAGCAGCCCATCGCCCTCAATGAAGAGGGCATCGGAAGCTCGTTTTCCTCGAGGATTTTGGTCTACACAACCACGGCACAGCGTATGCTGTGTCCTGGCAACTCGGCCGCTGTGAAGACTTCGTAGCGGGAGTCGTGGCTGGTCGTGATACTTTTTGATGAAGGAGAAACGAGGGAAGGGACGAAATCCCAGTGTTAAGGGAGGAAATTTTTCCTCGCTTAGCGGATAAATGTTTATGCCTAGTCCGGGATGCCTTAGAACTAGAGCCTTGGCGGAGACCCATACCGATAGGTACCGATACCGATACTCACCCTTCAAGACGGAAGACGGAATAAGACTCGCTCTGTGTCTGCGTCCATTCCAAACCTGAGGCCACTGTCAACGCGAGCAAGGACTGGAACAGAAATGCGCCCTTCATCTGCTTTCCACTGAGGGGCACTGGATCAATCAACTGCCATCGAGTGATCAATCATAAAGCTTGATTCGAGACTCGAGACTCGAGGCTCGAGAGATCTCGATGGCAGGGATCAGTCCAGCAGCACCCCATCCAAAACCCAGCTCCAGGCGCAGCCGTCTCCCAGATGTCCGCAACCGTCTTGGCCACAGTAGGAAGATACCACCCTCCTGCCCTGGCCTGCGGCAACTCGTACTACGCTGCCTTCCGGCGTCTGTTCCCCTGCTTCCATCGCGGGCAGAGCAAGTCGAGGGAAGCAGGTCCGGTCAACGATCTGCACGTCCAACAGGCTGCAGGCGGCCGCGAAGCGTACACGTTTGGACTGCTGGCGGTTCAGCGTAGCACGTATCCGCTCCTGGTCTGGCCTCAGGCGGTCCTTCGACGCCGGGCAAAAGCCGATGGCCTCTCAATCATCGATCGGAGGCTGTTCCTCGCCCCGTACGCACGAGGTGACGGTTTGGGGTCCAGTTCCTCTCCTCAGGCTAATTCTCAGATCCTAGAGCGGGCCCATCGTCTTACTCACAAGCCTCCTGTAGGCAATCGGGGATCGAAATTACTTCGGATATGGATTACGGGCCCTCATGGGCCTCGCGAATCGCTGTTCGTCCGCGCTCTGGAGAAGGCTTTCTCGCAGCCCATGGCTTCCTGCTTGTCTAGAATGACATCGGCCGTCATCGAGCTCGCGCAGACGCCACCACGTGAGTTGTGAGATGCATCAAAAACCCATCCCAGCCACTATTTTGCTTCGCGGAGTCGGTCTCCAGCTCCGTATTCCCTCAACAATCATCAATTCTTCCTCTCTCTCCGCTACGAATGCGCCTTGCTGTGATCGCGCCGAGTCTCTATTTATTGCCTCCCGTGTCTCGACTTACCGAGCCGGCCAAGTTTGCTGCCTGTGCCACTGGCTGGCCGTTTCTGAGCTCCAAATGGTGGTGCCGATTCCAACTCGCGTCACGATTCGACGGTTTGATGAGCGCGCCAATACCCGCCATGCTCCTCCAGCATCCACCCCCTGCTAACGACCAAGGAGAACTCTCTCCTCCACCACCACCACAAGGCGGACCCGCAAAGCCAACCTATTCCAAGCGAGGGAAGATAACCATTGTAGCTTGTGTCAATTGTCGCAGGAGGAAAACAAAATGCGATGGGAAAAGGCCCTTGTGCTCGCAGTGTCAGGCGAGAGACGGCCAGTGTCACTACGATATGAGCGAGGAGCAGCGACGCCTGACGTTCCTGCGGGAAAATGTGGAGCATCTTCATGAGGAAAAAGAGACCTTGCAGTCCCTGATCCATAACCTAAGAATCGGCACCGAGGAGGATTCGATTGAAATTCTACGGCGATTGAGGGGTGGAACTGATCCGCTTATACTGGCGCAGCATGTTCAGGCTGGGCGTATGTTGGCGCAGGTCAAGGCTGATGGGCTTCCCGAGAGCTCGAGAAATTGTAAGTTTTCTCAACCCATCCTACGGGGTGCTTTCAACTATTAACAGTACCCAAAGCCAACCCTACATCTCCTCCTGTGGACGAAATCCGAGGGTACGAACGCTTGATTTCAGCCGTGGCCAACAATCCAGCAATGGAAGTGGATGAGATTGTACGACGTCTCAGGCTCCATGAGGACGTTGAGTCGATCCTGAACGGCGTGAGTTCTGGGACGCTTCTGCAGCCGTTGGGAGGACAAGAGTATGGTACCGACCCAGGTATAGTTGGAGACTACTCGACACGAGCTCAGACCTTTGGTTTGATGCGAGCTGGGTCAACAAACCCACCCGAGAACGAGCGAGCTCCGAATGCACACAGTCCATTAGCAAGCCGTGACATCAATCAATGGACTGCTGTTTCCAAGGACAGGGCATACATCAACGACCTGCTGACCTTGTACTTCTCATGGCAACATTCCTTCTTCCAAAGCTTGCCCGCGGCACTTTTTCGAAGGGACATGCAGTCGGGTGGAACAAAATACTGCTCAAAGCTGCTAGTCAATTCTATTTGCGCCGCTGCCTGCCTTCTCAAACCTCATCGCGAAGCAACAGGCAATTTGGGAGATCCAATGGCTGTTTATAAAGACTTCTTTGACGAAGCTCTTCTCCACTTGAAGGAGACAGAGGTCTCAAGCATACCCAGCGTGGCCGGACTTTTCATGCTCTCACATGTCGAGGTTTACCACGGTCGCTTAAATATGGCGTGGGATTACTGTGGCCGCAGCGCGCGGATGGCACTGGACTTAAATCTGCATCTACGAAGCGACCGCGCATCCTCGGACCTTTTACCTCCCGAAGCGGAGGCCGAGGAAATGGCTCGAACTCATGCGTTCTGGGGATGCTTTATTGCTGATCAGTAAGTCAATTTTCCCTTTCATCCCAGCGACATCCGCTTACAGTGCGATGATAGACTTATGAGTTTCACTCTAGGACGACTGCCACAAATCCCCGTCACAGCCATTACCGTGGACCTCCCGCGTAGAGTCAAGGAAGAAGACGACGAGCCTTGGTTAGCACGCTCGGATGGCACTCGCTCAAAACAGCCTGGCGCTCGTTCTACCACCTTTCACGAAGTTGCGGCTCTTTCAAAGATCGTGAACTCGACACTAATGCTCTTCTTCGCTCCCTCACAGACAATGAAAGGAAGCTTGTTGCTGGATGAGTACAACAAATACCGTGACTGGTACCAGCGACTACCAACAATTGTTGCTCAAACGCAAGATGCTTCACCTCACGTTCTTTGCCTCCAGTAAGTTTGCTCTCGGCAATCCTAGTTTGAACCAGATTTAATTCTTGATGTGTAGCATGTATTACCACGCCGCCGTACTTCTTCTCATGCGTCCGTTCCTCAAGGCTAAATTTACACATTCGGACATCTCGCCCAGTGATGTATGTCGTCAAGCTGCGGCAGCAATATCAGATATTTTTGCACAGCACCGCCGGATGTACCATACTGTCGGGATTTACACTTTCCAACTGCACTGCCTCCTAACGGCATGTACCATTCACGTAATCAACCTGCCGGCGATTGCATCGACAGCATACTTAACGGCCGCTTGTAACCACTTCCACGACCTGTCGCGCTGGACTAGAGGTGCCAATGCTAGTTTGGACACACTCAAGGGCTTAGTCAAGAAATGGGATATCATATTGCCTATCGAAGCGGAGGAGGCGCTGTATCGGAATAGTGGAGAGACTCGACCAGCAGATGACGCTAACATGGGACAGCAAGACGCATTCCAGTCTAGCAAACGAGCAGCATTTCTTGGTCCAATCAGTGGTCCAAAACGACAAAGATTGAATATGCCACCAGGGGGAGGCGGAGGTGAAGGCAACGAATCTTCTGGATCGGGAGGACCCGGCAGTTCGACAGCAAAGCCGACAGCAATTGGGCGAGATGCTCAGAGCGGCGACTTGTCACCAGGCCTGCGTCCACCACGGGACCCACAGCAGACGAACTACCTCTTCGCCCCATTCCCAAACCAGCCGGCTCCGCTACTTGGACCCATACACACATCCACCTCGGCCGAAACGGAACGATTGGACGAGATGATTCAAGTGGCACAAGGATTCGACGGCTTGAGTTTCGAGCAAGGAGGCTGGTTCGATCCCTTTATGGGGTACACAGGAGACCGGAGCTATGGTGAGTAGTTAATCCGTTACTGGGATTTGTCTACCAATGTTCTCCTTCCTTATTGCTCTGTTACACCTCAATGTGTTCCGCATGCAGTCATCTTGGGTTTTTGCGTATGCATCTTAATTATTGGGCAGGAGTAGGGTGAACTCACGAGATTCGATCTAGGCTCGTTGAACAAGAGTTTCATAGCCGGCAACACCACATAGAGACGACAAAGATTCCTTCGTCATCAGTATCATCAATTACAGCAGGTCGATGTCTTCACGAGGCTTCAAGAAAGACACCGGCAAGACAGACATTGCGGAAGTCTGGACATTCTGCAGCTCATGCCCAACACCCAAGTAGAGATGAATCGACAAAAGAGATGCGGCTTCACTTCTTGGAAGCCGAATCGCGGGGATCATTTGAGCCCTGAAGTGGGAAAGGGAGCAAAGCGCGCAATCATACAAGTTCTCCATATGTGGATTGGACAGGGAAACTCGACCTTGGCAGAACCGTGCGCACACTGACATATTTTCTAGATGTTGCGTGAGCAAATTATTGGACATCCACGAGACTTATACATACTACGAGTTCTGTACGAGCCAGGCACGAGGGGAGTAGAATGTCGAACCGGGGTTGGGAGATGAATGAAAGAGATGGTCGACACATGATGAGGGTAGGGTTGGAGGCAAACGAGACCAATTTCAATTAAGGGAAAAAAAGTTGCCAACTTTGGATTGATTAGTCAAGAGGCGGAAACTACGAAGCAGCCTATCTGGTTTTGACACACAAGGGAATGAAGCGTTGAGACTGAACACGATGCGGTCATGGTGGAAACGAAGCACGAATGCGAATCGAGTCACCGAGCAGGCAGTACGTGTCCACCCACTGTACTCACAGAAAAACGCCTCAAAACTATCAAGAAACCACCGTGTTCAACCAACACATGGAACGCGTCTAGGTACGCGGCCATTCATCACCTCTCCAATCCAAGTATCTCCCGTTCTCACCTGTTCCCTCCTCTATGACGTCGTTCATGGTCCCAGCAAAAATATTCGCCTCATCAATGCTAAAGCTACATCGTCTTCCCACCACACTCACACTTGCTTACTCACCTTACTTTCCTCTCCATCCGCTAGAATCACTCTCATCGTCGTCCCAATATTAAAGCACGTATATATCTTCCGAGACCGAAGGAAAGCTTCAGTTGCAGGCATGGTAAATCACATCCTCCTCAAGCAGGACGTCAACAACATTCCTCCTCCACTAACGGAGGCGGAATACATGTATTTCCATAGAAGACTTCGACGGCTTTTATGACACCACCTAAACACCGAATAGCTCGCATCGACCATGCAACCTCACACACCATGGCAAAGAATACCGTAAATGCAGATATGCGACTGTGTTTAATACACCTATCCTCTATCTCGGAACGAGTGACGATCATGATACCACGGGTTATAGGATATGTTGTCACGTGTGTCTCACATTTGCATACCCAGCATATCCGGTAACGAGAACGACGAAGGTGATCTTATGAGTTTCAACGAGTTTATGTATGGTTTGACGTCGACGGCTGTGATGAGATGTCGGATAAGGAAGTCGCTGGAGATGGTGGGCGAGAACCACTCCGAAGAAGGATTTTGCAGGGGGGGTATGCTGGGGCGTTCAGTATTTGTTAGGTGGGGGAAGGTGAATTAGAGGTGTTGACATAGGAAACATGGAGAGAAGGGATTTCGTGCTGTCTGCTTGGACTGGGAAGAATTTGTGCTGGCGTGATGGATTGACTGTGGAAATGGATAGGCTGATTTGTAAGTCATGGGGTCAGATTTCAAAAAGAATCGCTGAATTTCTGGCGTTTCAAAAGATGACCTGCCATAGATTTGGACACGACCAACTCCTTGGAACGCCCGGCCTTGCCTTGGTTCCTTCGTAATGCTAATGTACACTTTGTGCCGTTGTTTTGACCACTATGCTGGCAAGACCTGCACAGAATCGTCGTAGTCGTGCTCTTGAATCCCGTCTTTCGTTATGATTTTGACGTACATGCCCTTGAAGTCGATGGGTAACCGTCTCTTCAACTCATCCGTGCACATTCTAAAGATCTTGAGGCCTTGTTCGAGGTCGATATCTGGATGGTGGTGCTTATCCAGGATGGAAAGGCAGTAGTATCTAAATGCGTTAGTCCATCTACACTGCCCTCTTCGTTCTAAAACAATTGGCAGTCCAAACTTACTGCGCGTAACCGTGTGCGGCGTAGGGAAGCTTTGAGAGAGCCGCGAGGTAATCGCACCAGTACAGGGATGGCTTGCCCGTGATGGGGTCAACGCCTCCCAATAGCAGATTGACTGTGTATGGACGTCTGGAACGAAGGGCCTTAGCTACCTCGCCACGGACGAAGTTTGCGACGGCGTCGGGACCGAGCTGTGTATTGCTACGCATTGAGTAGAGTTGGACGTTTGCTTGGACGTATTCGGCGAACTGGACTAGGAATTATTAGAGAGAAATTCTCAACGAAGAAGAGGAACGAGGTGTACCAGTATCTCCGGCTTCTCCAGAGTATGCCATGAGGTTCTGCGAGTTCAACTGGCGGGTCTTGTCGTCGGTTGCTTTCAGGACAGTGGCTCCTCGCATGGCAGCCTTTGAGGCGGCGACGAGGGTGAAGTCTTTGCCAGTGATACCGAGTAGAACTTCCATGATGGCGGTGGAGCGTGTGGTTGCGGGTTGATTTGTTGTTGTCAGTTGAGCCTCGTAGGCAGCTTGGGTTACGAGTTACGCGGTGAGCTCAGTGCTGCATGCGGACAAGGACTGTGCCCCGGCATCATTGCAACTGAGTTCGATTCAATTCTAAGCAGCACGCTCACATCAAGATAAATATCATGCGATTTCTGGCGACACGAGTTTTGAAATCGCCGGGAAATGATCGATAGTTATATTCAATTTGAATCTCGCTGTTCCAACAATTTATCTCATCGGCGGGCATGAATTGGCATAAACAGACCCGACTGGACCCTGACTTGGCATTTCTCCAATTCCATTCTTTTTTCCTACTCTGGAAACATCACCAAAATCACAGTACAAAATGGCAAATCGGGCACAAATGAAGACGACCTTCGCGCCGGCAAAGGTGATACAGCCATTGTACACCAGAGGAAACGTCGCTCTCAGTCAAGATGGCCGCATTCTGGTCTCATGTCTGGATGAAGAGGTGCTGCTTACCGATCTGCGAACTGGAGAAGAGCTCGCGCGCATTGAAGGAGTAAGGAATAACCCCCCTAGCAAATACTCTGCTGCAATCTGACATGTTGACAAAGAACTCTAGGACGGAGAAATCACCACTGCATTGTCCATAACGCCTGACGGTTCACACCTTGTACTATGCTCGAGATCGCTATCCATGCGAATATACCTCCTCAATGCCAACGAAGACGACACAATTGAGCCAGAGCTACTTCGTACCCTCAAACCGCATGCTTCGCCTGTCGTTGCCACTTCTGTCGACCACACTGGAACATTGCTAGCTACGGGAGGTGCCGATGGAATTGTGAAGGTATGGGACATCAGACGAGGTTATACCACGCACACTTTTCACGGTCACAGTGGTGTCATATCCACTCTCCAATTTTTCGAAATCGATCCGGCTCATCTTAAAGAGGAGGATTCAAAGAAACGCAAAAGAAAGAGCAAGCCAGAGAGCAAGCCAGAAGGCGAAGAATTGACGGCTGGGTTGAGGCTGGCTTCTGGTGGTGAGGATGGAAAAGTCCGGGTATGGAATCTGCACAAGTCAAATTCTGCTGCCGTTCTGGACGCTCACGTCTCCGTGGTTCGCGCCTTGGACTACTCGCCCGAGGAAAATGCTTTGCTCTCAGGAAGCAGAGATAAAACTGTCATGGTCTGGGATGCAAAATCGTGGAAGATACGGAGTACGATGCCTATCCTGGAAGAGGTGGAGGCTGCTGGATTTTTGAGACGAGGATCACTAATATACACTGGGGGCGAGACGGCTCGATTGAGGATATGGTCAGCTTCTACAGGAAGAGAAGTCACAGAAGAGCAGCCGGAGGGGACGGAAACTGAGGCCATACAACAGATTGTGCATTTCTCCGATTTGCCGTATCTTGTAACCGTCCATGCCGATCAAACTCTTGTTCTCCACTCGACGACGGGCCTGGACGATATACTTGAGAGCGCAACATCAATACCACCGCTGACCGTGCTGCGTCGTGTAAGTGGAATGCATGGTCAGATCATCGATGTGGCCTACATTGGTCGCGAGAAATCTCTGCTCGCTCTCGCCACAAACTCGGAAGATGTTCGCATTGTCTCACTTGCGACAGAATCGCAATCCGAGGAAGATTCCGTTATTGGTGGAAATTATTTTGGCTCGGACGTGGCGTTGCTCAAGGGACACGAGGATATCGTGATTGCCATGGACGTGGACTGGTCTGGACACTGGTTAGCAACAGGTGCCAAAGACAATACAGCACGGGTGTGGAGGCTGGATCCTTCTACTAGCTCTTACGACTCGTATGCGGAATTTACAGGTCATGCAGAATCACTAGGCGCCATCGCACTTCCAAGGACGGTTCCTCCGAAGGATACTCCAGCATACCAAAGCCCATTGGATCATCCTCCCAAATTCCTTATCACAGGATCTCAGGATAAGACGATCAAGCGATGGGATGTGCCAAAAATGTCGAAGGATGGAGAGATTCAAGCCACTAAAGCAGTCTACACACGGAAAGCACACGACAAGGACATCAACGCAATAGCCACTCACCCATCAGGAGCTTTGTTTGCCTCGGCATCACAGGATCGCACGGTGAAGATTTGGACAGTCGAAGATGGTTCTACAGCAGGAGTGCTTCGCGGTCACAAGCGAGGTGTTTGGAGTGTTTCCTTTTCTCCTCTAGGTACGAATCTCAACATCCCAGGCGCTGGTGGAGGAGGTGCGAAGAGCTCGCGCGGCTACGTTGTGACTGGCAGTGGTGACAAAACCGTGCGAATATGGTCTCTCTCCGATTTCAGCTGTCTCATGACTATGGAAGGCCACACAAATAGCGCGCTGAAAGTGCTCTGGCTGCCTCCGCCTGTGGATACAGAACGATCGCAAAATGGACCGCTAGTTGCAAGTGCAGGTGGTGATGGGCTGGTCAAAGTCTGGGAAGCAAACACTGGTGAATGCAGCAGTACCCTTGACAATCACACTGATCGCGTGTGGGCCCTTACAGCGCGAACACCGGAAGCTCCCGCGAAAAATGGGAAAATGCATGGACCGGGTGAGACGCTCATCTCTGGCGCTGGAGACGGTGTCTTGACTTTCTGGAACGACATCACGGCTTCCACGGTGGAAGAGTTTCGAGAGCGCGAATCGAAACGGGTCGAGCAGGATCAGCAACTCGAAAACTATGTCCATGGCAAGAATTGGAGGGAAGCCATTGTTTTGGCACTGCAGCTCGATCAACCTGGAAAGCTGTTGCATTTGTTCAAGAGCGTGGTGGAGGGTGAAGACACGGAGAAGGATTCCTGGACTGGGAATGTGGAGGTTGATACCGTCATTGCCAGTCTGTCCGATGAACAGGTCTATAAACTGCTACTGAGATGTCGGGACTGGAATACCAATGCGCGGAATGCGCTTGTTGCTCAGAGAGTATTGAGAGCGATTGTTGAGGCGTTTGGTATGGAGAGGCTCTCGGCATTGAGGGCCGGCAGAGCTGGAAAGGGAAAGAATGGACTTCGAGAGGTGCTCGAGGCTCTCAGGGTTTATGGCGAGAGACATTTTGGCAGGGTGAGCGATATGTGGGATGAGAGTTTCTTGGTGGAGTTTACGCTCAGAGAGATGGATGAGGTGTTGGGCACGGAAGTTGTGGGGCTTTCAAATGGGTTGACGAGGGAGCAGGATATGATCATGTTGGAAGGGTGAATTATTATGTAGGTCTCTGGAATCGCAAGATGAACCTGCCTACAAGTTTGGTTCTCAATGGGCCATCCGATTCGACTGGATTTCAAGAGTTCTGATAAGGCTATCTATCTTGATATCCTCCATTCGACGCGGGATACAATATTTGCATTCGAGCCCTAGATGACCGCTTCGGTGATCTTCTACTTTGATCAACAAGATGGGCTGTCAACGGCGCATTAATCCACGCGTAGCCGTGCTCTAGATCGATCATCGACATTCTTGGCTTCTTCAATCAACATAAAAGCATCGGGGTTTGGTTCTGGGTCAGAGATCCGGGTCTTGCTGTGGTATGTCACGATCTTATTTTCGTGTCATTGTTTGCTGTGAAGACCACGATGACCATCATCATCGTCACAATCACTGCTTGTCTTGGAGAAGCAGATGACAGTGATTCAATGGCAGTCGGAATTGTAATTGAATCCAACCAGGTCGGTATTCTGCTGGTATTCTGACTCCATCTGTCTTGAAGTTTTAGCAACAAAACACTGTCTAGTATTCAGTCTGCGCAAAGGTTGGTTTCTTTGACACCGACCTCACCCGTGACATGTTCTTCCTCTACACAACACTCGAAACACCTTCCAATGTCTCGATGAGTGTTGGCAATGATATTCTACTCCACTCCTTTAAATAGCTCGCGGCCCCTCATGCTGCCCAGCTCTTCCATATCAACAGTCTTCACCATGGTTTCCCCGTCCACTTTCGAAGTCGTCAACCAAAGATTGGTACACGTCACCGAGCAGGTGAGCTTTTCCAATCTACTAGTTCCCCAAGAACCCATACTTACTCTGTGATAGATTGACGCGCTGGAGCAATATGCCCGACATCTGCGATTCTATATCAGACCAGACCCCGAGAAGCTTGGTATCGCGCAGTCTAAGATTACCGAGATTTGGCGCCAGTTCGTTGGACTGGAACCGGGGTTGGCGTTGCTGGAGAGCAGCGAACTAGGTCAGGTATTGGTCAGCTTGGGCTAAAAACAGCGAGATAATTTCAAGCAGGAGGTAGGCTGTCACAAAATCATTTGTGCTGGCAAGCACAAAGAGTGGACTGCAGACTACCAGATTTCGCAACTCGTTGAACAGGTACGAAAACTCATCGTGCCACCACCCAGTGCATCGAAATTGTCGTACTAATAACGTTAGTTCTCTTCACTCGGACTAGCTGTGAAGGAGCTTGACGACAATATCGCCTCGAACTCTATTGGTCACCAACCTCTTCTCCAAATCCTGGAAGATCGACAGAAGCACGCGTGCAGCGAGCTTCAATTCTTCGTTGACGATCTTTCAAAACCGGAATACTCCGATCTATTCGACGATTTCAATCAAAACGTGCTCAACCTCTGGGACATCGCGCACGACATCAATAGGAAGCTGAGCAAAGTCACCGGCAAGCCTATTGTCCAGCCACCACCACCACCCCCTGCACCAGCTCATCTCCACAACGAGCTCGCCGGTCTTGCAGCTCTTCGAGAAAACATTTTGAAAGCTGCAGACGAGAAACAGCTCGCCAAGACCGTGCTGCTTTACCTTGACGCGCTTGAAGTCAGCGCAGATCCTCAACATATCGAAAGAACTTGGAAATAATAGGAGATGGCATGAGGAATTCGAGATGCGAATCCAACTCGACGCTTTCAGAAAGTATCTAGACCGTTATCAAGAACGCCTCGACCAAGGTCGAACTGAGCTTGTATCCCTCGGTGTATCCTTTGACCATGTGGTCTCAACGGCAGCTAAGGACGGCTGGCAGACAAACCATTTGAAGCCTAATGTGGGCAGGTTTAATGACCTAGCGGCAGAATCGACGGACAACGACAACAATGCCAATAGGAACCTAGATCCAGCTGGCGAATACGCGTTCCAACCACATACCACCTCTTCCGACATCGTACACCAAGCAGATGCCCTGGGTGTTCTTCGACACAATGTAGAGAAGACGATCAATTATGCCCTGGAAAACACCGAGGATATCTCACCGACCGCCCTCGTCTTGAACATGATCCAGGATGCAATGCTCAATCACCTCTCAGCCTTCGAACGCTTGACCGCCGAAGTCAAGGCTCGCGATGGGCTCTTCTTCACCCGCTGGCTCACCGAGACGAGGGAGAACGAACGACGGAAGCGTGAGCTCGACCAGCGCAGCAACGAACTCGATGAACGCTAAAACAAGCTTGACAAACGCAAGAACGAGCTCAATGAACGTAGGGAAGCACGGGCTCACCGTGAACATGAGTTGAACAACGAATGTAAAAAGCTCGCTGCCAGGCGTGAGGAAACCGTTGAGGACCTTTGCGCTCGAGAGATAGCTGTACAACGCCGCGAAATGGCGGCACAGCAAGGTTGTCAAATTCTGTAGCTGTTGACATGTGTCTTTGAGACGCTGCAAGCGGCGACTTGCGACAAATCGGAGAGTTCGCTGCTAGGAGACATGGTAATCTGACAACTCAAGATTGGAAGAACCGAGGAAAGTAGCAGGCGGTGATGCACTTACTTTGTTACTTACGAGTCTTTCGACATTGGCCATGATGATACGATATCCAAGATTGTTGTGAATCAACGCCATCTCCGTAGTTTGAGAACGACGGCGAATACCAAGGGAACAAAAATCTGTTTTAGGCCTTTGATGATGATAAGACAGTGCCGACGGGCGTTCAATACCTCTTTGTCTAGGATCCCAGTTGCCAGCAGGTTGTGTCAGAATACGATTAGTGAGATGTAAAGACCTCCATGGAGAAGAAAGTTGTGCGGACTTCTATAATCCTAGTATCTACCGATTATTCAATTCGACCCCAAGCCCAATCGGCCTCTGATTCCTCGCCTGAGATGATTCAGCGGCATCATCAGTTCCTACGCCGTCAACTGTACTGTTCCCAAGTCTAAGCCTCTCTGTTCCTGTCTTCACTCTTATCCAATGGCCGACCTTATTCATTGCGTCCCATATCTTTCCACCAGCCTCCTCAAACCCTTCGCTAAACCCAGCTCCTTCTTGTCGAGGGTGTTCGGCAGCTTCAACCTGGAATTGGTATTTGAGGCAGTCCTTAACAGTAACCAAACCCACAAGTTTACCGTGATACTCACAGATGACAACACGAGGGCCCATTTTCTTGAACAGTTCCATCACGGTTTCCAAAGGAAGGCGAGGATGGACCGTCAGTGGTGTTTGATCGATGAAGCGGGAAAAGTTTATTGATGTCTGGCTAGCGGTTGCTTGCATAGTATCGAATGTTACTGATGGTGCTAGGGCAGATGATGCCGTTGCTGAATGTGTAGGCGTGGGTGTTGAAAAATAACAGTTTGCGTCTCTGGATACCACACCTTCTCTCTTCATTCTTTCGATTGCATATCGTAGTTCTGTGCGGCCAATATAGCCGATCAAGATTTGGTCCTGGAGGTTCTCAACAATAGGATATCCCTGAAAGTTATTCTCTGCAAGAATGCGCTCGAGATCAGAGAGTTTGAGGCCATGCGTGGGAAGAGGGGTGACGGAAGTAGTCATGACCTGCGAAACTGAAACACCAAAAGAATGATCTTCCTTATTATCCAGGAAAGGGAAGCCATTGAACCAGATCACACGGTCAGCTATGCCGCCTTTTCCGCAGCGGTCGCTGACAGCCTTTGTTACTCCCACGACGATCTAGATTCATTAGCAATAGCTCATTCGACATAAGTATCGCGGCTTACCATGGTAGGTAGAATGTACGTCAGTGCCCCAGTCAGCTCAAACATGATAACCACCACTGAAACCGTGATGTGCATTATCCCGCTCAAAGCAGCACCAGCACCTAGAAAAGCGTATGTCCCAGGCGTGATACACGGCACATCTGGCGCACAAGCAGAGAAGAATTGCGAGTTGGGATAAGATTCGTGAAGTGCTTGGACGAATATTCCAACCATTCGCCCGAACGAGGCACCAATAGCCATGGACGGGACAAAAATGCCAGCAGGCACTTTGCATCCATACGACAGAATCACAAACAATGTACGAATAACCGTCGCCAACGAAAGCGATAATATGAGCGACCAGCGATTTTTTGCCTCGCACAATTCGTCATAGTCGTAGTCTCCTTCGCATTCACGGAAGAGGATCTCCATCATTTCGGTCATATCGATTCGTAAGAAGGCATTAGGATAGCAGACAACCGCTGTGACTGCAGCCAATGTGATCGCCTCGGTGATGGGGTACTTGGATAGATATTTCTTTCGGAAGACCTGCATTCGTAAATGCCACTTCATGACGAAGGCACCATACAATCCGCCGAATATGCCGAGTATTATGTAGAATATGATTTCGAAGAAATGCCATGATCTATCGTATCGAACCTGGAACATGACCAGTTGTCCGGTCCTGAAAGGGTTCATGGCAGCGAGGACAGAGGTCGCGACCAGAGCACAAAAGTAACTGCGCCACATGGTTTTCAGGGGGAAATAATTGGACATCTCCTCGAGAGAAAAGAGAACTCCTCCAATGGGGCTGCCAAAGGCCACGGCCACACCAGCAGCAGCAGATGCGCTGAGTATCTCGCGAGTCTTCGAGGCATCGCGACGGTATTTGTCGAAGAATTTCGAGATGACATTGCCAGTGGCCACAGCAAAGTGCACACTAGGACCTTCCTTTCCCACAGATAGCCCGGAACTGATCGCAAGAGGTAATCCGATCGATTTGATGAGCAATACCCACGGGCCAAGAAAGCCCTTCATGATGAACCCAGCAATGATGCATTTGATTTCTGATATTCCCGAGCCAGCGGCGTAGGGAGCGAAGGTCTTGACGAGTCGAGCAGAAGTGAAGGCGAATAAGGCGGCAAAAACGATGTAGAGGAAGTAGTTGAGAGGCCAGAACCCAGTCCAGCGCTTGAACTCAGGGCATGTCTCCGCTCCCCAACAACAGAAGCTCTCATTCAGATAGAATGCCGTTGTGCAGTACCCAAGCTTCATGTCGGACAGCCATTCGGTGACGATATTGAGAAATGCCGCATTGAAACCTATAGCAATGCCAACCAAGGTGACGACTATCCAAGCTTGCCCGGCATCGTAGGTATCCCATGCTTTCCTCCTCCAGCCGTATTTTCCGTTCTGCTCAAAAAAGCCGACCTTCTCTTGTCTCCTGGCCTTCCTCCTCGCTTGCGTGCGCGCTGCATCTTGCACCCAGTCTGGACGGATTGGTTAACGTGGCTGGAGAGAGCTTGGAATCGGGGTATGTACCTATAGTCGTAAAATCCTAATCAACAAATAGAATGTCAGTTTGCACCTCAGTGACTGCGAGAAATACATCCTACCTCGTATCTCTTGATCTCGTCAATCTCTTCAGATATAGCCTGTTGCGTCTCTTCTGCGGCTGCATCGTCGCCTTCCTCCGCATTGGAAATAGCTGACCACCGGCGAGTGAGGGATCGCATAGAAGAACCCCATGATGCAGCACGCTGTGAACCAGTCGAATTCGAGTTCGAGTTCATCTCATCGTGAATGTCGACGGTAATAATGGTAAATGGGACAGAGGCTGAGAGACTATCAACTATCCCTGATTCCCGGATCGCTTACTTTGGCGTCCCTGGCAGCAACCATCACGTGCAACGACAGCCGCAACCCCAAGTCGCGTCGAAACTCTCTTAGTCTTGCTCTCCTACGCGTTGTCAACTTTCATCCACTTCAACCATTACCATCATGCCGTACAACAATACTCCCATCGCGCCGCCAAAGGAATATACTGGAGCCGTGTCTCTGCCTTGTAAGTTACCACATATCTCCTCCGGCTATTCATATGCCCTTCGAACTTCAATCTGGCCTGCCAGTTTTCTTGGCCTTCATGCCTTCATGCCTTCCTCACATCGCTATTCACCTCCCTGCCCCTCTCCGCACTTGCTTCGATCGCGGCCATGTTAGGGTCCAATGCTGGGCTCGGCGACCTGCCCCCTTTTCAATCTCGTACATGTTCATGCTTCCCTCAATCTTCGATGTAGCTTGCTTGTCTGGTCGTTCAGACACATCGGCGAATTCCTCTGCCTCGATGTGGCCTCTCAAGTCCAGGTCTTTGTCTCCTGCTGCTTCTACTTTGCCCCCCTTTACCAAACCGAACAGCTCTCTTTACCAGGATGAGCGAAAATGAACTGACAATACCAGTGGCACGTGTCAAGAAGATCGTTCATGCCGATGACGAAATACAGAACTGCTCTAACAACGCAGCTTTCGTTATCACAATCGCAACTGAGATGTTCATCCAACATCTGGTCGAAAAGACGCACGAGATCATCAAAGCCGAGAAAAGACCACGAAGAAACGTTCAGTACGGCGACGTCGGTATGTAGCACGTCTGCTGATACCCTTGAGCTTTACTGATGTCCGACAGCAAACGCAGTTGCCCGTCTTGACCAGCTTGAGTTTCTTTCCGATGTAGTGCCCAGAACAACGACATATGCCAAGTATCAAGCACAGCAGAAACGCAAAGCTGAAGCGGAGGCCAAAGCAGCAGCAGGGGACCATACTCGGTCTCCTACACAGCCCTCAGAAATCACCACACCTTCAATAGCGCAAGCATCACATCCACTCGCTCAACCAATCTTTACCAATGGCGGTCCATTTCCCGTGAATGGTCATCATCCGCTTCTCCCTCATCCGCCACAACAGATGCAACATCCCCAACAAATGCAACCCCTTCCGATGCCAGGGCAACCACAGTATATCGGACAGCCTCAACCGCAATATGCTGGCCCCTCAGGTGCTCGCGTCTACTTCAATAACGAGGACGAGCCCAACCAGATGGATGTAGACCGTCCAACTAGTGCCGGTCGAGCTCCTGTTCCATCGACATTGGAAATGCTAGAGCGAGCTCGTGCGGCCCAGGCTAGAGCTGGACCTCCCACGCAAAGCACGACGGCACCACAATATTTTGCTCCGCCGCAGCCAGGTCAACCTCAATATCTGCAGCCGTTGCAACAGCCTCAACCTCAACCGCCACCCCAAGCACAGTCTCAACCACAGTCGTTTGGTGCGACGGTCAACGGTCGCGGCCAGAATTCTGCTGAGAAGTCATAGTCTTGTTGCAATTCGAGTCTGGAAATGATGCTGATGGGGACTCTAGTCTCAATCATGGCTCGCAGCCGTACCCATCCAGATACTACTACTATCCGCCGTATTATCCGAACCCTTATGACCCATATCCAGACCCGCACTACCGCCAGTACTAAGGTCCAGTCAGCGATAATCAGTCCCAAATATGTCGATGCCCTTTTCAAGTTAATGCTGTGGCCGCAATGCCGATGATCGATGCTTAGTCCTGGGAGGTTCTAGTCGATAGACGTGCGAACAGCATTTTCCGACATGCAAAGACTATTGCTACCATCATTCCGACACGCCTGCAGCACTGTTTGGATAAGGCAAAAGTCGCACGGGATTGTACAATTTGAATATCTCGAGGTCGTAGTCATGAATAGCTGGCTCTGCACCGCTTCATTACTAGTTCTGACGAGTACAAATTGGCGGAGTACGGATAGTCATCATAATTGTGCTCATATGGGGATCAAAGCGACGGGGGTCCTGATCGTACTTGGGAAACGAGACATGTGCAGTGGTATCTGAATTGATCGCTTGGTGCTGTAGAGCTTAGTTGAATCAATAGCCGATAGACAAATTCAGAAGCACAGCCCTTTGTGCATCCTTTTGCAGCTCAGTCACGGTGACTAGAGACGAAGAAAAAACGAGCTTCATTGTGGTCAAGTTGGTAGCTAATGACTGCATTAGACAAAATCTACCTATCATCTAGTCTTCATAATCAATGCGAGTGAACAAATATGAAATGTAGAATCACTCAAGAAGTTATATAAAGACAATTGAAGAGTGAGATTTCCGAAGGAGGCAATTGATTCTACTGGCCTTTTTGATTCGAAAATTTATACGTTGTATTGTAGGATAAGCATAAGTGAACGATTAAAGTTCCCGCTAAAAAAAAAGAATACTCGTACTTGTTGCCCTGTCTCATTTTCCCCTATCTCTGGCCTTTGGAGGTATTTGTGTCTATCTACCACCGCAATCGACTGGCTATGATCGACGAACTCAATTCAGGCAAAACCCAACCTCGAGCCAGTCAGGTGTTTCCACGGTCCTGCCTTTCCAAATGAGTGGAGCTACCACGAAATGAGCGAAAACTCTGCAGAAAAGCACGCAAAGCAAAAACAAAGTCAACCAATGGGAGCCCCGTCTCTGCTCCACTTCGGCACGACTTCGGGTCCCGGCAGAACCCCGGCTAAACTTTTGCTGCCAATATATACCCGCTCGCCCTCTGCACCCTTTCTCTCCCCAGTCGACTTTACTTCATAGAATCATTTCTATAGTAAACTTCTCTCATTGAGTTTTCAATTTGAGCTGCAGACCACACTCTGGCTGATGAGCTCTGACCTCGCTGCACTAGAGTGATATTGCTCTTAACTGAGTTTATTGAATCGACTTCGGTTGATTTGGAGATGATCTCTGTCTCTTGTTGGTTTTGTGTTCGCACTGCTGACCTGAGACGTGCGGTGATGGTGTTCTGACAGACTTCCTTTTCATTGATGGGCTCACTTGCGAGTGGGCCATTGAAGAAGACATTTCAAAGGCGGTTGCTGCTTCGTGTATGGGATCCATTGAAACAGAAAGTTCGCGCATATGGTAGGCATCTATCTTGACCGAACTTCCATGTACTTAGGATGAGTGAAGAGCGGTGGAAGGCAAAACGCTGGGGGAGTTGCGGGCGCTAGATTTCAGCGACCCACAACGAGCCTCCCCACAGTCAAAAATCCTAACCTCCAAGCACTGGCAGACTATGTATAGCTGCCTATGTGATCTGTATTGATCGCAGGCGTCGAGTGCGCCCAATACCCGCAGCTTTGATGACTAGGTACTCTTAATTCAAGAGTCTAACGCTCCATCGACTCAGACTCTCGACCAATTTAATGGCATGAGATTCGAAATCGTGCCAGGTTGCGGCGAGACAATTTCTACCAGGAGTCGAGTTGATCGCATTGACAAACAAATTATCGACTGAGACTAACAAAGTGCGTTAAGAAAAATTCACCCTCTTCTTGGCCATGACCACCAACTCTCGAATCCCCCCGCTACTCGAACCATATATACTCTCTCCGCCGGAGGACAGCTTGATCCTCCTCACATCCACACTCGGAACCAGCGCCAATTGGATTTTAACTCGGTATCTCTGCAGTTCCTTAGCAAGTAATGCAGGCAAGACTCGTAGGTCAGCTTCGACGCCGCGAGAGTATGGAGACCTGAGCGAAGTAACTTCGCGAACCGACGAGTCGGCCATTGCAAGCGATGCGAGCGAAGAAGGCTACGCTGTGGTTCTTGTAAGCTGGATGAGGGATTGGGACTTCTGGAAGGTGGAAGGACGACGAGCAGCGGTATGTTCAACCCACAATCTGTCATAAGCTGACCTGGCATAAATCCGACAAAGACACGACGGCCATTGATACTCCTCACAGGGCCTTGATCTTACACAACTCTTACAAAACAAGAGATTGGCATTTGTAGACGGCATGACAGGTCTCTACTCTATCGAGCCACCAGCTTCGAGTCCGCAATCATCTCCAATACGAGAAGCACCGTCTCCAATCACGACGATTCCCGGACGAAGACCTATACCGTTAAGACAACCTCCTGCTTCGGCGAGAGGGCCTGCAACAGCTGAAGCAGCGCCTATCTCAAGGCCCGTTCCAGCGCAAGTAGCGCAGTCTACACCCTCGAACTTGTTCAAGCTGAACTCGACCGAGATATCGTACACACAAACAGTAATTGAACAGGCTATAGGTTCTCTCTCGTCAAACACGCCCTCGCAATCTTCCGTACCTCGTTCTCGGAAAATTATCCTCATACTCGATGCTCCAGATGTCCTTTCGTCGCTACAAGTGCCCACAAGTGCGGCTACCACGACTATACAATCCCTGCTATTCACTCTACGCTCGAATCCCTCCATCCACTCGACAATCGTATCCCTCTCTTCAGATATCAATGCTCCACCCTCAGACCTGCCTACAGGACATGTACCTTCGTCCTTGGAAGTAAATACACAAGCTTTTCTAGTGGGAACGGCACATGAGGCAGATCTTATCGTAGGATGCAGAGGACTTAATACAGGCGGTGCTGGTGATGTGAGCGGCATCATCAGAATTACAAAGGCAGCAGAAGATGAAGGCGAAAGCAGGCAGGACTGGAAAGAACAAGAGCTGCTCTACTTCGTGAAAGGAGACGGAGACGTGAAGGTCTGGGAAAGAGGTGCGGGAGTTGGTTGAGCTTCGCAAGAACGATGCATACCAAATGCCTCTCAATGATCTCCATCAATGGGCAGAGACACCTCTTCGGAGCCCGTGCCTAAGATGCCAGGTCTTGCATATGCACACCGCCTGCATCTCTTCTCGTCCATGATCCAGATCCGGGTTTCCCAGCGCTGATCGCCCCCACGTTTCGGGACCGAGGTTATATATAATTCAGCTCACCTTCGGACTCACGTCAACGATCAACATATATTTCTAATCGTCTCCATACCAGTGCAATGAACTTCTCAATCTCCCTACTCCAACTTCTCGGTCTTTGCCTCGCCCCAGCATTTGTGACACCACAAGGCCTAAACGTCACAGCCATCTCAGCGACCAATGGTATCTCAAATCTCGAATGCTGGTCTCTAACCAGCGCACCTCGCAATGCCAGGGGCGCTGCAAATTACGACATTGGCAATTTCGAAGGCGCATTCGTTGGCGTTATCCCTCCAAAGACATACATCGGCTACGCCCTCGCCCCAAGCATCCAGTCCGTCTCCCTCCCCATTCCCCAAAACACACATTACAAAGACATCCCAACCCTCACGCGACGAAACAAAGCAAACCCCAAAGCACTAACCCCCACAGATTCTCCCTCGTAATCTCTGGCCTCGTCCACATCCGTCTTCCCAATTCAACGACGGAAGCCTGGATCCAAGGTGGCAAGTACGGATTCATCCTTGCTGCGGATACGGCTGAGGTGTCCAAGTTGGGACATATCACTGAGTTCCCTGGTGGTGATGATACGGTTATCGCACAGTTTCCTATTGCTGAAGGGGTGGTGCCTGAGCATGTTGTGTTGTACGATGGGCCTTGTAATGCGGGGAGTGGGATTGGTGTTGGGATTTAGGGGGGTTTGAAGGGGACGTGAGGGAACGTGAGTGGATGAATTAATGAATTAATGGTGGAGTAGAGGAGTTTGGTCGTTGTGAGGGATTGCTTTTCACTCGGGACGAGGGATATCTGTTGGCTTCTTCAACCAACTCTTTACTCTCGTCCAAAATGTCGTCCTCCTCCTCGAAGACTCCGCCGTCTTCGCCACTAGACCAGATTGCAGCGAAAAAGTATTCTGCAAGTCCAATTTCTTCTCCTGTAGATATGCGGTTCAGGTTTCCGAGTTCTATGACGACCTTCGAGGAATACCGTGGTTCTTGTGTTGACTGATGATGTTGCAACTAGGGAGCTGTCGTGAGGGACGGCGCTTGTACAATCCGTGAAAGGTGGCGGAGATGTGAAGATGGTCGTTCATATGATTAAAGACCTAGCCATCCCTCTTTGAATGTCTTTGTGGTGTCTGGTGAGCTGAAAATCGGGAGTTGATGAACGTCGGTCACGTGTACCTACTCAGTCTGGAATAGTAGGCCATCGAACTGAACTTTCGCACACCTCACATCGCGCCGACCTCCACAGGTCGGTCTCTCTTTGTGTGTCGACCTCACGGTCAGCAACATGGACAAACTGGTGGAAAAGGCCTTGTCTAGCGAAGAGACAGACGCGTCCCAGCTACTCTACAACATCATTGTATGTGCTAAACTCGAGTGGCGTTACCTCAACTGACACGCCTGACAGAGGAATTTCGCCACTAAGAAGGGATCTGGAAAGAAGGCACCTACCAATTCTTGCGCGCACGCGCTATTGAGGTGTCTACTCAACGAGGACAATCCGAAAAGAACGCGTCGATGGGTTCATCTCTCTCTTCTTCGTTGCAGCTGCAGGGCTCCCAGCTGACAATTTCCTAGGCCGGAATTTTGCTAGAAACTGTGGTCGCTAAGATACCCGCACTCCTGCAATATGTTCTGGGTCTGACGAATCTACTACCGTTTCTCGGGAGATTGGTCACTAGAGACGATGAGGAGTTCAAACTCGTCAGCGCAACCATCATTCGAGCTCTTGTTGGAAGTGACACTCAAAGATTTTCCCTCTTTTGGCCATCCGATGAGTTGAGTTCCAGTCAGATCAGACGATTTCCACTCACGGATGCGTCTTCTGGGAAAGAGTGGATAGAGGACCTGACATCTTTCATGGACGACTCCTTTTCACAGGCCAAAGCGTTGAACAGGTAAGTGAAAGCCACTGCTTGATTCAGACTGAACTGACAAGCAGAAGCCAAAACCGACTTCAGGTCAACTTCTTTCAGGCTGTTGACGTCCATGGCGCTGAAGCAAAGGACAACGACGTCCATATCATGCCCGAGGATGGCAGCCTCTACATGATTCTCCAATATAATATCACTATCGTGAAGGTCCCTATCACGAGCAGTGATCCATTCTTCCTGGAAATTCCTTTCGAAAAAGTTTCAAGCGTCAAGGTTCAGACCAGCACACTGGCGGCCTCGCAGGAACCCAGCGCCACGGAGAACGTCTATCAGCTTCTTCTAAACATGGAAACAGGAGCTCACAACCACCATCTGTGCGTAAATGACGGCGAAGCCAAGACCATGCTCTTCACTTTCAACGACATAACACACGCCACTCGAGTAGCCACATACATTGACGATGAGTGCGCACTACGCCTGAAGAGCAGGCCCAAAATGTCAATGAGCCAGCCTCTGAACATCAGTCAAGGCGTTCAAGCGAGCACAAGCCCCGAACAGCCTTCGGAAGCAATGTTACCGCAAGCAATGGAAATAGATGAGATCGAGCCAGCTCCTCCAGAAGCTGTCCCTACTATAGCTCCGGGCGGCCCTACACCACAGCGTGATAGAACAAGACCCACAAGCGGAAGCGGTCGAACGAAAACAAAGCCGGTCGTTGCAACGCCAGTATCAAGAAGAACAAGTGCCACAGGATCAGCCCTAGATGAGAGCATCATTGAAGGCAAGAACGAACCTCAGGCAGAGCAGCGCCATGGAGATGGCGCGCCTATTGAGTCCAAATGTACCACAAGACCTGCCGCTGGCAATCTTTCGACGCTCCTTTCGGCGGCACTTTCTCCTGGATCTGAACAGCCACTCTTCCAATCTGTGAGGAAGACAAGAAACCGAATAGCACCAGCCGCTGTTGATGGGGACGCTATCAGAGCAGACACCGCTGCGAATCCGAAGACGATTACTACATATGCCGAAGGCAAACTGTCCAAGGCACGGGAGCGAATCGCTAAGAAAAGCACAAGCGCTCGTTCCAAAGCAGTGGGGAAGATATTGACTGAATCATCAGGGGCAGGCGAAAAGCGCTCTGGAGATGAGATATGGGACATTCTCGATGACCCAGCCGAGCTCAAGCCGTCTGCAATCAAACATGGAAAGAACAAGATAATGGCCACAACAGTTAGAAATGGCATCCGAAAGGGCCCTACTAGGTCTGCGAAGGCGTTGGCAAATAAGAGAAGGGTTCGGGTGATTGAGAGCGAGTCGGACGCTGAGCCAGAAACGGATCAGAATAATGGGAATTTGAAGGCACCTTCTTTAGCATCGATACCTTCGTCCTCACTGCGGCGATCAGCGCGTCTCCAGGCATTCGCCATCAAGAGGGACCCGGCTCCAGTACAACCCTCGCAGATCCATGCTGTTATCGATGGTAAATCGCTCAGAATGGAATCTCCTAGCTCACCAATGAGATCCTCACCTCGTACCAAAAGGTCTGATCCAAGTCGGAAAACTGGCACAGTCGGACGAGCTACAGAGCCTGTAGATACAAAGAGGAAAACTGCACTGGCAGCAGCGAGCAGGCGCAAACCACAGCAAACAACGAAACCAGAGACACGTGGCAAGAAACAGCAGAGTCCTGTCGCATCCCGTCAAGCGGTCGAACTTACACCATTAGATCAGCCACCACAAGATAAGTCCTTGGAAACCTTTGAGGCGTTCGAAGAGGCTGTTCCAGATTTCGAGACTGGGCCAAGTATTCGGATGAAAGAGGTGGTCGTTAAGAAAAAGCCTGACATGAGATCGAAGACGCCTGAGTGGATCGAAAGCAAGCGGATGGAGTCGCCGAAACGTCCTATAAGTATTGCATCGGATTCAGAGGACGAGGACTATTCCGAGAATGATGTCGCGGTCGAAGGTAATCAAAAGGGCGCCAAACATATACCGAAGTCGAGGCCAACGAAAAAGGCCGAAAAGTTCCACGACAAGAGCACAGCCAGCCTTGTAGCCGACGAGGAAGCCAGTATGGCCGAAGATACATTTGCTACGGTCACAGATTCGCACCTCGCGGTCAGAAAGACACAGCCCTTGATCGAAGATACAGGTCCCGTGGACAAGCGGAATTCCACTCCTGAGGTCAATTCCGCCACTGCACTCGTAGACAACCAGTCGGCGCGGAAGATGGCCATCATAAGCTTCGATCGATCTGGTCCTCGTAATCAAGGCGTTCGCTTGGGTCCCCAAAAGAGTTACGGAACGCCCGTTATGCGCTCAGATCAGGATCAGGCTCAGGCTCACGAAGGTCCATACACCACAGGGAAATTGCAGGCAGTCAAAGGCATAGCATTCCAATCTCAGCCAACACTCCGGCTGCCAAAATTTGTCCAAGACGGAAATGCAGGCGAGCCGAAAGTTGATAAACGTCCAGCACTAGATGATCTTCCGGGAAAGGAGTCTGTCAAGCGCAGTAAAACGTCTCAGTCCATGCCAAAGAATGATGGTATTGTTGACATGGAGTTTTATTCGGAAGCAGCAGAAAGGGCATCACGACGCGCCTCTCAAAGAAGCGTGCACATTACTGATGATGGTAGTCCAATGCGAAACGACTTTGAAGAGGAGGTGACTGCCATGGATACTGGTTTTGGCGATGTCGAGGACGACTACCTCCACCACCAACGATCTGACGACGGAATTGGCGGGCTTGTAAAGCAAGATGTTACTGCTCCACCACTTGGAAATGCCTCACAAGATTGGAAAACTCAAGCGGATGCATTCAAAGGAACCCAAAGACGAGCACGGCTATCCCATTCTTCAAGCCCAGCCAGGAGTAGCTCCAGGTTTGCTATGGATTTGGCCCAGGAGCCAACGGACGCCTTCCAGAATCAAATTGCCGAAGAGCTGGAAGGCGGAGATGTTGCTGAAGAAGAACAGATATCGATGCTGAGACCATCACAATTAAGATTGCAGTTCACAGCTCCCATGTCCAGCAACCGGAAACCCGTCCCAATGCCACCAGGTATGGATTCTAAGGTGATCTCTGCCTACGCCCCTGAGAAGGAGATCGAGGATGCAGTTGCTCATAACCGAGAAGAAGAGAAACTAAACGACCCTTTCAGCAGTAGCCACAAGCATGAGGAAGCCGGGCAGTCTTTCTTCATGCGAAGGCTGGCTACGCTTATGGCGGAAGGTGCTCCGAATCAGGAAGGAATAATCGTGGTGGAAGACGCTGACAAGACTTTAGTCGAAGATATACCGATGGAGGATGTCGAAAGTTCATCTTCTTCAGACGAAGAGCTTGCTGTTGTTGTGGAAGAGCCGGAAGAGGAGGACCACGAGAACGCCGAGGCATTGGAATGGGAAGCAGCGCTGCAGCCTCGTCGTCGCGACATGTTTGAGGTGTTGGGACGCATCACGCGTCGTTTGGTCAGCCATTTGATTGACAGCGAGACTGCTGTAGAGGACATTGTTGAAGACTACAGCCGAGATGGAACCAGGATTGTCGACGAATTCGAGAAGTATTTTCGCGACCAACAGAACAATGTAGAAGGGCTTCAAGTTTCGATGGCGAAGCTCCAAAGATTATACACCGACACGGAGCGCCGGACCATACAAGACCACAACGCCCTGCAAACGGACATTGGATCCTCATTGCATGACTGGAATGCTGGCAGGCACGACAAAATGATGGCGGTCCAGCAGATGGAGCGGATGATATCTGCTTAGGGCATAGTCTGTTGCTTGCGTGTTTGGTCTTGCCAAAATGTTGCTTCTGTCCTTCGTCCTTGTCTCGTTCCAGCCGATTTTGCTCCATAACTCCCGTCAATGATATTTTTTACGATCTCTGGGGTAGACATGTAGCACGGCGCATATTTCTCAATGCTATCCAAGGCGCAAATAGCTATCAAGTTTCGTTCCCAAGCTCGTATAACGTCCATAGATAGACATGAGGTGTAAACATTTGTAAAATTCGATATCTCTGCCTCGTTGTATCAGCTCGAACCGTTCCATGCAGGAATGTTTCGGCAATTTTTGAAGACAAGATGTAGAAACATCCAATCTCAGTGTAAAGAAGATCTGAAGAAGGTGACGAATACTGAAATGGGTAGGTTGTCGATAGGAGTGTGAGTTTGGCGTGAGGATACCTTGCCTGACAATGATGAGACTTCCAAAGCAAGGTGCAAGAGATGGCTGGCACCCCACTTTGTCTCTTGCTTCCAGGTTGCGATGGCGCCCCCCGCCATTAAAAGATTGCCTAACCGTCGAGGAACAAAACTACGTACTATATTATAACAAGATTGCTCTGAACAAACAACAAATACACCTGACATTGCGCACACCTGAGTATCACTTTATTTTTCCTCCGCAATTCACTCCACTCCCTACTAGATCTCGGCCCAACGCGACGACGACCTCCCAATGCCTCTCCACCCTTTCGGTGGAAGAGTTAGCAGGCACTTCGGCGACCATGTGAGTAGCTGCGACAGAGACAACGAAAATATACTCAGACCATTTCTCTTCGCAGCTGAGCCCGGATGACGCCGTTCTGAGCTACCACGATATCCGGCGTACGTAGGCCTATGACAACCTCTCGAGACTTTGTCTGATTGCTATAGTGACGAGGGAAGACATTGATTGCATACGCGACGACTGGCTGACCGACAATGTGAGCGCTACTTCTACTGCTAGTCTGGCACGGTCATGGATTAATCTTGAGTAGGGAATCGCCTTCTGGGAAGAATATCTCGAGCGCGAAAAGCTGGTCAACTTCCCCCGCGCCCACATTGTCCTTCTTCGACCAAGCATGTCTTTTATGCTCTTGCAGACCCCGGATGCCCTTACACTGAAAGCCGCTCTTCCCGACTTCTCGAAAACATCTCACATATTTCTCCCCGTCAATAACGCGACATCCGTCGAGGTGCCTGAAAGTGGCTCGCACTGGTCTCTCCTCCTCGTCTCCGCAGTCGATGGCGTGGCATTCCACTACGATTCCCTAGGAGAAGACAACTACCAACCGGCTCGTGTCGTCGCCACCAGGATGTCAGCTTTACTTGGGAAACCTCTCCGCTTTGTACATATGCACGACTCCCCACAACAGGATAATGGGTCGGATTGCGGCGTGTTTGTGTGTATGGTCATGGAGAGGCTTCTTATGGACAGGCTACTGCGGGCGGACATCGGTGACAAAGTGAGCATGAGCTTGAAGCAAGACAAGGGCCTGGACGCAGCTCACGGTAGGAAACACATGCTGAAGACGATAGAGGGTTTCAGGAAGGAGGGCGAGAGAAGGCGGAGCAGGAGTCGAAGTCCCGGTGTCCATAAAGAAAGGAGTAAGACGCCGCCGCGGATCGGAAACGAGCAAACGTAAAGGAGCGCAATTCGGGAACACGGATATGAACTGGGAGGTCGATTGGATGATTTGGTACGCAGACACTAGAGACGAACTGGGCACATGCGCGAAGCGTTGAAGCGTACCTAGCGAGCTGCTTTCCTGCTACTGGCATAATACATCGGGTGGCCGAAGGGTCTTATACCTAAACATTCTTCAACCTCTTTCTGGCCAATCTCTCTCCAAGTCTGATCTCAGTGACGACGCTGCCTCATGTTCTGTAGCCTGTGCTCTTTACCATTATAGCAGTCCGCTATCACTGACTCTACTTCTGCTACTCAATTTCTACTTTGCTTGCCAACCAGGCTGAAGCCAGGCGCAAAAGCACCAATGAATTTGCCGCGATGATGATGATCCGGGCCGACTGGTAAGCATAAGTTCTAGCAGTTGTAAGCCGGCCGTATCGTCCGCTAAGTCCTTTATCGCCATGCTAAGTCCATCATCACCTTCTTCGTTCTTCTCTGCCCTGGTGATAAGTGATGCGAATTGTACCTTATCAATCTCCATAATGACTCAGCTCGGGCCCGAGCTTTACCACTGGCTGAATCGAGTATAGAGCTCTATACCACGTATGATCCAGCTCTTGCATTTGTGAACTACAGTATTATAAGCGGCGAGCAATGTACTATTTTTGGCGTTGAGCGTGAATTTCCAGGCTGTGGGGAGGAGGGAAGATCGGATCTCATGTCATGATCTACTTTATCATGTCGACGGACGAAATTCTGTCCGGGACGGACGGACTTGAAGTCACGTCGTCGGATGGCTGCCTTCAGATCAAATTCGTCTTACACCTTGACCACGCTGACATCTCGCGCCTGACACCTCGTCGCTCTCTATCAATCCTCAATTTCACACCTTTGGCGCCGGATTGCCTCAGAGATTACATCTACCCGACCGGCATGCTTTTGCGCTGATATTACCAACTTTTCAGAAAAGCGGACGAAATCCTCTCCGGACAACATGCCACCTGAACGCTCCTCATCCGAAAGTGGTCCCCGAGACAGCAATGGCGTACGCAAGAAGATGCGCAAAGGCACCCATTCCTGCTTTGAGTGTGAGTTGTCCGCCGTCCTTGGTCTTGATTCGTTTTCGCTTGCGAAGCGCTTGCGAAGACTGCTTACCGGACGCTTGCTTATTTCCGATCCGCCTGAGTTCTCTATCACTGTGTTCACATGTAATGCAAGAGGTGGAATACCAGCTACATGACTATGATGCTGGTCGTGCAACTTCCTCAATCATGTCGTCCTTTTGTGCATACTCAAGTCGCCTTAGCACGTGGCTGCTAAGCAGTTGTCACTCCTGTGATACATGTACGGCTCTGCATGAATGCTTCCAATGTCGTCTGTCGGGAAATCTAGTTACTAACGAATACATCAGGCCGGCGTCGGAAGATCCGTTGCATCTTCCCACCGGATAACAACTCTGTTTGTACCGAGTGCTTTGCTAGAGGTTCCCGATGCATTGACCAAGAGAATGCGGAGACCGATATTGTGGTCGACCATCGAAAGAATCTCCGTGAGAGAGTAGCTCGATTGGAGGCTCTAGTCGAGTCACTCGTCGATGATAAATCGGAGAAGCATGCCGCAGAGGCGTTGAGAAGTCTTGGAGAACAATACCCTGCAACACCACTTTCAGATGACGCTCCTACCGACAATCCCCATGCTCCTGTCATGACACTCTTTAACAATGCCGTTCTGAGTCGAGCAGAGAGCGAAAGATCAGGTCCTTCTCTGGGAAACCTTCCAGCTCGCGCAATGAGCATCATCAATTCTCCACAGAATCCAACATTCAACACGAGCCCAGCTAGAGATGGTATCAATGGAATGAATACGGTAGTAACGCCAGCGAAGGCCAAGGACGAGAGGGTTCGACAAGCTCTTCTGGCTGTTCTCCCACCTTTCCACAAGCTTTTGATCTCTCTGCAGGGCAACAACCATATATGGGCAGTCTTCCAACGAAAATGTCCAGGAACTCGTGGCAATGCGACTTTGGAAGAGTTTGCCAACCGAGTGATGCACAAAGGGACTCCTTGCGAGGTCGGGCTGCTCGTTATTCTTTATGGCTCTTGCACTGAAGGCGACCTCCTCGATCAGTGCCTAGCTTTAGTGGACAAGTGGATCATTACTGACGATGAATACATGGGCACGCTCGAAGGCCTGGAGTGTGTCATCCTTCAAGGTAAGGTTTATTCGGATATTGGCCAAGCTCGTCGTTCATGGTTGGCTTTTCGACGAGGAATGACGTTCGCACAACTGATGGGTCTCCACCGCAACCATTCCGCATCTGTACCCCGTGAGAGCATCTGGTGGTCGCTATACGGAGCAGATCGCTTGACGAGCTTGATGCTTGGTATGCCCTACGGAGTCAACGATGCACACTGCAACTTGGACTTCATGGGGCAAAATTTGTCGACAAGCATTGCATCAAATCCAATGGTATTCTTCTCCAAGATCGCCTACTTCTCCGGCAAAGTCATCGATCGGACACAAGGCCTACAGGAAGCTACTTACGCATCTGCCTTAGACCTCGAGCAAGAAATCAACAACTACGCCTCACAGCTGGCTCCATCTTGGTGGCATGTTGAGCCTCTCGTCGCCTGCGATGACCCCAACGTGGCGTACGAATGGCAAGAGAAAGTCCTTGGCCAGATTGCTTATTACCAGATTAAAGCCTATCTCCATATGCCATTTATGCTCAAGTCTGCCAACCAGGAAGTCTATGGTCCAAGCAGCAAGGCCTGTATCGACGGTTCTCGCGAAATGCTGCGGCTTTACCACCTTCTTCGTGCTGAGGGCACACCACTTTACGAATGCAAAGCTATCGATTTCATCGGTTTCACCGCTTGCATCTTGCTTGTACTTGGACTTCTCGGATACGGCCGCTCGCCTACCCACAATCCATTCCAAGATGAAGCCGACTGGAGGGTCATCGAGAAGTCAATGGAAATTTTCAAGCGAGCGTCCTCCGAGAAGGGTGGCAGAGTGGCTGCTCAGAGCTACCGAGCTCTCGAGCAGTTACATAGAGTCAAGAATTACAGCTGTGAAGGGCCGAACGATGATCCCAACGAGTCGGCCAAGATCGTGATTCCGTTCTTTGGCACTATCTCGGTTCAGAGGGGACAGTCTTTCAAACACGTCGCATCAGTAAGAGCCCCATCTTCACCTTCTTGTCTCACGCAAGGCACGCCGTCCACGGTGTCGATCACGAATCCAACTACGCCAGATTTCAACACCGTCCATCAACAGGCCGCGAGCGGCTACTCGTCCATGGATCCTCAGATCATGTATGATGGGTTCTATATCCCGCAGACTTCGACGGCAGGATTTGATCAACAATTCAACGACGAAGCACTGGCGTCGTATACCACCCCTGCTCCGAACATGGGAGTCTGGCAGAACAACGTAGGGAACATGGACTTGGATCAAGATTGGAGCTTTTTCATGAACGAGCTGCAGCAGCCTCAGCAACCCTTGCAGATGAATATGGGGTTCAATTGATGCGAGAAAGAGTGAGAAGGGACATGAGAGAACGTCCTATGAAATAATGTCTTAGTCGAACAATACTCCACTCGTGGTCTTACGCATTTCGCGCAGATATTGTCATTGTGGCGACAAAGCGATGGTACAGTCTTTGTCCATGGCCCAATTTCGAGAATGTGGTGGTGCTCGATTGTCTTTCGACCGAAACACCCTGTTGAAGCGGAGCGTGTTCGGAAGAACAGCTCCTCAATCGGAATGTATAATTGTTGAACATCAGATCCCGTATTGTAAGTACTTAAAGCCATCACGATTCTGTTTGCTACATCGTCAGCTAACACATTCATAAGGCTATATTTCTGTCAGCGATCTCCTTCAGTCAACGCCCACCTCACCAGACGCACAGTCATCTCAAAGACTCCCCATGTACAATCACCATATCAACCAACTCAGAACACCCATGTCTAGAGCGGCTTCAACGTCTCTAATGACCATCGCTGAAGAGCAGGACCGGTGGGAAACTTCACGGCCGCAGGCAAACACCACACAAATGAAACCTATCAAACAGATCTCGGCTCGCCTTCTTCAACCAACGCAGAAGACGTGTGAGGACTTTGTGCGCTATGAGATCGAGAGCGAGGCGGCTATGTGGGCTTATCTTCGGAGCTCGGGTGGTGAGCGTAGGGGTTTGGCGGTTAATCCTGGAGGCTGTCGCCGCCTTAGTACGAATTGAGGAGGTAAAATCTTAGGTGCTGTTATGGGAATAGGGTGATGATATTGATAGTTTTAACTAACTTGGAATATACAATTCCTCTTCATCTTCGCCTTGTCCTCTACCGTGTTTGCAACGACCTTGATGGAATTTGATGATGAGTTTTATTATGATTATGATTGGGCTTAACGGTAGTTGAAGATGGGAACTGTATTTTGCTTTCGTGTGGAAAATTTGTGATTGGGTGAGATACGAAGTAGTGTGGAGATATTTCGTCCGAGTGGAGGTACCTCTCCGCGAAATTGTATACGCAAACGCCCAAGTTGGATGCGGATCTGGAAAGCCGGTCCATTAAAGCAATATCTATAATGGGAGACTTCTGGCTATGTTGATTTTTAGACACAGCAGAAACCTATCGATATCGATCTTGAATTTGGCAAGTTGAATCGGATTGGGGTTGATGATTCGCGGTGCACAGAAAAATGGTATACCGGTATACCGGCTTATTTTGAGCGACTGGCTAGTATCTCGCTCTCGTAAAGGCTTCGTAGTTGGATACTATTCCATAAAAGCGTAGGAAGTAGATCTGACGTTTTCTATACTCGTAGATAAATAGGAGTGAGAGATACGATTACGACTAGGTACAAGTCCGAGGCAAGATTAAGACGGTAATCAAAGCACAGCCTTCTTTTATCCTGGTCCATGTACTCTACCCAGATCCACTTGCACAGCCTAGTCAACGTGTTCCAGCCTCGATGCCAACCATTCCTCTCGTACACTAAAAATGTATGAATACCCAGCCTCGACAATGCGCTTTGTATGCGGGGGTGACGATGGCTGAGGCTATCATTAGCAATCTTGGCGATGACGCCTGACGACGGTCGCAAGAGCTGATAAAGTATGAAACACCTGGACGCGTCCATGATGAATCACGACCACCATCTCAAGCTCTATCTCATAATTGCCTAATCTTGAAAAGTCACAGTTCGAACAGCATCATGGCCGAATCCCCACTACCATCATCGCCATCGTCACTCTCGCCCAACACTCCTCCGCGGACCCCCCGGAAGCTGAAGAGAAAGAGTGATCCGTTCCTTGAACTCCCAGATATCCCAAGTGGAGATGGCAGTAGTGATCAGGGCAGCAAGTCGCAAGAGGCTGGGATCGCACAACGGCAGGATGAGTCCACCTTGACAAAGGTAGACACCAGCAACGCGCTTTACATGCTGAGCAACTAATACGTTCCACAGATCATCATGACACCCCTCGTCTTCACCTCCTTCATCTTCTCCCTTCTACTCGTAAACCACCGGTACAGAGCATGGCGCCTTTCCGAGCATCCGCCCTCGAACAGCACATTTTGGTCTCGCATCTCTCTCCGCAGCTGGCTGGATCCGGAACCATACCAAGACCCTTCAGATACTACATGGCAGCATTCATCAGACAAGGACGGCCTTGTTCCACACCCGCAACAAGAGAAATGGTTCACGCGCAAGAAGCATCGCAAAGTTGCGCGCTTGGAGGTCACTGAGGCATTCGATATGACCGGAGCGGTCATGATTTTCTTCGGGAGCGTGCTTATTATTGGAGTGCTTGGCGTTGGATGGGCTGCGAATCAGGCTTTGAGGATTGTGGTCGGGTAGATGTACTGGTTGAGCCATGGTACGACGGGCTTTATGAGATCACGATTGGGACAGGTTTAATACTTTGCAACTAAAAACCACGCACACGTCGAATCTTGCAACACACCTGCAAGATCCGACACGACAGAGATCGTAACGTCTATGACGGATACGACGAACCCCGCAGAAGAGCAGGTCAGTGTAATGGATTCACAGGGCATTGCTATTCCGAAGAAAGAGATCGCGGCAGAAGAGCATGTCAGTGTAATGGAGTCAAAAGGGCATGGCTATTTCGAAGAAAGATGTCGCGGCAGAAGAACTAGCTATCGATGCTCAAGCTCAAAATCCCCCTGTTCTCCAAGCTCCCAGCCGAACCACACAACCAAATCTACGAGCTTGTGATAGAATCAGTTCAGGTTATGAGACGCGGATCCGGATTCTGTATCGACAATTTTCTGGCGACATCGTCAAATTGAGGCGCTGGTAGAATTGCAATATCGATCCTACCTTGAGCGATGGCTTCCCGATAGCCGAATATTTCAAGTCGATGGTAGAAGACGGTGCATCAGTTTTGAGCACCATGTGCTCAAAACTTTGTCCATTATCTGCATGATACGTTCTCGGTATTTCCATGTGCTCAAAACTTTGTTCATCATCTTCAGAATACGTTTTCTGTATTTCAAGGAATCCATATTCGCCTGCGCACATGAACGGAGAACAAGTAGACGTCGCTGGCATGTGTTCATCCCCCACGTCTCGCTGGGTCAAAGATGAACGAAGTCTCATTTGTTCGGAATCCTGGATTTGGTTTCTTTGCGCGTGTTTCGGACCACGAAACATTTGCATTTGCACACACTTTACCTCGGTCATCGCACACAATTCCCTTTGCAATGAACGAGAAGCAAAGCGATGGACTTGCAAGTCTTCGACGACAGAAGCGCGAACCCCCGACCGTTCGACGTCCAGATGATCTGGTGGAGACGGATGAGCCCTGAACCAGGATCGCTCGCGCTTAATATACTGTACCGCAGTGAACAACCCTTTTGGCAGGGCCATACACAGTACGTTATGGAGATTGCGCAAACAATCAAATTTCTACCCGCTTTTCATCTACTTTCAACCTTACCTTGATTACCCGGATCAAGCGTGCCGCTATTCTCGTATGTTGCATTCGTGCCATACCGCAAGACAGCCATAGCTTTCCGCCTTCTAAGGCGCGTTCTAGTCGCATCCTACAAGATTTTGGAGTCGAATGATTCATTGATGATGATTTCGCAGTAAATGCACCCTTCTTTATTCACCTCTTTTCTCCTCCAGTGCTCCGAGAGGCATACTCAACGACCCTTATCACAGAGAAACCGCATCACACAATCCAATCTCTATCAGCAGTGCATTTCATTGGTGCGTCGGCTTCATCAAATAGCAGTGGTGCTAGACTCCAAGACTAGGCGACATGGCAATCTACATCTCGCACTGGACTACATCCCGCGCTCGACAAATGGCTTTGTTCTCGTGAAGGGCTAAACGTGCATTGTAGCTGATAGATGGACGCTTGCTCTTCAATGAAAGCATCCAAGTTTGTTATTGCAAATAGTTTTTGTCGCACGAATCCTCTTTCACTCACTTCTCAGTATTGGTGGTGCGAGTAGGTGCTTTGTTTCCGATTTCTTTCTTGATTTGCACCCGAGTCACTCCTTTTTCCATCTTCTTTGCACAGACCAAAGCGGACCGAGACGAACATCATGAAGTCCATCGTCTTCTTGCTGGGCCTGCAGATCGTGGCCGCAACACCACAACTGCAATGGCCGAATGGAACACCGAAAATCCCCACCAGCAATCCCCGAGCACAATTCGCGGCGGACTGCAAAGTCACGGCGACGGATGCTGCGTGGCCAAAAGCAGAGGTGTGGAAGAAAGCCATGCCCAAGGTTACTCCCAAGGGGAATCTGAAGGCTGGGGTTACGGCACCGGATTATAGACTCGGTGCTGCGCGTTCGCAGGAGGTTATGCAGGCTGTTAAGTTTGCTGCGGAGCATAATGTTCGGTTGTCGGTTTTGAATTCGGGGCACGGTTGGTTGAGCCTTTGAGTGCTGTTGGTGGATAAGACTGATGATTGTAGATTTTCTCGGGAGGAACGATGCTACTAGGTAGGGTTCTCGGCTCATACACTGCTGTTCTGGAATTTTGTTGCTCGGTCTTTTATTGTTGTCGATTCGTTGCCGGCGGGTTTTCGGTTTTCAATTTTCAATTCTATCAGAAATTGATCGTTTTGTCTCCCAAGCGGGCAATTCACAACAATTGGCATGCCAAAATCCCACAGGGTATGTGAACACTATTAGCTAAAGCGCGTACGAATAGCGGTCTACGTCTCAGTGTCGGAGATATCAAAGGCATTCGATTATCGAAAAAGTTCACAGCCAACGCGACGGGTGTGCCACCTTTGCGCGCCAACGAGAAGGCGGAAAAGATGACCATGGCTGGTGGAGACGAGGCCTTTGTCACATTCGGAGCCGGCATGTCGACGCAATTGATCAACGACGCCATCGCACCTTCGGGACTTTTTACACTCGGCGCCGCTCATGGTGAAGTCTCTGTCGCTGGTGGTTGGGGACAAGCTGCTGGCCACTCTCCCTTGGGACCTCGATATGGGCTTGGTGCTGATGTCGTGGTGGAATACAAGGTTGTGACTGCGGATGGAGAGCTGAAGGTGGCCAATGAGCAAACCAATCCTGATTTGTTCTGGGCACTCAGAGGTATGATGCTTGATCAGAATAGCTGCACCGGCGTACTGACTTCGCACATCTAGGCGGTGGAGGAGGAACCTTTGGTGTAGTCACCGAAGCGACTGTCAAGGCATTCCCATCTCCCAAAATCACCATAGCTTCCTGGTTTCTGAACACGACCGACTTTGATGACCACAAGTCCATCTACGCACCTGCTGCATACTTCCATTCTCGGATCCCTGACCTGGTCGAGAAGAATGGCCAGTCAGGATATTACTACCTCTTCCCCAACGCCATCAAGAGCGTCTTCCTCATGGCCGACAACGACGCCGGAGTCGACAAGGCAAAGGCAGTCTGGGAACCCGTCTTTGAAAAAATGACAGCATTCCCCGGCATCAATAAGAAGACGCTCGTAGTCACCTACAACGACATCCCAAACTACAAGGCCTTCTTCGACGCGGCCTTCGGATCCATCGAAGAGATGGCGAACATGCCCGGCATGAAGAAACGAGGAGAACAACCGCTTTTCCGCCGCTTCTTTGACGAAGCGATGATTGCCAAACGTCATGGGCCGGAGAAGGGAAGCACGGAGATTAAACCTCAAGGCATCAATCCGATGGATTCGAGGCTTTTGAGCCGCGAACATCTTGTCAATCCTGCGTTGGCGGAGGCGTTGGAAAAGGCGATGCCGATGATGACGGATGGACAGTTGAGGGGTAATGTTGTTGGTGGGAACAAAGTGTCTACAACTGGGAATGCGACTTCCGTTACGCCTGCTTGGAGGAAGGCGTATGTGCATCTCATTGCTACGGGGCGGGGTGTGCCTGATGCCAGTTCGTTGAGGGTGCTGGCGAAGGATTCCGGTGCCTATTCCAACGAGGTGAGTCTTCTTCCTCTCCCCATCTCCCGTTCTCTAAGACGGATGCACGAGAAGAAAAAGGAAGATCACTAACGAGATCCATCCCCCAGGCCTCACGAAGCCAAGAATCCTGGAAAACAGCCTTCTGGGGCTTAAACTACGAAAAACTCTCCCAGATAAAAGCAAAATATGACCCCAAAGGCCTGTTCTGGGCTTCTCCAGGTGTAGGCGCGGATCAGTTCTCTGTGCAAGAAGGGAAGGTGTGTCGTGTTGCGCCTGTGGCAATGTCCAAATTTGCGGCTGTGGCGCCGGAGGCTGATAACAGGAATATGGCGAAGGGTGGGGAGAGCAATGCTGACGGGGATGGGTTCCCGCTGCTTTGGGTTGGGGGAAAGATTGTGGAGAGGCCGAAGAAGGGGAAGTATGCGGGTGCGGGTGCGGCTGGGGCTGGTGGTGCTACGCCTGCGAGTCCGGCGGTGGGGAAGGGGTTGTAGGGAGCTTAGAGGAAGAAGGGAATACCGGGCTTTCATGTATGTGGAATACAGACACTCTGTGATTAGTGAGTGGGTTTGTCGTGTTTTGATGGCATATGTTGCTGAAGGGGTGAGCACGGGCGGGTGTTTTTACTTAGCGAGACATCGTGCAGCTGGCAAAACTTTTTGGACTGATTGTGCTCGCCTATGATACCAGGCCACAAAAAGCTTAATGGCAATGGGAGATATTTCCGAGGAAATACCTTCTTCTCCTAGGGTATGATGAAGGAGAAAAAAAGACTTCTTCCACGAGCCTATCATCAACCACTCGCATCCCACGCCTCGACAACGAAAATAGTAATGAGGCCACCCCCATATACACAGTATAACAATGATATGGAACTGGACTGGATCGGACCTGGACGGACCGGATAGATGGCCAGAATTACAGTCTACGAATAGGCTGGATTGCTATGTGATTAAATCGGACTGGATCTGAGTCTTTCAAGATACTGTGATATAGATCTTGTAGATCTGTAGGTCCTATCCTCGTGTTACCTCGTATAAAGCTCAGCGAGGCTTGGTATTAGGTATAATTAGCTACGGTAATATATATAGTTGATATCCTTAGCGCCGTTCACGTGATTATTTGAGCGCTGCATAGTCAATTTACCTGCACCGTTAAGGTACATAATCAATTAGGGAGAGGAGAGGCTTTCTTATTACTATCATTACGCTATATCTCTTTGTATATTTATACCACTCAACACTATCTTTGGCACTATCGTCACCGTTATAAGCCTCATTTGGCTTTCAGATCTGCTAGGAACTGGGTATCCAGAATATCCATAGATCTTACCATAGTACACGGTATAGTAAATTTGTATAGATGGGCTTAGATCTGCGGGCAGGATCTGATCCGATGCAGTCCAGTTCCGTCACTGCAGTATAAACCCCGGCGGGGGTCGCGCATCCAACCATGGGCCATCTAGACGATTTCCCCAATGGTGAACATGGATGGCACATCTGCATCGAGCGAGGTTTGCGGGGATCGCGACTGAGACCGGATCGTGATAACGGGGATGGTTCGGAGATTACCCTGATTTTGAAGGGCCGGGGGTCGGTAGGTTGGGTCCCGAGGCTTGGTGGGGTGACGGGGGTCATGGAGGATGTCACGTACTATGGATGGGAAGTTGTTGTCTTGGTGGTTATAATTAGGGTAGGTCAGGTTGTTGTCATTGCGGGCTGTCATTTTCTATTCATTACTGCTATCATTGTTGACACTGTCGAGAGATGTTTCCTAACCCGTCTTCCCGAGGCTGAGGCTGAGGATTTGCAGGGTGTGGAATTTAGCTTTTGAGCAGTTGACTTTGAAATTATTTTAATCTCGTGGATGACTCTTCACGCCGCCAGTCTATCCCTCATATCCGCGTTCCTTTCGCTGGTTGTGGTGACGTAGATGGCAGAACGAGAGATGCCAAAGAGTTGAATTCGAGGAGGTACCCGTCTGGATCGCGAGCAAAGCCAGTTGGGATGCTCACATTCCCAAGCTTCCCAGTCCCAGGTTCCATGACCACTTCCCTCCCATCCTTCTTCACAGCGTCGAAGGTCGTCTTGATGTTGTCCACGTAGAATACCAACTTGATTCGCGGTTTCGGTCCTGCTTGCGGGGCCTTGTACTTCATGAGCACGATCGAAGAGCCAGAGTTTGGCGCAGGGTGGTTGAGCACGATTTCATCGAAGACTGGGGTGTTGAATTTGACGCCGGAGTCCTTCATGCCCAACACGCTCGTGTAGAATTTCTGGGCGCGAGCCATGTCGGACACTTCGATGCCGATGGCTCCAAGTTTTGACGGTGCTTGAGCCAAAATTGGTGTGATGGTCGTATAGAAGAGCGCAATCGTAAGCGACAGTGGTGAGGTTGAGAGCCTCATGCTTTGTTCTTGGCGGCGCGGAATGACGCGCGGGACTTTGTCAGGGATTTTGAAGGATGAGAGTGACTTCGACTTGAAAGTGGAGCGCGAAACATACTCTCCTATATACCTGCCAATTATATTCCTGATTAAAGACACCTAGGCGCAGCCCGCAGTCATATCAAAGTTTGTATCACCGACCGGCACCATTTCAATGCAACGCCCTGCCACGCTACGACTCGAGGCAAAATAGGAAGATGCGTTCTCCATCTCGTGTCCAATTATAATATAGTGCACAGAATTGATCTGTATGCTCGGAGGATAGAGTGCTACTTTCGGCTAGCTTCGCGAAGGCTAAATCAGCTCGGGCATTCGAGTGTTTCGACATCGGCCGAGGCTGAGGTGAGAGGTCGATGCAAACATTTGATGAAGAAGCTCCATCACTTTAGAAAGAAATTCAGAGACCAGGGGCGGATGATCGCGAACAAGATGCGGGATGAGCGCGAAGTGTCCGGCTGTTTGGACCTTGAGCAGAATCTTGGATACGAGGCTGTCTCCATACTGTCGGAGAAATCGCTGCAAGCAATGCACAGTGCCCCGTAATTGCCTACCACAGTACTGGTGCGCAACTCGGGCTAGGGCAAGCAGCCGGAAACCGGTCCGGAGGCAAGCCGGCGCAACCTAAACCCAATGCGGCTGTTCGAGGCTGACAGATGGAGCGAGGGAAGCGAGGCTGTCCGTGACGAGCTCGTTAGTGCAGCACAATAATCAGAAGTCCTTGCGATGGGGAAAATGGCTATGTCTAGGGTGCCGAAGCCATAGTTAGTCTGTACCAAATGAGAGCCACACTCCTCGCCAAATCATACCTTCCGTTAGTGTTTCGACTATGATGAGGTGTTGCACTCGAGCTCCTCTGCATGAAAAGTTTGCGGTCCCAGCGATACGAAATCTCATATGCGTGAACGCCCTTCGATCCGCCGTATCCTCTCCTTCATCACGTTGCGCTTCTCGAGAGGAGAGAAATGACATCGCCCCTCCAACGAAAGCTTTTTGAGAGCCATCTCACCACCAGCCCGTCCTGGATCGACCTGAGCGATTACACAGCATTCCTCACCAGCTACAGTGATGTGATCCTCTCACCACCTGAAGATCAATTACGAATCGAAGACCTCTTCGAAGACGAGCTGTTCGAGGACACCAAACAAGAGGATACCAAGAAAGAACAGACAGTCTCAAGCACCGTCTTATCCAAGAACCAACAGTCGTCATATTCTCACTCCTATTCAAGCTCGATATTTGCAAGCTGTTCGAACGGCGGAGCCACACAGATCTGGCGAAGCACCGAGTCAATATCGTCTGGCTCCCAGGGAACCACCGTTCACCGAAGTTTGGAGCAGTCAGGAAAGTCTGCAAGGCAGGAGACGTTGCGGCTTGATAGAACAGAAAAATTGATTGAGCAGCAGCCAGCAACCTCGAAGGATCGAGGACGTCAGCGAGGCGGACAATGGACACTCGGCGCGCATAGACGAGGAGTATGCGAAGCGGGAAGGAGGCACATAAGATTTCCTTAGATGGAAACAGGCCATTTGGCAAATACGGCTGGGCCTGTGGACAAATGACCAGCCCGTCCCAGAGAAGTCAGTGTCAGGCAAGGACCCCCGTTCGCTCCACAGTGCGACTTGGTTATTAGGTTGTTCGGGAACAATGGGAGGGTGCATTGTACGGCGGTGGCATGGTGACCCGGCCGTCACACTGAAATCAGCTGAGGGGTTTGGCGAGGACGTTCGATACCATCTTGGGACCTGACGCTTGACAAAAAGGACACATACCTAATAAACACATTGTTCGAACATCACAGCAAAACCGCGAGTGAAACTGATGGTAAACCCTGGGCGGTTTCGTCAACTCCTCCGGCTCCTTGCGGAAGTTGCGCGAAAAATGATCGATTAGGTTCATCTCTCAGGACTTGAGGCACATCGAGTCCTTGAGTTGTCGAAAATAGAACGCCACCAAGTTGGACTTCAGCAGACGAGAAGCAAATGATTAAGTTACTGTTCGTTGTTTGACGACGGGATGTGATGGACAAGCGCCGAAAATGCTACCGATGTCGTGGCGGCGCTGTTGTGTGTTAAGACGTCAGTGGCAGCGGAGACGGTATGGCTCGATAGAAAATGAATACCAAAGACGCGTGCGAGCTTGTGTTGTCTGACTGCCACTGCCTTTGCCGCCGGCTAGAACTATAGTACAGTACCCGCTGTGCGGAAGAGTTTGCGATTCTGGAACCAGCTAGACCCCATGTGGCCTCTGTCCAAAGAAGACACCTATCTACAATCCGCGGCGAAACAGGATTGTACGAAGAAGTCACAAGTGTTTTCTTCTGTCCATTCTCCTGACAGAAGTCTCTCCTTCCCTTCCTTTCTCTCCTCACCGCCGTCAGCTTGTCCTCCCCCGCGAGCTGAATCCCCCCGATCAGGAATCACATAAAGCTCCGACGTCAACCTCGCCTTGGCAACGAGTGCGCAATCGCAATGGATGACGCTTTCGTAAGACCGGTGTTGGATGTCCTGAAGCACTTCCAGGTCTCGGAGAGCAAAGGTCTATCAGCAAAGGGAGTGGAAGCTCAAAGAAAGCAGTTTGGTCCCAATGGTTGGCGAACAAGAATATCCTCAAGCGAGAGAATATACTGACATACATCTAGCTCTTCCAGAAGACCCACCGACTCCGCTATGGGAACTCATTCTCGAGCAGTTCAAGGACCAGCTGGTTCTCATTCTACTTGGCTCCGCCGCTGTATCCTTCGTTTTGGCTGTATTCGAAGGTGGGGAAGGCTGGACAGCGTTTGTTGACCCAGCGGTTGTATGTGGTATTCTCCAGCTTGTAAGAAGATGTGTCACTAATCATGCGTCCGCTAGATCCTCACCATTTTGATACTCAACGCCGTAGTTGGCGTGTCGCAAGAAAGCAGCGCTGAAAAGGCCATCGCAGCCCTCCAGGAATACTCTGCCAACGAAGCTAAGGTTATACGCGATGGAATCACGAAACGTGTCAAGGCCGATGAGTTGGTTCCGGGAGATGTTGTCGTCATCGCTGTTGGAGACAGGATACCAGCCGATTGCAGACTCCTCTCTGTCCAGAGCAATTCATTCAGCGTGGACCAGTCGATCCTCACGGGAGAAAGCGAAAGTGTTGGCAAGGACACAAAGGCCATCAAGGACAAAGAGGCGGTCAAGCAAGATCAGATTAACATGCTCTTCTCAGGTACCACCGTCGTTACAGGACACGCGCACGCGGTGGTCGTTCTCACAGGACCCAATACTGCCATTGGAGACATTCACGACAGCATCACATCCCAGATCTCGCAGCCTACACCACTGAAAGAGAAGTTGAACGACTTCGGTGACACCCTCGCCAAAGTCATTACTGTCATTTGCGTCGTCGTTTGGCTGATCAACATCCAACATTTTAACGACCCAGCTCACGGAGGATGGACCAAGGGCGCAATCTATTACCTAAAAATTGCTGTTTCACTCGGTGTCGCTGCGATTCCAGAAGGACTGGCTGTTGTCATCACCACCTGCCTCGCCCTTGGAACGCGCAAGATGGCGGCTAAAAATGCTGTGGTCCGTAGTTTGCCATCCGTTGAGACTCTTGGAAGCTGCAGCGTAATTTGCTCGGACAAGACCGGCACCATCACCACTAATCAAATGAGCGTCAATAAGATTGTATTCATTGGTGAGAATGGGAACTCGTTAGAGGAAGTGGATGTCGAAGGCACCAGCTTTGCACCAGAAGGCATGGTATCGTTCAAAGGAAAGGCGCTCGATCACCCCGCCGCTGCCATGCCGACTCTGTTGCAAGTCACTGAAATTGCAGCGCTATGCAATGAAGCTCAGCTTTCATTTGACACCAAGAGTGGTACGTATAGCATTGTTGGAGAGCCTACTGAAGGTGCTCTACGTGTCTTGGTTGAAAAGGTTGGCACACCACACACCGGATTCAACGGCGCAAAGGGTTCTCTTTCGCGAGAGAAACGTCTTCATTACCACAGCTCGTACTATGAGGAACAGGCGACAAAGCTCGCCACCTACGAGTTTTCACGAGACAGGAAAAGCATGTCAGTCCTCGTGGAGGGCAGTGACAAGAAGCAGAGGCTTTTGGTCAAGGGAGCCACCGAGACCATTCTCAGCCGATGCACACATGCAATTGCTGGCCATAATGGAAGGAAAGTGCCAATCACCCCCAAGATCACCCAATTGATCAACAATGAAATCTTGGAATATGGGAGACTCGGTCTTCGCGTTATGGCACTCGCAACTGTTGACGATATCACCGGCAACCCTCTCACCAAATCCGCAAAGACCACCCAGGACTACTCCAAGCTCGAGCAGAGAATGACACTTGTTGGTCTCGTTGGTATGCTCGACCCGCCACGTCCAGAAGCTGCTGCTGCCATCAGAAAATGCAGAGATGCCGGAATCCGCGTGGTTGTCATCACTGGTGATAACAAGGCAACCGCTGAGACCATTTGCCGACAGATCGGAGTTTTCGGTCCGGACGAGGAATTGACTGGCAAGAGTTATACCGGCAGAGAATTCGACGACTTGAGCGAGAGCGAACAGCTCGCAGCAGCCAAACGCGCATCTCTATTTTCCCGTACCGAGCCAGCTCACAAGTCCAAACTTGTTGACTTACTGCAATCGGCAGGCGAGGTTGTGGCCATGACTGGTGACGGTGTCAACGACGCTCCAGCTTTGAAGAAGGCTGATATTGGTGTCGCCATGGGCTCTGGTACTGATGTCGCCCGTCTCGCTTCCGACATGATCCTCGCCGACAACAACTTCGCAACCATTGAAAGCGCTGTGGAAGAAGGACGTTCCATTTACAACAACACCCAGCAGTTCATCCGCTACCTGATCTCCTCGAATATTGGAGAAGTCGTGTCCATCTTTTTGACAGCAGCGGCCGGTATGCCTGAAGCCCTTATTCCAGTCCAATTGTTATGGGTCAACTTGGTCACGGATGGTTTACCAGCCACTGCTCTTTCTTTCAATCCACCGGATCACGACATCATGAAGAGACAACCAAGAAAGCGCGACGAGCCACTCATCAGCGGCTGGTTGTTCTTCCGATACATGGTCATTGGAACGTATGTGGGTATCGCAACGGTCTTCGGTTACGCATGGTGGTTCATGTACAATTCCGAGGGCCCGCAGATCACTCTGCACCAACTCGTAAGTTTTTCCCGATCCTTTTGAAGCACGTTTCAATCTAATGCGCGATGCAGACACACTTCCACAGCTGCTCCACCCAATTCGCCGAGATTGGATGCGAAATGTTTAGCAACGACATGTCTAAAGCAGCTTCAACTGTGTCTCTCTCCATCCTTGTGGTGATTGAGATGCTCAACGCCATGAACGCATTGTCATCCAGCGAGTCTCTCGTGACTCTCCCATTGTGGAAGAACATGATGCTCGTATACGCAATTTGCCTGTCCATGGCACTCCATTTTGCGCTTCTTTACATTCCATTCCTCCAAAGCTTGTTTTCCATTGTCCCACTCAACTGGAACGAATGGAAAGCAGTCTTATGGATTAGTGCGCCTATCATCGCTATCGATGAGGTCCTCAAATTCGCAGAAAGAGTATTGTACGTTCAAAAGCCGGCGAGCAATCTTAGATTGGAAGGATCCGCCAACGGGCATGCCAAGGCTGAGTAGAAGATATCTCATAGAAACTAGATGGTCATAGGGAGGAATTTTTGAGCATCATTATGTATATTACGTTACGGAGTTTCAAATCGACTTCTTCATCTGTGCTTATGAGTCGTGCTATATTGACCTATGGTGCTATGCTACGATACAAGATGCAGTAGATGAATAAGGACTTGATCAAGCATCTCCTTTGAGGTAGATAGCTAAAGATCTTGTTGCAGTGGCCTCAGCCTCGACGATGGATTCGCGTTTAAATTCCTTCAATAGGAATGGCTTTCAGCCTCTCAAGCCAGGGATGATGGCTGCTGTCTTTTTCTTAGACACAGCCCCAAGACACGCGTGTCCAATGTCGAAAAGTGACTCGGAAAGTTCTACCGAGAGCCTACCTTCAGCTGCAGTCTTCCTAACTATCCAGAGCGCGGTTTTATTCATGGTGTTTGGCTACAATACTGATCGCCTGCCGCTGCGATGAACCACCACTTTCCGCCAGACCAACAAGCATACGGAGGAGGACAGGCCCCATACCAACACCCTGGTATCACTACCAATTATGGGGGACATCAACAGCCAGCTCCAGGTCAGTGACTTTTTTTTGGAAGCTGTCGCATACTGACAAGAAGCAGGCTATGCGACACCTCCTCCTGGCAATCAATGGCAGCAACCACCACCGCCGAATCCTCAAAGTCAACCCTCACAGTATGGCCAACAAGGGCAGCAGGCAGCTGTCTCAGAATACAATCCTGGAATATACGGAGGAATGTCTGGAAATCAAGCACAGCTTCCTGGTCCCGTAAGTGACACCTCGAGGCAGCGACAAACTTCCGAGCGAGAGCTGATATATATAGTAGCCTCCTATGCGGCAGCCTCATGTATTCTATGGACAGCAACCACCTCAAAAGCAGGAATACAACTATGGAGGACAGGCAGCTTCCGCGCAAGCTCCTCAACAACGACACGATTACAATTCACATCCTTCCGTGTCTTCCATAGCACCGTCTGCCTACCATAATGAAGACCCTCAAAACAGTCCATGGGAACAGCCTCTACAGTACTCGACACATCCACCGGTAGACAGATACGGTCCTGATGCTGGCCAACATGGTCATCTGCAATCTTCACAACCAGTTCACAATGCTCCCCCAGCACAGCACTACGATACCGCTGCACCCCTTCCTACCGCTGCACCCCTTCCTATCTCTGCTATTCCTGGAGGCTCATACTTTCCACCTGCCCAAGGACAGCATTCTGGTGCTCCCATATTGGGTTCCAACACATACAGTCAAGAGGAAGGGCAGCAAGATGTACCTCCGTCTTTGTCGGGTCATGGTTTAGCAGCATACGTCCCGACGAATACGAATCCTGCGCAGGGCGTATACATACCTCCCCCCCCCGAGAACGTGCTTGCTTGGTCTCAGCGACAGCACGATCCACTTGATCCGAATTTTAGGAAGTTCAAGTACACCCCGCGGCCTCTACCAAAACCACAAGAATATAGAAGTCAGACGCCCTTAGGCCAATATGACAATGCTCAGCAGCAAGGCCTCCCTCCCCCGCCACCAGGACAACCGCCCTCAATGCAGACTTATAGTCAAGGGTCTTTGCAAAATCAGCTGCATCAGCAGTATTCTATTGCGGGGCCACCGCCACAAGCAGTCCATGGAGCACCATACCAAGATCAAAACCAACTGAGCCAGGGACAGCTAATCCATGGTCCGCCGCCCTCTCAGTATCAACAGCAGCACATGACACAAGGTCTGCCTCAGCATAGCCCAGTGCAGTCATTCACTACTTCAGCGCAAGGCCATAATGGTAGCAATCAACCGCAATCTCAGTATGGCCAACCTCAAACGTGGACAAACGACCAACATGTTGGTAGCAGGCCGGGCTTGGTGCAGCAGACCCAGCAATCATATGGTCCCCCACAACAGCATAGTCAGTCATCCTCAATTTCGCATGCCACTTTACCGCACCACCAAAGGGTATTTCAAGAGAATGTCACGCCAGTTTCCCCATTGCAGCATCGACAGAGCATGAGTTTGGACAATATCGATGAGCCACATCTCAGCACTCCTGGCATTCCCTCGTGCAGCGAGTCACCGGTTTCGCGAATGTCTGTTCCATTTCAGCCCATTCAAGAACCACAGCCAGCAAAACCGATCGTCAGCACCTCAAATGCATCCGCGCTTGGAGGATTTGGAGGACCTTCGGACTGGGAGCACTTTGGTAGCGCTCCTGAGATTGATGACACCGCGATGTACGGAGTCAAATCAGACAAGGAGGCTTCCCATTCGCCTCACATGGCAAGTGTGGAGCTACCGACTGGGTCCCCCATCCGGGACAAGCGAAATGACTCTCAAGTCAGTGCTTTAGATGGATGGGAATCGGATCCTTCGCCAGTGATCGTGTCTACCAATTCGCAGCGACCGATTCCCACTTTTGGACCATCGGGACAACAGCCACCGATAAGCTGGACGCCAACTCCACCTGTCCCACAATCAATACACCAACATCCTTCATCTGCTCCTCCACCAGCTTCGACTTCAAACGTAATAGATGACCTGGATTTTATTCCACCAATGCCAAACACCCCACCCTTGGTAGGAGCAAGATTGAATGAAAGAAAGCCACTTGTCCTTGGAGGCTCGATAGCCGCACATCCTGCACCTCAGACCTCGTCATCATTTGTGATGAGAGACGCTGCTGGTGTCGCCACTTCTCAGCCACCCACGACGCAGCATCAACAACCATCAGGCGTGCTGCAACATCAACAGTCATCTCAGCCCGCCGTCAACGCGACTGGCGATCAACGGCAACAAAATCAAGTACCGCTCCGAGATATGACGCCTCGTCTGCCTTCTACCACTACAGACACTCAAGTCCTTCATGACGCGCAGCGCGAGGCTCAAGAGCTGCAAGCACGTCTCACAAGCGCTGAAAGCGCGTTGGCGGAGAGAGACTCTGTTATCTCACAGAAAAATTCCGAATTAGCTCGAAAAGAGTCTGATCTTGCCCACAAAGATTCTGTACTCGCTCAGAAAGAGGCTGCGATTGCTCAGAATCATGTGGCTATCGTCGAGAAGGACGCCACCATTGCTCAAAGGGAAGCATCCATTCAGCAAGTAGAAACAACTCTGAAGGAAATGGCAGAAGAACGGAGTATTGTTGTAGAGAAACAGGGAGAGGAGCTCGTGAAGATCCGCGCCGAGAAATTGGAACTAAAGGAGCGACTAGCACAAGCAGAATCATCGCTGACATCCGCAAAATCAGCCCACGACCTTGAGATGGCCGAATTAGCAAAGAAAGTACACGAGACTCAGACAGCCTTGGCCGCTGCTGTCGCCGAGGTCGTAGATCTGAAGGGGAAGCTTGAGGAAGAGAACACCAAGACCACTATGCCTGTGGATTTCGCTCCTGGTCTTGAGCCATGGTCCAAGGGCTCTCTTGAGCGTTACAAGGAGATGCTCTATTTAGAGTCGAGACCACTTTCTCAGGAGGAGAAGCTGAACGTGTTCAAAGGTTTTGTCAACTCAGAGTCTCGTCTCCGAGGAGTTGATTTAACCTTTGTGCCAGCTGGACAGGTCAAGGGATCCTCGGCGCAGCAGCTTTCGCAACCAAGTCCTCCACGAACAAGAATTGTTCCAGTGCAAGAACAGAAGAAGCCAGCTCGGCCGCAGCTACCCCATGTAAACTCATCCCCCAATCAGGAAGGATTTGTTATTGTTGACTCTGACGAGGACATTCAATATTCTCCTGGTGGTCGACCAATCATGAGACCAAAGCTGAAGCAAGCTGCCAGTGTACGAAGTACCAATTCCGCTCCCGAGACAGGCGCAGCTGAGCTGCCCGCTGCTGAAGCTATCGCCATTCCCCATGTTGAGCCATCGTTTCCACAATACCAACCGTTTAGAAGGAACAGCCCAGAAGCTCAAACTGCTACTGGACATACCTCCTCGTTTGAAATCAGTGCCGTGAAATCATCACCGCATAAATCTACCGAGCCCAAACAAGCTGCGTACACGAAGCTTGAATTCCCTAAAGATCAGACAGCTATTACACCACCAGTAGCTAGCAACACAGCTCCAGTAGCTAGCAACACAGCTCCAGTAGCGACGACGCCTCCAGTGCCTCCACCGAAAGAACCTGTCTACAGGCCTATGTCGCAATGGGTACAGCCAGCGCCAATGGCACAGAACCAGCCTAATCACCCACCTAGGGACGAGAAACCAGTTCCGAAACAAGTCTTGGGAAAAAGAGGAGGTTCCCGGGATGAACCAATGATGCCGAATCCGTTGAAGCCAAAGGGTCTTTCAACTCATTCTCAAACAGTGCCCTTACAAACACAACAGCAAGCTCCCCAGCAATCTGTTCAGCAAGCGCCACAGATTGCAATCCAGAAAGTGTCCAAGGAAGCTCGCGCGATGGTTCCTGCACCGGCACTACGTCCACAGTCAAAGCAGGAACAGTCATTTTCTTCGCCATCAGAGCATCTCGCATCCTTGCTTCCGCCTGTCACGAAGCCCGAAACCGGTGCAGCTTCAAAAGATCTACAGACTCTGCGCCAAGCGTTTGCGTCCTTTCCTTCGGGTTACGAGTTCATCACGACTTTGACGAAGACTTGGGAGACTGAGGCCGCGACAACGCGAGCACGGCACGAAGCGGAACGTAGGAAGCGTCAACAAGATCTCGAAAAGCGGACAAATGAACTTTACGATGACGATGAGATCGGCTATGGCGACTTCGACACACTTGAATCGCAGGCGAAAGAGGAAGAGCAGCGTCTCAAGGCTAAAGAAGACGCAGAAGAGTACGATAGCTATGGCCACCAAGTCTTCGAACCTGTCTTTCGAACGATACAGGAACAGATTGGTGGGTTGGTGGGGTTGTTTGGTGATGTGCAGAACCTCGCCACACGAGCTGGAGCTGGCCTCGAAGCTTTGTCTCAGCGACCCGAGAACACTGACCTTGCTGAAGCGATGGCGCTATTGATCGACGTCCATACCGCTCTGGAAGAGAGGCACGACAAAGTTGCAAAGGCCGTGCAAGAAAGAGATCGAAGGTACAAAAGGACGCAGACCAAACCTCTCTATGCCAAGGGTGACATTGCGGCTATGAAGAGAGTGGAAAAAAGCTTTGAGCATGCTGAAAAGAGCAATCAGGTCAAAGCGATGATTGAGAAGGCTGAAAGGTGTAAAGAGCTTTGCCGTGTTGTCGAAGCCAATATGGAACGCGGCATCGGAGTCAATGAGGATTTGGCTCACGACATCCTTGGTGCGGCGGAGGGAAGTGCTTCGCTTGTCCGACCCGAGGATGAGAACGAGTTCGAGCAGTTGGTAGTGAGGGCCAAGGATGTCCTGAAAGAGGTCTATGGCAACACGACGCGATTGCTGAAGCATTTTGCATTTATGGATATGGAGTTGAATGAGTGCGAGTATGCCGTCAGCGTTGCGAGTGCGAGGTTGAAGGGCGATCCTGAGGCATTCTTCGAGAGGCTGGCAAAGGAGAAGAAGGATGAAGATGGCAAGTTGGAGGTGGAGTGGACTGGGAGGGTCAAAGAAGTGGAGGAGCAAGCTCAGGCTTCGGAAAAGCAGATTGAGGCTGTTCTTGGGCGACTTAATGGTGGAGCTGCTGGCAGAGGGAGGGCCAGAGCGGGAACTGCTGGTGGTCCACCTGTGTCGGAAGAGGCGACGGGGAGGAATGGGGGATTGTGATTCGGTCAGTATGTGCGTGATTGCCTGGGTAGTGAGCGTTTTCGCTGTTTGGCGCCAGCCATAGATTTGATTCCCCCTTTTGTATGAACCCTGCTTGACTTTGTGTTCTGGATGGGCATCTCGGCATTGTTGTTTGGAAATAGTCATGTGTAAAGTATCTATCTACTCGGGCCTTTTTGGGAACCGATTTTGCTCTGCATTCATAGACCGATGACAGTATACTTACTGATCGCCAGTGCGTATATTTGACCCCTTCTTTCTGCTTCTGTTCCTTATCTGCAGATATTATTTTTGTGGTGCAATACCGCTACTGCGATCATGATAGTTTTGGAGTTGATTTGTTGTATAGTTCATTCGAGATTGACCGATGGAGGTGGGGTGGGCTTTTGGTATGGTACGATGAAATCAGGAGGGTTCGTGTACCATAAGCACTCACGTTTGCACGGGATCTCTTCTTCAAATCTGTCCAGTGACTCTGGGAGTGAGACGTGGATGTCGAAGGATGTGCTGTCGTGTGTGTGCTCAAGGGGCAAGTGATTCCTAGGTCACGTTGATACTGTGATGTGGAGGGANGGATCGTGGCACATTCTATCAGCACTCATACCTGGAAGGGAAAAAAACACAGCTATTCGCAATAGATATTCCCGTTTCTGGCAGAAACGGTTTATTCCCTTTCTCGAATAAGTTTAATCTCTTTGTATCTGTTGTTGATTGTAAAACCAATTCTTCCTTAGATCTTCAACACAGAATGCTTCCATTGGATTCAATGAAGGCGATCGCGTTAGTGTTCCTAATACCTCCTTTAGCGGGGCTTTACGCATCGTTGCGACGGGGCGGAAAGTGGGGAAAGTGGTAAGGGTTGGATCGGGGGTGGGTGGTTATGAGTATCAGACTCGTGGGTGGGGGATTGATTCGGCAGTGTGGTATATAGAGGGGGAGTTGGTGAGGGTGGGTGGTTGAGGTGGTGGGTTCGTGGATGTGGAAGGGGATGAGGGAAGTTTGGGGAGGATAATGTTATCTTTGATGCCATCTTTGATGCTGGAGGTGCGATGCGATGGGCTTGGATTTTGTGGGGGGCTTGGGTACTTGGGTGTAGTAGGGAATTGTTCTAGGGGTTAGCGTTTAAGTCTGTTTGATTTGGGGGCTTGCTCTTTAGTTCTGCGTAAACTCTTGCTGGTGATGCTTCGATCGATTGTTGTTTTTGTTGAATCGCGTCCGTTTTGCGAGCGTTGGAAAGGGCGTAGCAAGTATGATCATGTCGATTCAAGTAGCCAGTATACTTCTCGGAGCCTTCGCCCCATCGATCGCATTCGAGGAATACGCAGACCGAATACTTGGGATTTTCAATAGCTGTCGCGCTCTAGCCACTTCCCACATGCTTCGTATACATTCTTGATAGCATCATCTACTGCCAACGCTTTTGTGAAAGCCTCCTCGTGAGATCTTCTGATGAATTGCAGGAATGACACAAGCACAAAATCGGCATAGGACACTGCGTGGTCTGTCAGCTTATATCCTCTAATGGAAGCAGGCTTTACTTACCAGACTCTCCCATGACAAAAGGACCACCATTCGTCTTTAGCAGAGTCGCGATCTTCTCGAAATGGGGCCTTGACTTCTCCCACTGTTCAGGGGTCGCTTCTTTGGCGTATTCCTGCAACGGTTTCCCAAGTTTTTCGAGGCGAGTGCGGTTGAAATACTCGGCTGAGACTGGGTTGAGCACATGGGCCGGGACCGAAGGCATCCAAAAGGGCATTGTGTATTTCTGGCACTCGGCAACAAGGGCGTACATCTGTGGTAGATATTCCGAGTCTAGATGCATCGTTGGGGTGGGAAACATGCCTTCGAGAGCAGCAGCGATTTTGCGAGAATCCATGATGTATGTCTCGGTCTTGCCATTCACGAGACGGATGGTTGGAATGGTGTAAGCCGTGTTTCCATCGGTGTTTGGTTGGAGGCCGCTGTTGTGGTGTTGGTCAATTACACGATCAGCAGTCAATGTGAGGCAACTGACAAGGCCTTGAACTTCGAGGCGAGATCAGGATATTCGACCCACTCGGTCTCGTACTCGATCTCTTTGTAGTTGAGTAAAAGCCGGGTTTTCCATGGATTCAAGCTCCATGTTCTGCATGGTTCTTTGCTTGGAAGATCGTAGAGGGTGACTTTGGCCATGTTAGGGACTCGTTCGACAGTATCAACCGCGATGCTACCAGATGCGCTCTTTAAGTCTTTTGAGTATGAAAGAGGAGGTTTTGGATAGGAAAGAGGAGGCTACAATGTTGGAGGAGTATATTACCAAGCACAACGTCATTCAAGGGCTGGAGATGATCCGATGCTACAGCAGGGAGACAGAGTACATTTGGCCATTGACCGCAGTGATATCTTCGGGACAGAGCTCAAGATTGATGTCGATAGCTTCCCGGCAGAATACCGATGTATTTTGCCGGGATTTTATCAATATCGAAGAGTCGAGTCGGGTGTGTGTTGCTATTATTATAGCAGAGTAGAGCTCGGCCTGTGGAGGTATCTGACCTACTAGTTCTACCTTACTAATTAGAGGCTAGAACTGACTTTTTGACGCAACAGCTTTCCGTCCTCCGCGCATCTCTCAACGCGCATCACTTCCATTCAATCAACAACTCGCGAATCACCACCACAGCCGCCGGTACCGTAGCCTCAGCCGTCACGCAGCGGTCCGTAGCTCACAGGAGAAAGGCAGTTAGCCACCTACTCCGCGCGCCCCAAGGTCCAGCATCCAGCAGCGAGTCGCCGAGACAGCGGCATCGAGCAGAAAGCAATCCACCTGGACTTACGGATCCACCTCACCACGGCCAGGCCTGAAGGACTCGACAATGACGGCCGAATTCGAGATGCCGAGGGAGCTTCCTCCACGGGAGGTTCCGGATCTCAGTGGGCTCGAGGAGGCCGAATTCAATGAGCTGAAGAAGCTGTACGCAGATGTCGTAAGTCGCATCACACTCTGATCCACTGCCATAGTCCTCACCATTGCATAGGCACAAAGCCCCGACGAGTACGAGCCCTGGGACGCGCTCGTCAAAGCCGCCGAGAACCTGGAGAGCGGCCTGAATCGCAACTCCAGCCCACAGGCCATCTCAGCCTTTCGCGAAATCTACGATCGCTTCCTCGCAAAATTCCCACTATTCTTCGTATACTGGAAGCGCTACGCGGACAAGGAGTTCTTCATTGCCGGCACAGAGGCTGCCGAGACGGTCAGTACTGTCCCACATGACTTTCAGTGAGCGCCGGGCTAACACGACCAGGTCTACGAGCGCGGCGTTGCAAGCATACCAAATTCGGTGGACTTATGGACAAATTACTGCGCCTTTAAAGTTGAGACTAGTCACGATGTTGACTTGATACGAGAGTAAGTATCGTGCCCTCCCTTTTATCCTTCCCTTTAACCTTGGGCACTTTTGCTCAGCTTGCAGCTCGCACAAAACCGCCAAAGTCACGATCCCGCTCGAAATTTGGCAACCTCGATTATGGGTGAGAGACCCAACATCATCTCCCTTTCCCCATGTCTCCTCTCACACTGCTGCTCAGACACTTTCACAGCCGCATTTCGTCTTCAGAACCGTCAGGACCGCGCTTGTTGGAACCTTTGAAAATGGTTGATTGCATACGGCCTCAGAAGGCCGACTACACCGTTTGATCTCCTCACCCTCTTCCTGTCCCCATTGCGTCGATAATCACTGACAAGAACGTTTTAGACTATTCGAGCGCGCTGCCGGCTATGTCGGCCTTGACTACCAATCCTCTCCTTTTTGGGACAAATATCTCGAGTTTGAAGATCGCGCCGAGGCCCCTGAGAAATCCTTCGCAATACTTGATCGCGTCTCGCAAATTCCCATGTCCAAATATCGCGAGTACTTTGAGCGATTCCGTCAGACTGCTCAGTACCGACCACTTACCGAGCTGGCAGATATGGAGACATTGAGCGCGTACCGCCTAGATCAGCTCCGTGACAATCCAAACAAGACTGACATTGAGGTTGAGCGTGACATCCGCGTCTATCTTGACGGGAAATACCTTGGCGTTTATACCAATACTCAGGCAGAAACCTTGAAGCGCGCGCCTTTCGAGGACTTGATTAAACGACCATACTTCCACGTTACCGAACTCGAGGCGGCTGAACTGGAAAACTGGAGAAAGTACCTAGACTTTGAGGAGGAGTTTGGCAACTATGAGCGCACAAAATTCCTCTATGAACGATGCATCGTGGTTTGCGCCCTATACGAGGAGTTTTGGCTCCGCTACGCGCGTTGGCTTCAGACACAAGGCGGCAAGACTGAGGAGGTTCGTAATGTCTACCAGCGTGCCAGCTTCATCTATGTCCCAATTGTCAAGCCGACAGTTCGTCTGCACTATGCCGCATTTGAGGAGTCGGAAGGACGCCTCGACATTGCCCGCGATATGCATCTTGCTATCTTGATGAAACTGCCAGCTCACCTCGAGACAATCATCTCGTTAGCCAATCTGGACCGTCGTCATGGCGGCATTGACAACGCCATCAAGGTGTACTCGTCATTTCTTCAAGGCCAAGAATGCGACTTGTTTGCCAAAGGCTTTCTCGTGTCCGAATGGGCTAATTTGCTCTGGAAGATCAAGGGCTCACCCGAAGAGGCGCGTGAGGTCTACCAGAAGAATGCGCAATGGTACCGCGACTCGCGACCATTCTGGGTCAAGTGGTTCTTCTTCGAACTTTCGCAACCATCCAGCGCTGCTACTGAGAAGACACAGTACGAGCGCATCAAGGGCGTGTGGGATTCCGTTACCCAGAAAGCCCAGATTGGTCCTGCTGTCGTCAAGGATCTCGGCAAGTACTACATGGAGTATCTTCTTGAGCGTGGAAATGCCGACAGCGCTAAGGAGTACCTCAAGGTCGACCGGGAGATTAATGGGTAGGTCACATCATCTAACCGGCAGTCGAACTCACATCTTGTGATAGAGCAGTTCCGTCCCAGATCGAGGTCGATAAGTTTCTGGAACTGATTGCAAATCAAATGGTCAGAAACTTATCGATCTCCATCTCGACTTCCCTCCAGATTTGGAAACAGATCTCAACAAATGCTAACGAATTGACACAGATCTTTTAACGTCCGCACTAACAAAGTACGTCTGCCAGAAGATGTGAAAGGGCTCGGCAGCTTGTACCTCGATGGAATAGCTGAAGCCAATGAGGGAGCCCTTCGACTCGGTCAGAGCGTCCACGATAGATATTACCGGGAACCAGGTGAGCAAGCCGTTGCTGCCCGCCTATACTGAAAAGTTGGCGTTCTTTCTTTGATTATTGCATTGGGTCGGCCAGGATCGGATTGAAACGGATGTACGTTAGTTCTTACCTAGATTAGTACTTGCTCGTCCTGCCAAAAGGGTATGATAAATCTAAAATTGCACTTAGTCCCTGATCTCTCGAAATCGCGAACATGGCGGTGCTCGTGGATACAATCATGCCATGCCATTCGCCAGCCCATTGGACGTGGAATGCGGTTATTTAAGATAAAGTTTGCATAGAGTTGGCAATGATTCGGTCATACTATACAGAACATCTCAGGACTGAGTCCCGATATGAGGTCCGAGTTGCACCTGCCATTGCGTCAATCGCCGGTGGACTTTCACCTCTTTCAACAATGTACGGACACCTCATCACTCTTCTGGCTACCGAGCATCGCTACTGTCATGCTCGCTACAATCATCTGCCGCCCAAAACAAACCACGAAGACGACAGCAGTGCCACGAACCCAAGCGCGACTGTCATAGGCACAGAAGCATTCTGAAGGTCTCCTGGATGGCCTGCCGTTATCCAGAGCACCCAGAATACCAGCGGGCCCGTCAAACACAAGATATGGTATATCAGGACCCGAACGAATTGGATCTCTTCCACAGCTAACAGTCCCCAGAAAACCTCACGATCGTCGCCATCTTCAATGACTGCTCGATCTCTTTTCGGTATCTTCTCCAGAGCATCCTTCTTTCTACGACATTGCTTTCTGCATGCCCGCCACCAGTGGCTGTGACTCACGCCGCCGGTCAAGCATTCGTAGTATCTCATTTTGAACTCGTGTCGTCCTATTGGAGGCACTGCGTCCGTCGGCCTCAGCCGGTAGTGATACTCGACATTGCTGGGCTCAGGCAACTCTATCTGAGGAAACGGTACGACCCTTTTGGGCATTATTTTCTCAAGCTAGACAAGTAAGTTCATGATCGAGATGAGTCCGGAGCTCTGCTGACCTTTCTAAATTCAGATCCTGCGTAGCGCCAAATGCTGAAAAGCATTCGAATCCTGCCTCGCTTCCAAATGTATTCATCCTTGAGCCTGACGAAGAAACTGTCATCGTGCATCATATCGGTTTCGATCTGAGCGAGGCAATGGTTGTCATTGTTGTTCACTGTGAAGAATATGTGCAAATGATTTGCCGTTAGGGTCTTGCCGTACAGTTTCATACCTTGTGTTCCAGCAATCGACGGAGCGCTGGTGTCTTTACTTCCACCCCTGGGATCTACATGGTTGGCATCAATACCAAAACTGACAGAATGCTTGCCTGAGTCGCCTGGATCTCCTCCGAAACATGGTCTTGAGCTTTGCCCGCCACCCATGGCTAGCACATACTCGGTTCGATGCTGCAAGAACTGCTTCAGCATAGGTACAACGTTCTTTGGGAGCTGTCGCCATTGAAGCTCGCCGCAACCCTGAACCAAGTTAGTAAACCTGAACTTCGCACTGGGATGGAGATCAGCGCTCACACAACGAAATCGACCAATTATGCTATTGTCTTGCAAAGCAACTCTTGGCGTTTCAAGTGGCCACCAATCCCACCTTGTTCCCGTCTTTCGCTCCACCCAAGACTGTGTTTTCTCGACCCACGACGGGTCATACTCTTCGAGGAAATCTACAGAATACTGGTCTGACACCAAAAGCTCAGCAACCACCGATCGCAATTGTCCGAAACTGTTATCTTCAAATCCTCTCTTCTTCGACCTTCTAGCAATCTCGTCAAAAAAATCCTCCACTCTGTCCTCCCAGCTGGGGTTGACCACTTTCTCCAGATTCCCGCACAAAGCCTCATAGGCAACGTCCTTGGTGAGGAAATCTCGAACGCCATCGACCTGGGACAGTCTATCTGGATGCTCATCATTGGGAATGCCGTCGTCTTCTGAGCTGTCCCCGGAATCGCTGTCTTCTCTGATATACTCTACTTCGCTCGAGTTCTGCAGCTCATACAAATAGTCAAGAATCTGGCTTCGCTTATCCGCTTTGTCTTCTGGTACATCCAAATGTTCTCCCGAATGTTTGTCGAAGCATCGTCTGATTTTGGATGCCGCAAGGCGCGCCCTTCCATGAAAAAAATTGGCAGCTGCACGTCTTTGACCAGTCGAACCATCCGTCTGCGTCTTCAACGCGGCACCATAGTTCTTCAGCAGTTTCCGGAACAGCCTCTCGAATTTTTGAGGCCCAATCCACCTCCTCTCGATGGCCGATTTGCACAGATGCGCAAATCGGTCCTGCTCCAGCAGCAAAGCGACAAGTTGATCCAAGATTGTCGAAGAGGGCCCAACTGATATGACCGAGGACCTTGACGTCATCGAGGTAGCGCCGGCTGAAAAGACAGAATCCTCGTAAGAGTCTGAATCGCTCTCGCTTGAGTCGAGCAGAGAGTCGAGATTCTCGCTCTTCACAGAAACTCTGCTGTGTTCAACAATGCCAGTAGGATCATCACTCGGGTAAGAAAAACTTGTTGTTGGCTGAGTCTGGCCACTGTCACCGGAGACACTGTCACTTTGGTTGCCATGTCGGGCCACACTTTCTTCTCGGTTTCTCTCTTCCCTTTCATCTACCTTGGGATCAGCTTCGCGTTCGGCATATACAGCATTACCCAATGAGAATTGCGAGAATCGAACATGGGAGAACCGTGACGCCTACCTCGAATTTCCGCGGTCCTGTCTGCCAATGCCTGGATTTCGTCTCTCATTAAGACCCGCAACACGATGACACAGTCCAATCTTTCCTCGAACCGTTCTCTCTGTTCCTCTAATGCTTGCGGGTTAACCAGCCTTCTATCGATTTTGGTCCACTTTGCATCTTTGGGAATATTTTTTGCTTTGGCGTCTTTGGACAAATTCTCCCATAACGGGGCCACACCCTCGCGAGAGAATTGCGCTTCTTCTGGGAACCTTTCCGTAGGTTTCCGCAGGATGCTCTTTACAGTCATGACATTTGTCTTGTCGTTGGAGGCCAGATGCGTGTTGATTCGCGCTTGATCTTCTTGGTCGGGCAGCTCGTCAAAAGGTTCCATCCTCTCTCCGGAAGGCCGAGTCTCACAAACTTGAGGTTCACAATGGTCAAGAAGCATGAAGTCATTGACACCAGGCCTCGATCTCGTGGAACCAAGCTCTGCTTGTGGAACATCGCCTTTGTTTCCCTGACTCGACTCCAGATTTGCGGTGTTCTTAGACTTTCGAGGCCTCCCCCGGTTTTTCCTTGAAGAAACAACGTTATTTTCATCACTTTTCCGATGGCCAGGAAGCATGAATTGATTGACATTAGGCCTCGATCTCTTGGAATCAAGCTCTGCTTGTGGAACATCGCCTTTGTTTCCCTGATTCGACTCCAGATTTGCGGTGTTCTTAGACTTTCGAGGCCTCCCCCGTTTTTTCCTTGAAGAAACACCAATATCATGATCACCTTTTGCGACGTCTGCTTTTTCTCGAGGAAGATGGCTAGATGGATGAGCGAAACCAATGCTATTCAAGTACGAGGGGGGCTCATCTTCGCGAACCCCTTTTTCGCTAGTTCTCCAACGAAGTTCCGTATCCCCGTACATAGGAGCTGGGTCCGTATACCAGTACGGAGAATCATAAAGGTCGCTCGGTTGGCGGGAGGATCCTCTCGGTCCAGCTGGCGCTTTTGCAGCATCGTCCTTTGCGCCCTGTGAATCCGCGTCTTTGTCGTACTTACGCGATTTCGAATCTAAGGTGTAGTACTCGCGAGTTTTCGAGGGTGATCCCGGAACGTTTTCTGACATCGTAGCTCGGAGAGGATCTGTAGATATGGCAAAGGTCGTGCTCAAGAAACTTCAGATGACAACATTGAAGCTTGTAGAGCTGGAAACTTTATCGCCAATGTGGTAAGCATGCAAATTGAGTTCACACGATCTGTTCATATTTGTAACCAGAGCATGCTGGAGATCCGGTTCGAGCTCGAGTAAGCCCAACTTTCGACCCGTGTCGGAGGGGCATCCTGCATGCACACAGCCACTGCGCAAGACCAGGCCCTTCATGTAGGACATGATTGGATAGGAATGTCTCTCCCACAAACTTAGCTTCTACGCAACAATTACTATCGCGAGGACCAACAAATGACTGGGCACGAGTTGAGTCTGTGGCGAGGTATGAGGCAGATTCCTTATTTGAAAAGCAGGAGCTCACCTGCGTACCGCCATCTTCAACAAAGTCCAAGAACGGAGGCTTTAATGCGCTGTCTACTCAGCCTCTCTACTACATCTCAGTCTCTCCTCGCGCCACGAAGTTAGGTATGAACATGAAGTGATGTTCAAAATCTGGCAGAACATCAAAGACATCGATTCCATACCGCTAAGTTCCCATATCGCATCGCATAGCACTTTGATTCCATGGAACCCTGAAGCGCGAAAGCGCAACTCATATCAGAAGAGTCTTTATGGGGCATTAGAACCACCTCGTACGTCGATACTACTATCATCATTGTCGTTGTCGTTATCATCCTTATCACCATCGTCATATCTTCTTCTTCTCCCTCAACACTAAAAATGATATAAACGCGTCTTCCCACTACCATCCCCGATCCATTACGCTCTCCCAACCGTCATAGCCACGGTAACCAGACGAAGCACCACTAGTCCCACCAATCCTTTCAAGGGAATGACAAGACCCAACCGTCGCATATATCTACAATGACATATATAATAACAGCAGTGAACCGTGATCAGAGAAATAATAAAGGATACCAACACAAACCGTTACTTTTATCCCCGCGATGAGATTTACCCGCTTACTTACCGTATTGGATTGGATATAGTACTTCTAATATTGAAGAGGGATTTTATATGAATCGCCCTCTCGCCTGTACTTGTATTTCCGCGCTCGCTAGGGATTATAGTGGTTCTTTGACTTTGACCCTTTTTTCCTTTTTTTGGAGGAGCGGGGCTTTTGTTATATACCGTGGGTATCCACTTGTTTACTGATTAGATGCCGCCACATGCGCGTTCAGAGGGGGTAATGGAGGGTTGGAAGGTTTTCTGGCATGCGGAATTGAATTGGTATCTTTGTAGATGGGTAGAGAGGACGGTGAGGTGAGGTGAGGTGAGGAGGGGAGGGAGGTGTATAGTTATTATCGATTTGTTGGATATTAGTACGAGGATTTGTATTTCGGGTAGTCTCCAGATACGGGGACAAGGCGGGGGTAGACGACCCCCCCAGCCCCCAACCCCCACTGAATATCCAAGTCAGATACACCGACGACATGTTCAAGTCAAATACACCGACGACATGTTCAAGTCAAACACACCGACGACATGTTCAATCTCGGTAATAGCGTCGCCCAAGTTCCACGTCCCAAAACACATAGCCAAAGAGGGAAAAAAATCCAACATCTTACATAGCATTTCACAGCAAATCTTTCAATCAACCTCCTCCTCCTCCTCCTCCTCCTCCTCAACAACAACAACATCCCTCTCAGCCGGAGCACCTCCCTCACCATCACGCTCGCCAACTTTCTTAGCACCCTTCTTCGCACCGCCTTTCCTGCCTTTCCCCGCGCCCTCGATGGAGGTGGGGGCTTCGCGCACCCAGCGGGATATGGCTTCGGCGCGGTCGGTGGAGATGGGGTAGTCCTTGTCGTCGTCCTCGGCGGGGGAGGCGATGGGTTTGGTCGGTTTGCGCTTTGGTTTGAGAGGTCGTTGGGGGGTGGGTGGGGGGGTTTCGGAGGTGGTGGCGGTGTCGGGTGGGGTGGTGGATGTTGGGATTGGGACTGGTTCTGGGGTGGTGGTGGTGGTGGTGGTGGTGGTGGGTTCTGGCTTTGGTGTTGTATTTTTATCCGTTTGGGCGCTGGTTGTTGTATCCTCCTTCTCTTCGATGGCTTTGACTTCACCGCCGTTCTCGATCATGTCCGGTCTCTCCTTAGGCGCAGCAGCGCCATCGGCATCCAACTCTGATGCCTCCATCTCCGCCACTTCGTCTTCGATGGCCCGTCGTTCCCGAGCACGCACAGCACGCTGGAAAGATTCCTCATCTACAACCCGCTCATCAGCAAGCGCCTCAAGGATAGCCTCGTGTTTCCTACGTTCTGCTTTCTGCTTCTGGCTCTCCGCCTTGGGCTTTGGTGGCTCCGAGGAGGTGGTGGTGGTGGCGGCGATGGGCGTGTCCGGCTCGCGACCGAGGTTCCAGCCGCGATCGCCGAGACCTTGGGTGCTGTGGCCAGGGAGCGGCGCGGGTCGACAAAGAGCTTCCCAGGAAGAGGTGAGGCCAATCCAGTTGTTGGCGCGGCGGAGAACCTCGACCCAATCGGCACGGGCTGGGGAGCGCGCGGCGAGGAAGATGGGATAGCCGTCGCATATCCTGGCGAGACGTGCTGCGTTGTGGGCGTGACGTTTGAGCTCCGTCGGGGATGTCTGGAGCAGGGCGTGGCACAGGAGGAGTGAATGCAGTGCATCTGTCAGAAGTGGGTGGTAGGTAACCGCTTCGTGGGAGTCTGCAAAAGCTGCTGCCGCCGCCGCAGACGAGTTGGTCTGCTGGGAAGTAGGTCCACTCCTGGTCGCCAATGCGTTGGAAGCAGAAGGATATGGCGGGATGCTAGCCGGGACTTTCTCGGCGAAAAGGGTGGATGCTGGAAAGATTTCAACCGGAGGCAAGGAAGGCCATCCATTGTTCATCATATCGTCCAAGGGACGATGGATTTTTGGAGGCAATACCAAAGCACCCGTAGTTGCATCGAGGGGAGTCTCTTCCGTCGGGCTGCTGGGCTCGGACACAACGCTGCCCGACTTGTAATTGCGGGTCGAATTTCGAGCTTTCTGATTCTTCGACTGCTCTTTAGCCGCTTCGTTGATGCGGCGCAAAAACTCCTCCGCTATGTCGGGCATGAGTCCAGGTGTGTAGTCAAAGTGCGACAGGAAAGCGTTGTAATCGCGCAGCGCTTTCTTCGCATTGGTCTTCACCAGCTTTCGAAATTCCAAATGTCTTCGATGCGCCTCACGTTCCTCCTGGGATCTTGGTGTGCTCGAGCGGCCATCCGGTGTGGAACTTCCGTTCACGGTGCCGTTCGGAGTGCAAGTCGACGCAGCATATTCTCTCGCCTCCTGTTCTTCTTGATACGCATCCAGCGCAGAATTGACGTGCTGGGTAGCAATCGTAAAATGAACGTTGGCACGGTGAAAGAGCAATTGAGGCTCCAAACTACTCGGCTGATCCTCCTCTTCGATCTTGTGTTCCGATTTCCAGTCCTTGGCTGATCGCTGCTGAGCTTCCTCTCGCAGTGACTTCGCGAGCACAAGCTGATCCTTCCCCGCCCGATGCTGCGATAACAACCATCTCGCTACGCCCAAACCCTCCGTCAAATCCTTCGCGGCCTCCACATAATCCTTCTTAAAAATCCTGGTCAAGGCGCGCGTCCGAAAAGGCGGTCCATCATTAGGCCGTTCATTCAAAAGGTGATCCAAAGGAGCCAAAGGCGTACACTGCGCCAACATGCGACTGGGTATCTTCTCGTGGAAAAAATGTACATAAATAGCGTCGTAATCCAGCGGGTTCCGCTTCAAAACCAATTCGGCAATGTTTTCCAAAGTACTGGCGCTCTGCATGGTCGCCACACTGGCAGCAATCTCATCCAAATGATATGCCTGGGACAATTTCTGGGTAGCCAATTCTCGCATCCGATGTTTGCGCTCGGCGCTCAGTTTCGATCCTCCCATGCCGCCAAAACCCAGGCCCAACGCTGACGCCCCTGCCGAATTGAGCATGCCGTTGCTGGCGGTCATGGAAGCATTGAGCTGGGCCGAAGTGACACCAGAAGCGGCGCGCACAGCGAGATTGGTAGCCTCATCGACGGCCTTTCGAATCTTGACGAGGTCGTAGAAAACGGCAGGATCGATCGGGTGAGGGCGCGGAGCTATGTAATTACTGTGGGCAAGGGATTCGAGGACTTCGGGTGGGAGTTGGAGCCACGGGCCGTGAAAGGATGATATGTATCGCCAGTGTCTGTATGGGGATCCAATGGTCAGCAGATGTAGAAGCTGCGGGCAGAGGAGTGTGACAAATTAACCTCAAGAACATGCCTCAGCTCACACCTACTTGTTGCGACATATAATCAAGGCCGATGTCGAGGGCTCCGTCGTCTTCTGCTTGGACTGCGAGTACCACATCGAGGCGGCGGGCGCGGGTTGAGTCGAGGCATTGGAGGCAGCATTCTCGCTCTGAGCCTTTTTCTTGCGTGCCATTGTCTCGAAGGCGAGGTGCAACTGTCTTTATATGCTTGCTTGCCTCTTGCTTCCAAGTTTGGTTGAGGAAACGAATTATGGTGGTGGACAATTCGCTCTCGGAGGTGGGTTGGAATCGCCGAATATTTACAAATTATCAATCAAGGATTGCCACAACAAACACAACATATATCTTTATATCTCCTCCTGACCGTGCTATGTTGAGCAGTCTGCAATTGGCCTTGCCGTTCCTCTAGAGACTGGCCATTCTTCAATTGTGTTAACTCCGCTCTCTTCAAGCAGTCTATCTGCATCATATCTTCATCCTCGACGTTTTAACAGGGTCACCAGGGGATAGAGTCGAAAGAAGCACAGCCAAGTCACAGTATAGCCGCAATGATCAGCCTTTCTCTCGCCGCTGTGTAAAGGATATGGCAAACAACCACCTGCTACCATACAAATAATGAACCGAAGAGAAACTCCCGCGCCGCCATGCTGATAGGGTATTATGAGGCATACAAACAAACAGGTAAACAAAGAAAAAAACGATCCACATCGACAACGACACAAAAGATCCGCACATCCTACCCAAGCTCTCCCGGACCCTTCCCACAATATCCAAACACATCAAATACTCCACATGACCAGAAATACAAAGAAGTCGTACAAAGGGTCCATTTGCGAATCCCGCTCTTCACAACAAGGCCCCCTCTCGTCCTTTTCCTCACTCCTCCTTTCTACTCTTCTTCACTGCAAGTCCTCATCTCCTCCTCCTCTCAGCACTAACTCCCGAGCGCCCAATGCTCCTCTCCCCCTTCTCAACAGCCTCTTCCCAGTCCCTCCACTCTCTTCCCACCTCCTCAAGGACACCACCCATGACAGTCGCACTGGCCATAAGTCCGTGGCCCTCTCCTTCAAGGACACGGACCTCACACCTCCTCATAGCAGTACCAAGCCACTTGACATTCTCCACCGGCACCCGGGTATCCTTCGATCCATGGTGGATGACAACGGCTCTGGTGATGTCCTTGTACATGAATCCAATGGCCTGGTTTCTTTCCAAGCAAGTGAGTAAATCGATGGCTGGATTCGCATTCGTGGTAGCCAATCCCCAAATTGCAAGTGTAAGTTTCGAATCGTAATCTTCCCTTCTCGCTAAATCCTCTTCTAGTGAACGGTGTCTCTGATGCGCGCTCACTTGCGCAGGCGACGGCGATTGCAAATCCCGCATGCTCTTCGATGTAAGCAGTCGAGTTCCATCGGGCATGTTTTGTTGATCCATTAGCATGATGCTTTCCCGCCGCGTATCGAGTAGAGGTTCCGTCAAGTTTCGGCTTATGGGCGCAGGACTGCTGTTCCGTGAGTCGGGCTGATCCTTGTCCTTGTCCTTGTTGCTCATCAGGCTCTTTCTCTTCTTCTCTCTTCTCGGAGTGCTGGTGCCATTGGGACTCAAAGATGAGCTCGCGGCGCTTAGGAAACCAGTGTTGGCGACGCGAAGGAAAGGCGCTGGTAGGACGCGGAGGAATCGCTGCGACTTTGGTAACTGTGCGCCGGGTGGAGGGTCTTGTTTTGTGATGCCGATGGGTGCCATCTGGCTGGGCGGTATCCACGGCGCAAGGAGGTGGACACGGCCACGAATATGTTGGGGCATCCGAAGGGCGGTGGCTAGGGCGTATATAGCTCCAGCACTGTGGGCTATGATGGAAAACTTCGAGATGTGGAGGGCTTGACATATCGCGAGGACGTCGTCTAACGAGCATTAGTCCACCGCTAGGATGGTGAATCTGTCAAACTTACCAGGCCAGCTAAGAGGCGTGCCATTTGGATCACTCTGCGAGCCGCCCACACCAGGTCGATCGGGTGTGATCAGCCTCAGCTTCAAAGTCAGTGCCAGCTCGTCGTAAAATGCCGTTATGTATCTCGTCAATCCCATGCCGACACAGCAGAACACAACATTGCCTTTGGGATCACCGACCTCCGAGAATGCAATCGTTCTTCCTGATGCATGATGCCTAATCTTCTGCGACAGTCGCGGCGCATGGATGAAGCAATTGACTTCTCGATCCACCGAATCTGAACTCGTCGGACGTTCTTCCACAATCTTGTCCGGTCTCTCTGGTGGCCGGACTGCCAGATCCGAGGCACGCATACTACTTTTGCGTTCCACTCCGGGTTGTAAGTCTGGTTGCGACCAACGCCTCCTTTTGGCATTGATGGAACCCGAAGATCGCAGTTTCTTAGGCGCGCCTTCGGTGAAATCGGTATCGGTCGATTGTCGTTCAACAGGTGAGTCGTCTCTTGCGTCTAGAGGCGGATCCTTCAGATCGGCATACCCAGTCGACTGGCTGCCAAACGTCTTGGAAGTAACGGTCCGTGATGTTGCAGATCGTCCGCCAATGGCAACTGATTTTGGTCGTTGTGGTGTTGGCGACCCTGCGACGAACGAAGTGTTCGGTGAGGACAATCTTGAGGCTTCGGTTGATGCTGGCCCGGCTGAAGGCGTGGAACAATCTTTGTCCAGACTTTGCACCACATAAGAGTAGTTGATGGGCAGTACAGTGGGAGTCAAAGGAGTTGTAGGTCGGGCACTAGGAGTGAAAGTTCCGGCGGCGGCGTTTGGCAGGATCCCTTGAGAAGGAACGTGTATTGGTCCAAGCTGAGCGACCCGGATCGACTTTGCCGCTGATTTGCTCTCTTCCGGCGATGAATGCAAGGGCGCTAGAGCAGCGTCCGACGCAACATTCAATTCTGAATAATTGCCACTTTCGAATTCTGGCGTTGGGGACTGACGAGCCTCCCTCTCGCGTTCCTCCTTTCTGGCCTTGAGCTCTCGAATTCGTTTTGTGACCTCGGTGTCTGCTCCATCGAGCAGAGTCGTACGTGGTGCAAGCTGTTCTTCTTCTTCTGGAAGAGATTCGCTCACCACCCTTGAGTTGGGCGTGTGCGCATGTTTGTGGACCGAAGTGTCGCGGCGCAGAGATGATCTGCGCGAAGGCACAGCTGGTCCATTCACTGTGAATGTGTCGATTCCGCTGTCGCGCGCCATTGGCCTCTTTCCTTCTCTTATCGACAGTGAGGTAGCACGCGCAATTGGAGGTGGACACGAGGCCGAAGGCTCTTCTTCGATGGTATGGTTGGTGGGATGGCTGACTCTGCGAGGACTTATCCGATGGTCGTCTGGGTCATATAAGTTGTCCGATACAACCAGGCCGTTTGGCACGTGGCCGCTGTACTCCAGCTCTTTCGACGTCCTGAACCTGTCTTTCCTGGGCGAGTTGACGCTTTTGTGACCCTTTTTCGCGCTCATGCGGCTTTCCAAAGATTCGCGACTCGCATTGGCCAGAGATCGGCGAGGAACGGCTTCGACGCTGACTTTGCCAACGCTCTTTGTATCTTCGTCGCGACTGTCGATGCTGAGGGCTGAGGTGCTACGCGCATACCCAGATCGTAGATAGGAACCCAATGCGTGCTGGTGTGACTTTTTGGGAGCCGTCAGTCCGGATAGTCCCGAGGGTCGTTTGGTGGTACGAATAACAGGCGGTTCGGCAGCATCATCTGCAACGATGAAATCCTCAGCAAGAGCTTTCCGGTAGGTGTCATAGTCCATGCCCACCCCGGTGCTTGCAGATCCGGCGAACGATGGCTTTTTGCGAAGCAGTGGCGCAGAAGGGGTTGCTGTCGCGCCATTGCTAGGTCGTGCGGGCGAGGGGGGGCGCTCGAAGGAGATGTCTGCGAGAGAGTCTATGAGGGAGGATATGACCTGCTCGGATTGCGGACCTTTGTCTCTCCGTTTCTTCGGCAGACCAAACGACGGAGCCGTTTTGCGACGGGAGTCTGAATCTGAATAGGATGGCGAGGGATGAGCATTGGCCGGAGTGAGAGGCGGCACGGGAGATATTGGTATTGATTTGCTCTGCAGGCTTTGAGGCCTTTCGCTGTACGTCGTGTCGGACCAGACTCGATTGGCACGGCGTATGGGGATGGGAGGCCTCTCTAGCGTTGTGGTCTCCATGTTGACTGGCTACGAGTATGTTGCGGTGGTGGTGCTCTCCCGTGGGTATTGCATGCCGCGTGGTGAAACGGACGGAGTCTGTATGCTGCAGGAGACAGATGCAGTGGCAAGAGGAAAGTAGGTAGCAGCGGTGGCTGTTGCTTGGGAGGGTGTTGGCGATGGCTGTGACAGCGTGTGAGCGTAATTTGGCCTGCAGTCAACATGCAAGGAGAGTCTAGAAGAATGCAGCCAACGGAGACGATGGATTATTCAGAGTCGGTGCCAGACCTCAGTCAGTGCCCGAGTTGGTGTCAGAGTCGGAGCCAGAGTCGGAGTCAGAGTCAGAGTCAGAGGCAGACGCTCTAGGCGACATAGCTCTCGACATTACTGTCAGACATCGAGGCCTAAGGGGTGGTGGAGAGGGTAACTAGTAGCTGGGTTTGGTCCAGGACCGGACGGTGCTGGTGTCGGCTGGACCAATCCCATGAGCTCCTCCTCTAATCAGGCTCGTACATCTCCTCGACAAGAGTCTCCCGGTCGTCTGTCAGTTCCCAGCTGCTTGCTGGCTGTCCAAGTCTGAGCGTGTCCAAAGACCAAGTTCGACGTAGAGCAGGTCCAGCACTCTTAGCGAAAAAACAGCCACGACAACCAACGGCCGCCACGATGAAGAGCAGCGGGCCAGCAGGTGGCGAAGACTCCCTCACGGGTCTTTCCGAGCCAGATGCCGCATGCGAGAGATTCGATCCCTTAATTCCTTGAACCCTGAAACACCGGCTCTGCATGCCTGTCTCTACCCTACTCACAGTACTCACACTACATTAACCCGGCCCAGCGCTGAGATCGCAATCAATCGGCAGATTTCAGTCGGCATTGCACTTCAATCTCTGACCACCCGGACCTCGAATCCACTCATCCTAGTATGTACCCTCTCATCTGCTCTCAGACGCCGTGACTAAAGACTGAGCATCGACTTTTCTTTGGGAAGAAGTACTTTAACGAGCCGGTAACCATCGAAGAGTCACGTGCAATGAAAGACATGCACGAATGTGCGTCCTCGATTTGATCAGAATAGTTTGGAAGCTTGAGAAGTGTAGCAAGTAACGTTGGCTAACACCACGCGCAGGAACTCAATCTACCGGTATTCTTTTGTGAAAGACAGCCAGGATACGGTCAATGGGATACATACCAAATTCTCAGGCATTGGTCTGCTGAGAAGTAATAAGCAAATCCACCTAGAATCAAGTGGTATTCTTCACGGCAATAACACTTCACTTCGGCCTCGATATCGACTGGCGAAATGATGCTGATATAATTCTTCTATCATGCTAGCAATATCCGATTGAGCTCGACTAATCTAAAATAGAAATACACTATAAGTTCCTGGGAGACAATCTAGCAGCTCTCACATTCACTATGGCATGGATCAAGTTTGAAATGCTTCAGCCCGTTGGCCATTCGGGTTGCATTATCAAAATCGAAACAAAAATGTCCCCGCCGGTCAAATGGGCTCTCGAGGCTGTCCTCTGGCAAAAGAATCCTAAAGCTGCACTCTCTAAAGAGAAACTTCAGGCCTTTTCAGAAGCCGGAAAGATTGTGCGTGAAATCCGTCATGGAATGTGTGAGAAAAGCGTCCTCGACGTGGCAAATCGTCTTGCCTATGGAAGTGTTCGCCTATCACCTCTCCCTACAGCCCCAGCCCACGGTCTCGCTCACGGCTTGTTTGCCCCTGCGCCGTCCACAGCTCAAGCGCAGCAGTCTCCAAACCCATTTCACCAAACATTGCTAAGTCAGCTTCACGCTTCTTCTAGTCATATGCCGTCCTTTGGTTGGCCCAACTACCCGCCAGCTACTTTTGGCAGGCCCCTCACGTCCAATGCCTTCATCACACATATCACTCCTGGTCCTCTAGGGCCTCCACACATTCCATTCAACCCCCATGTCCCCGTCAATGTACTCGCGTCAGCTTCGAGCCTTTCTGGCCCTTCGCCGCCTTCACTTCCTGGCAACGGGCCTGCTCAGCCGACCTTCGCATCATTTCGCAATGGGTATCTCTATGGGTCGCCATCATCACTACTCGGAATCAGCCCACATTCCTTTATTCATGGACCTCCACCAAATCCACCACTAACCCCCCCTCCCACATCACCTCTCACCGTTCAACAATGTCCCTCCCCGCAGACCCAGAACATACCCATCCATCCCATCCTAGCCATGGCGCAGGCACCACCGAGAAGAACACGCCGCGCCCTCTCCCACTCTCGGAGCTTCAAAAGTGCCTCCGTGCCGCTTCGACGCAGACTCAGGCGCTTGAAATAGTAATCCGGGATAACGAGGTGAGAGGATTGGCTTCCCTTGATCTACCCGGTGAGAGGCAGGAGTTATCATCCAACAACTATAACGACCTGAGGTCCTACTTTGATATTCTTGGAGAGGAGGGCTGGTGAGCTTGCAGTTTTGAGTAGGAGCTTATAGAGGGTATAGTAATCGCGGATGGTGAAAAGAAAGTTGAACCGGCGAACCAACCTGCTGAAGACTGAGAGCTTGGATGTAGCTGTACGAAGGACAAGGAAATGGTTATGGTGAGAGTAGATTGTGTCGTTTGGATATTGGCATTGGATGTGTGACCTTAACCAATTAGCTCGCCAGTAGCGTTCATGTCCTCGACGTCGCGCTATCCTCAAGGTTCTGCAATTATGCGATTACGTAATAACTAAGCTCTAGACGGGAATCGCAGCGTGACGACGGAGCTTGATCAGTGTCAGGCATATATGTTGAGGACCGCAGATGTACGAGCAGTGTCTCGTATTGCAGTCTTTTCAGCTTAATTGGAACGGTATACGCAGCAGGTTTACGACAATTAGACTCTCCTCTCTCGACTCTCCTCTCTCGACTCTCCTCTCTCGACTCTCCTCTCTCGACTCTCCTCTCTCGACTCTCCAAACCCAGTCTCACCAAGAATCCTCGATTGATCAGGAACTCATAAACCCACCCACCCATCCCGATCCCGATCCCAATCCCAATCCTTGCAGTTCACTTCCTAAACTTCAATGGTATCAACATCATAACAACTACTAATCGCATTGAAATACCACGCATGCGCCGCAATGTCAAGGGCAACCCAATCATCATTACAATCGCACGTCGTGATATCCGCCGTCGTGACGACCGCACCACTGGCAGAACTGATGTAGTACTCCGTATCGACATGCTCGTAACCGAAATTCGACGGTGGCAGACGGGGAACCGGGTCATTGAGATGGGTGAGGCGGTAATTGGCGCCCCGGGTCTGGGCAGAGATGTATGCGGCACCGGTGGGGTTGACGGCACGGGGCGACCCAAACGTGATCTTTTCATTGTTTGATATATCAGTTCCATTCGAGCTTTGATCTTTTATTTTTGACGAGGAGGGCGCCGGGTTTACTCACAAGATCGGCCGAGATTCCCCCGTTTCTCAGTTCGGCGGCGGCGAAGGTGGCGATGGCACCGCCGAGACTGTGTCCCGTGACTACGACTTTGTAGGTTGGATAGGACGCCACGGTCGATTTCACGGACGGTAGAATAGCGGCGCGGTTATCCGACCAGGCGGCCCAGAAACCGGTTTCACCTTTGCAACCTGTGCAGATGTCGATGGTGACAAGGGGAAAGTTTACATCGGTGAGATAGTTGCGGAGGGATTCGCTCCCGCGGAAGGAGAGGGCGATGATTTTGTTTGTCGTGTCAACTGCTAGGTAGCCTGTTGTGTCTGTTGCGCCGCCACTGTGGGAGGGACGTCAACTTGATTCTTGAGATGGGCGGGAAGAACGAAGTAGGGATTGAGCGGGATGGGGAGGGATGAAAGAGCCGAGACTCCTGCTTGTACACTGGTCGAGGATCTCACGTGCGGACGCGCGGGTTCTTTTTCTTCAGGTGCGTAAAGTATGAGGTTATTGCTGGCTTAACAGCCTTGCCATACCAACGCATTGGAGGTAGGATGGCCAAAACTTGTATTGTTGATAAGACAACGTCACAAAAGAGATGTAGCGAATTGGCTGGTCCCGCTGTCCAGAGCTGACAAAGAAATAGAATGTGAAAAGGAAACAAAGAGTTTCGAGGTGGAGTCGCTCCAAAGGAAGGATGAAAAAGCACGGCCCTTTGTCCGTGGAACCATCAAAACGAAGTATCGGCACGATCATGGAGAAAAAGTGTGATTAAAATGTACGATGAAAGGAAAACAATTCGCTTACTTTTGGAATTCTAGGATAGTAGTTGTGCTCGCAGCCTGGACCAGGGGGCAAGCGTCCGATGTGCACACAAGCTTTGTAGCAGGAGAGTCATTATTTGTTGGGCAGTAAGCGGCGGCAGCGAATTGCTCGTAAAGCTTGAAGGTGCTCAATAACGAAGAACTGACAGCTAGATGAGTAGGTTCAGTCAGTTCATGATCAAGTAAAGAATGAGAGAGAAGACCGACTTCTTCGTTCAATAGGGTTCGCCGAAGCAATATAGGAGAATACACATGAAGATATTAGAGGGAAGATAAAACGACCCATTGCAGCTTCCCGAGCGAGATATCAAATCTCAGAATCAAAAGGCAAGAGGAGTGAGCCTGCAATCCAAAGAGAAGAATGAAAGATGGATTCAAAACCCTACCCAAAGTATCAGGGTAAACATGGTAGCTTTAAGACTGCGAACTTGATCTTCTCTCGGTCGTTCGGGCGAGCCCACCATCCATCTTTGTGGCTTCTGATACCATCCAACCAGTGCGTCCGACCCGTGTGGTTCGTGACGTGCAGGCCGCAATTGCTCCCTGGTCGGAAATGACCTGGCTTGCAAGCTAGGCGGCTCGCTACGGCCATGACCATGGCAGTTGAATGCTGGCAGATGTGATTGGGTGGTGGTTGGAGTCGAGGGAATGAGGTTGGCAGGTCTGGAGACACCCCTGGTGCGGAGAGATGGCGGGCCGAAGCTCGGGTTTAATATCTACAGGGCTGGATATCGTAGACTCGTCGAGTGTGGTAAGCGTAGGTAAATACAGACACAGAACCTACCTCCTACTACCTACCTCACGAGTAGCTTTCCTTCCACCAACCTCATGCTCGGCAGTCCAATTCCTCTATCCAGAACACTCTAATCCGCTCGTCGTCCTCAAAAGGCTCAGTACCGCTACGGCGTCTTTCGTCGCTATCCCCTGCGCCGGTTCGCTTCCCTAGCCAGCTGCAGACTCCGTACCCGCATAAGTGACAAAGCCGTTGCCGCAAAACCAAGACCAAGATCACAGTTCCCCGAAGAAGGCTAGGTCAGCCTACATCGTTGTCACAGCATCCCCGCGAGTCTTGGATGCTCGTGAGACATTAGTTGCAACAACAAGAGTTTCCTGTTCCACTAGAGCAAGAGCAAGAATGCCTCCAAATCCAGCCAAACCCATCTATTTCGGTCCTTTCCTTGTCAACTCCCAGGTATACATGCCCCCCTGCCAGCCTGAACCCCATTAAGTACACGAGTCCGCCCCGATCAGCCTCCATATTGTTGTCTCGTGGCCACACGACCACGCTCTAACCCACCCCTTCTCCGTCCTCGCAGCTTCGCCGTCGCCGTAGCCCCCCTTTCCCCATAATGCGAAGCGAGAAAACAGTGAATACTCGAAGTTCTCGTCCCAAACTGATCTCAATCACATCAGGTCTTCCACACTACCCCTCACTCCTTCATCCTCACCAACCTGCGTCCCCTACTGCCCGGGCACACATTGGTCTGTCCCCTGCGATCATGTCCCCGGCTCTCCGACCTCACCCCGCCTGAGGTGACGGATCTCTTCCTGACTGTTCAGCGCGTGCAGAAGACGCTCGCGAGAGTCTACAGAGCGACGGCCTTCAATGTCGCTGTGCAGGATGGCAAGGATGCTGGACAGACGGTCCCGCATGTACATGTCCATGTCATCCCGAGGCAGGCCAAGGACATGGATAGTAGGGGCGGAGGAGACAAGCTCTATGAGATGCTTGAAGGTGATGAGGGGGATATTGCCAAAGAGTTGGTGGAGAGGAGCAAAAGGCCCACGTTCAAGCCTGACTCTGAGAGGACGGACAGGAGTAAAGAGGAGATGGAGACAGAGGCCGCATGGCTTGCAGAAGAGATGGCTAAGGATGATCTGGTTCAATGAGGGGGTTTTTAGGGGCAGAGAGCGGCCGAATGGAATGGAATTACCCCATGGTCGAAGACAAATGTCGTTGATCATGGCACAATTCCGATGGAGTAAACAGCACCCCATTTCTCATCAGATTATACGGATATCCAACTCCAGCCAGGCATTGCCTTCCTTACATTTTCTGCCCGTCAAACTGTCTCAAGAACGTCTCGAGCCCTTCACGTCCTTCCGGTGCTCGAAATTGCTTCAGAGTGAAATAACGAGAGAGAACGGCAAAGAAAGAAAGAGTGCGGTCCAACAAGCGCAAGAAAAGGCTCTTCACCTAATCCCGCAGCTTTCCATCACAAGCCAGTCCTCACCATCTCATTCCACAATTCGTGCGCGCGAAACAGAAAATACACTTTCCATCACACCCAGTTCCAAACTCGGTAAGTATCTTCCCCTCCTTACGGCTTTCCAACAAATCGCGACCTCAAACCCATGTATGTCCTCGCGAAAAACCAACGTTCTGAAATTTACGCGCGAAATACGGGATCAGTCTCGGATCTACGCTCTATCCGGGCTTTTGTGGCATGGACGAAGCCCTCCGCCCGAAAATTTCTATTTTGGGATCTTCTCAATCTAAGTGCTGCTGCTGGGCTGTGGATAGGTCAGCGCTCGACCTGGCTTTTGACAATAGTACTGTGTTGGCAATGGCTGCCCTAGCTATTCTGTGGGTCTGCATACGTATGTTGGACCTACTCGTCGTCGACAAGTTGACATTTCAAGGGATTCCCTTTTTCTTCTTCTTCTATTCTCCACCAATTGGTCTTTTGATATTTCTTGGAATTTTTTACAATGAGTATGTTGGAACCGATAGCGAGCCTTTCGAATCTTACATCGAGCCTTGAGTCCGAGCCTTTCCTTCCTATAGCCACGCCGTCACAACGACCCGGTTACAAGAGATATGTTGCACTTCACATTTTCCACCCAACCATCACTTTCATCACATCTCTGCCCCCCAGATTCGTTCAAAGGGGAGGCCTGAAGCCGAAGAAGACCCTCGGACCGACATCTTACCTCGACGCTTTGAGGGGATGGGCAGCCTTCATCGTTGTAAACCATCATGGTTTCCCCTACGCCGACCTGCCCATATTTCGGTATCCGATTTTCTCGCTTTTAACAGCGGGCAGGGCGATGGTTGATGTCTTTTTTGTGATTTCCGGGTTTGTTTTGGGGGTTCGGTATGTCCTCCCCTATTAAACTTCTTGTTCATATCCAAGACGTCTGTAGTTCCTCCACTCACATGTACGATTTGGATAGGTTACTCAGAACGATGCGAGGTAGAGACTCGGCAGGATTGCTTGATACTCTTTCCTCTGCGGTGTTTCGGCGATACGTTCGTCTGTACCCTTCTTCAATCCTCGCTTCTTTGATTGCGCTGGTGGTTGTCAGAATGGGATGGACGGTTTACCTCGCGCCCAGGCTCCCGACGTTGCACGAGCAAGTGTGGCACTGGATACTAGCGACGATCCGCTTTTCCAACCCCTTTGATCATGTCAAAGGATATTATGCGATGGATGGGATCTCGCATGCGTACCTCGATGTCCTGTGGACGATTCCGGTTGAGTTCCGGGGTAGTCTTGTCCTTTATTTGTTTTGTTTGGCTACGTGCAAACTTAGAACGAGATCCCGAATGATTTTGTGCTGGATCATTGTTCTTTTCTGTTATCTTTGGTCGGCCATTTGGGCTGCGCTTTTTCTCGTTGGTCTGTTTATTGCGGATTTGCACTTGAGCTACCAGCGATGTCCATCGCAGTTGGAGTTCTCGGAAACCCGCTTCTGTGAATCACTGGACTCGGAGAAGCCGGAAACGAATTCTCAATCGGTTAGAACACGCATCGTCTTCTCTCTTTGCCTGCTTTCCTCACTCTTCCTACTCGGCCAGCCTAGCTCAAGAGAAGCCCGTCTAAACTCGCACTTCCCCTGGCCCCACCTCGACATGCTGATCCCCGAATCTCTCGTAACAACCGGTGGCGACGGTCTCGCAGAGCATTTCTGGCTAAGCATCGGTGCCATGCTCCTAGTCTTCTCCCTCGACTCCTACGAAACGCTCCAAACCCCCTTGAATTGGAACATTTCCCAATACCTGGGCGAGGTGTCTTTTGGCATCTATGTCATGCACCCTCTCATCAGCTTCACACTTTGGGGTCAGTTGGCGGTTTGGAAGGAGGCCGTGTTTGGATCGTCGAGGTGGGGGGATTTGCCGGCGTTGTTGGTATATTGGGCTGCGGTTCTTTGGGCGGCGGAGATGTTTACAAGAATGGATAGTCGCGTCGTGGCATGTGGGAGGTGGCTGCAGGTGAGGTTATTTGCGTGGTAGCCTTCTTTGTTTGGATGTTGTGGACTAGCAAGGAAATTGCTCAATGATCGTCTTCGCGATGAACAGAGTGGATGGACTGCTGATCAACTATACTACTTTTCAAGCATCTACTGCTGGGTTACACGTATCGAAAGACCATTGCATATGGAATTTTTCGAAATTCATGATGGGAAGAAAAAGAGATGGCCTGAGCCTGCCATTGAGCGACTGGATCGGTACGAGAACACGGAAGACTGCCGGAGACGAGTATTTAGTAAGCAATATCCCGAAGACAGTGCGAAAGGGTGTCAGCACAGTGATGAAGTCGAGTGGAAGTTGAGTTTGTGGTGAAAAGAGCGAGAATTGAAGGTTGTAGAGGAAGATCGCGTAGTGGTACGCGAAAAAAAACGAGCAACATGCAGCATGACATCATAGGTCTTCCAAGCACGCTCGAACCTCCAAAACCCCAACCCTCTCCCAATTTTTCACTAAATGTCTCACCACCCCCACCCCAAACCACTCTGAAGTAGATATTCCCTCCTTTCGTAGGTAATACAGATCTCTACTCAGCCAATCTCGTCTCAAGTGACTCCCAATTACTCTCGCCCATCAAAATGCCATCAACAAACTACACTACCTCAGCTCATTCCGAGGAGGAGGAAAACACAGAACAAGAGCACCCCTCAGAAGACGAGGCAGAGGAGGAGGAGGAGGAAGAAGAAGAACAACCCTCCCAATTCTTCATTCGCACGGGACCCCACCCCTCCACAAAATCAAGCGCCTCCCGCTTCAACTCCTACTACCTCCGTCACGCCTCCCACGGCTCCAACGCCGTAATCCTCGCCCTCAACCCCCCGAAATACATGTACTCGGAAATGGACGACGGATCCGCAGACGAACCGGCCTCCCAAAAATCATTTCGCGCGCGCCAATCGTCAGGGACGCAGAGTCAATCAAGGTACTCGGAGCGGAATGGGCATGCCTTTGGCGGCGACGTGGATGGCGGGCGCCTCGTCTTCAAAAGCTGGAAATCGAAGGACAAGGGGAAGGAATGGCGGTTTCATTTAAAAGGCATGAGGGAGTTTGGGTCGCAGAGTGAGAAGAGGAATAGAGAGATGTGGGCACCTGTTGAGATTGTGGAGAAGGGGACAGATGAAAATGAGGATGGGAATGGTGAAGATGGTTTCTCGTTTGCACTGCATAAGAATGGGGTGGATGAGGTTTTGGTGCATAAGGAAGTCAAGGGGTTTGTTGTTTGTGAGTGGACCCTAGGGTATCCGCAGCTGTTTTGGTTGACGGACGCTTTTGAGGAAGGCAAGTTGCCGGAGTTTTGTCAGAGGGTTTTGCTGATCAGGGAGGATTTTGAGGTTGAGCTTGCTGATTAGGTTGGTGCTATAAACCGATGAGCTCATAATCCGAATTTGCGGCATGTCCCGGGTACAGGATCTATTGTGGAACAACTATCAACGATGTTGTCGATACAATGTCTCGAATCGTCCAAGTGCAAAGTCAAGAAGACGTTGGGCCCTCCTTCCCCTTGTCAGTGCTACCAAGAGCCTAGTCGACAAATCACAAGATACGAATATTTCTTGACGGCTCAAAGTGAGATACGAACGTGGAAAATAACGACGGGATTCTGGCATACTTCAAATTACAAAGGTTCAGAAATATCGATTTCGGGTTGGCTTTTTTAGACGACGCTTTCTCGCTTCACGAGAACTGAAATGTTTATGAGCTGAGACACATTCGTGCTGTCATGAGCTCGACAAGCTGGAGGGTTGTTCGATGTGCAAAGCGGGTTGTAGCCAGCTCTTGTTTGATGTATAATAAGGATCCGCCAATAGTCATAAATGCCTTCGATAAAAATTGCATGTTACCCAGACGCCCGAGATATACCATAACACTCGCTCAATGATCCCACCTATCGTTTCAGTATTTGCTCGTCGGCACTTCTTCTCCTTCTTTAGGAAACTGCCGTAAGGATGGATCTTCCTCCAGCTTCTTGTATGCCGGTCTCGCCAAGCTTCTCTTCGTGACCTCGATATCCTCCATGATATCCTCGATCAGCGATTCCTTGGATACGTAATCGTACTCGGGGCGTATGAAACCCGTGATTATCAGGTTTAGATGGAGGCCATAGAAATCGGTCGGAAAGCGATGGAGGATATGGACTTCCTGTACATTTGACATATATCAGCATTATTGCATGAGGAGGGTTGCTGGGGTTCGGCATGACTGAGTGCCTTGAGGGAAGAAAGAACTTACCACACTCCTGACTGTATTCTTGTAAAACGGGTTCCAGCCCACGCTCATCACCATGGGATAAACAGTCCCCCTGGCACCCTCGCCTTCATTTCCTCCCTCACTTTCGCTTGCACCGTTACCTACCAGACTGCCAACACCATTTGCGAGCTTTGAGCCTGCCTGTTGTACTCGTTCTGATATTGAAGGCCTTCGTGCGGGTGTTGTGGATGTGTTTGATGCTGATGGAGGTGTGGAAGGTGAATCTGCGGAGGAGGAGGCATAATCGAGACCAGCCCAGCCGTAGTAAACGCCACTTTCTAGATCTTCTTGGCCACCGACTGCAAGGCCGGAGAGTGGAATATTGGCTGTTGGAATGCCAAGCTGAATAGTCGGTTAGTCATAGGCGAGAAAGGACTTGTTCTTTATGTTGTGGAGAATACGAGCACTCAGGGAGGATAAGAAAAGAGTAGAGCACAACGGGAGACCATAGAACAGCAAAAGATCGAAGGTAGAAGAGAGTCCAGGGGGGCACCAAATCAAACGTACCTCCTTACTCCCCCTTCCAAACCCTTTGATCACCTTTCCACTCAACTTGATAGGGAATGGAGGCTCAGGACCAGCGTCTGGTCCCGCTATGGGATCTCTCGGTCCGTTTGGCTTCATGTTGGTGTACTAGTTGTTGGTGAAAGAGGTGGAGATTCAGGCGCAGATGTGATGATGCAGTTTATATGCTCTCCTTGGGTACGGAGTTTCCAAATGAAAGAAATGACGAGCCCGTAGATCGGCTTACAGTGAATTTTCCGAAGCTGGGCGGCGGGGGACCCTGGATCCGATTGTTGCACGATGCCGACGCCACCCGCTCACTGCCCGCACCACGCGAGAGGGCCGGATCACGTGAACTCGTGTCATTCGAGGAAATCGTCTCAATTTTGAGGCAAGCGAGGTTTTATCATGATGTAAGGACGAGAAATCGACGATGTTTCACCTTGAGAGTCAGATCACGTGAGGAACTTCGGTCCATTATCATGATGTTGGTAAGGAAGGTGGAGGTGTAGGTTGAAAATCTCCTCTCCATTTTCCCGTTCTACCCATTTCATACGGAGGTACTAAAAGAGCTCGTACGCGAGCCGGATCTTCCATCGCTCCACCTCTCTTTCCGTCTTCGCATTCGGCAGGAATTTGTTTAATTGAACCGGCGGAGTCGATTTTCGGGGCCTGAGGCTAACTAATCCCATGTAATATTTACAGAAGTTAGGCACTTCCTGTCACCCCGTCTACCCTAACTTCCAGACCGCTGCTCTTTGCCAATCGCGCTCTATCCGAGAGCATCCTTCCACCCGAGATCAGTTGTCCTCACTCCACACAGTGTGAGGTGCCGCGCCAGCGCCGAGAGTTAGGAATCGAACCTGAGGGCCACTCTTGTCCACGCGTTTTCGGACCCTTCAAGCACAGCCATTGTCTTCGCATTCCAACTTCATGTAGATAAAGTAAGATCCGGTACGGTAGATTGAAATTGCGGGCGAGATGTGACATGATGCTATTTACTACTTAGTAACAAAGTCAAGAAATAACCCGACGTCCGCGTAACCCATAACATTCCGAATCTGTTCAGCATCGATTGAAACTATTTCTACGTCAATACGAACCCTCAAATTGTCCTCCTCTTCGTCAACCTTGTGACCGTCTTAGCCGCCCTTTCTAACGAAGGTGTGGACGACGACAACGCAGGTTACGTCTGGTTTCGACTCGCTCGCTGTACGTAACAGGGCAACTTGAAACTTCCAATGAAGACAATGTTTTTTTCCGCCGCCAGAGCAACCACGTCACAAAATAGGGGACACCTTGATAGCTCTTCCTAAAGTTCTGAACATGGCAATACTGTAATAGTTGACTGGTATCCTAGAGTGCTGTGCGGAAGGGTACTCTAGTGGCAGCGGCAAATGCTGCAGCGGTCTTAGTTGCCGAAATCGGAAGAGGTTCATCCGCGTACTAGTGCCATATTCCATAAAGGCGGTAGCCAGTTCACAGGTGGTAAAAAGGGTGGATCGAGACTTTGCTCAAGGATGAAACGTAGCATAGTCCTTTTTGAATAATGACACACACTCTACTAGCCGAGAGTCATCTGCCATTGGTCACCATCGAATGTCAGCTGGAATAGCAACAGCCATATCCCTTTCCCACTCAATATAAGTTCCGTAGAATAGGGTCGCTGAATGTGAGGAGTCGCAGACCTTCAATTTCGACACGAAGATCTTCAACTTGTTTCGGAAGCGAAGGTCAGACACTTCTCCTCTGCATCTCTTCTTTTCCCAGATAGGCGGTTTGATACTTTCCAGAGCATAGTTGATAACAGGCAGCCAGTCACTATCCACCAATACCGACCGCTCCTTCTCACAACTTTCGACTCCTGCAGCTGCAAAAGGGGCCACAATCCGATCCTATTTCATTCTCCACTGCAGCACTGCACAGCTGCTGCTGCATACGAAGAATCGAAGAATCTTCTGGCGGGAGTGCCGGAACCAAGCAATATGCTCGAGCCTCGTAGCCTTGCTACACACTTGAGAGAAAGGTGTAAGACAAACGAGCCGCATGTCATTTTGACGGTACTTCGATTGCGCTTCGAAATATTCAGCACCTGGTCATGCTCATGACCTGAGAAGTGCTCATTGTTTTCTCTAAACTCTAGATATTAGAAGTAGAACCTTGAGGCCTTGTTGAACGAAAGCAAATTGCAAACCGTAGTAATCCAATGGAAGACAAAGATGCATACCTGACTAATCAGAAAACCGGGCCAGTCTCAAAGAAGAAATCAGCACGCCACCTCCACTACAGCCAAGTAGCCCCAGCATTGCCAATCACGACATCCATCACCAACGCAATAATACCAAGACATCTCGCATCGAGATGTTCCAGCGGGCTACTCGGGCTTCCACAATCTCATCGGACAATGCCATCATATCGCGCATGCCTAACCCTTCCCATCCCGCACCCTAAGGTAAGTCTTATAGTATGGGAATAATGACGTATGGAAAACACGACCGACCTCTGGTAGCGAAGCATTTCATGCGCACAGCCACGAGTCTCCAACATCTGACGACTCGAGGAGCTTTCGTCGGACTGTTCGTTGATCCGAACTGCAGCCTGTCCTTGGTTTTGTACCTCCAGCAAGGCGCTTATGACGTTCTGGCAGCACGAGACGCGATACGGTAATTGTGGGTAGGTGAAAGGTGTATATAACAAGACCCGTCTTCACGATATCAAACCCAGCAACAACAATCAAAGATTAAAAATTCTCAAACCCTCTAGAACAAACAAACCATAACCATCAAAATGACCTCCAACTCTGATTTCAACTCCCTCGGCAACGCAGGTCTCAACACCACCACCGGTGCCAACCCAATCCACCAAAACACTGGTGTGGCCCAAAATTCTTCAGGCCAAGGCGTAAGCCATGCTACAGACCCAAATGCCTCCAAGGTTCCCCACAGCGTGCAGGAGAAAGTGCCCAAAGGCCTCGAGGATTCATTGCCCGACTCAGTATGTCAACCATTTCCAACAATGATTTCCTGAAAACTATTTACTGATGATAATCAGGTCCACCCAACACCACCAGGCAATGATGCAGGAAAGGGTGTTTCACACGCTACGGGCAAGTCAATAGTACCGCAGAAGTTGCAGGAGAAGCTCCCGGAGAAGATTGAGCGCGCTGTTCCGAATGTGATTCATGATACTAGTGACCCAGCTCATGGTATTAAGAAGTAGAAAGTTGAACCTTGAATAAGGAACGTGTACGATAGATGGTGAAGGACACGATCTATACCTAATAACATTGTGTGTGGCCAATTCAAATGTTTGTACCAACATTGGCCCAATACAGCCATTTTAATGGCATCTTCATTGATCGGATTCGCGCAAATATCTCGCCGTCGTATCAGCTCATTAGGTTGAAAGCAACAAGATGTTGTACATGACATCCAGTCTATTAACACTTCCACCTGGAATCTTGATCTTCCCGCGGTGCCCCAGATGCAACTGTATCAAGGAGCAAAGACAGAGTCTCAGTGCTACTCCTTCTGAGAGCCGTTCAACACTGCGATTGGTGAGAAATCCAATCTTGTTCCCATACGTGGTACAATCGAGAGGAGGAATCTTGCTGGAAGCACGAACACATCTAGAGCACCACATAGCTGTCTTTTTGCTGAAGAGTTTCCTGCAACAGATGTGAGCAAGAAGTAACTGTGTTGAGACGGGGTTGCATGCTGTGCCTCAGCCGATTAGAGGATGCATGAATCTGAAAGCTTGTTTTCAGCTTTTGAGAATGCATATTTTTTTCGCAGATCTCTCAGTGAACATGCTAAATATCGTGTAGCCTAAAAGCTTTCCCGACTCGTTCTTTCGGCCCATCTTGTACCATTGACACCCACGACACCCTTGCCAAGCTGTGAGGCAACCACAGTAGCTTCTCGCACAGCCCTGGCAACACTTCCTCTTACTCTTCCTTCCTCGAGTGTCAGGAGTCCACCGATTGTACAACCACCAGGCGTGGAAACTTTATCTCTGAGAACAGCAGGATGCTCACCAGCTGCCACCAGTGCAGCCGTTCCAGCCATGACCTGCGCGGACATCATCTGAGCTTCGGCACGGGGGAGTCCCATCGCCACGCCACCATCCGCCAGAGACTCAAGAACAAGCGCCATGAAAGCTGGGCCTGAACCACACAAAGCTGTGCTGGCGTCCATGGATGCTGGTGGGAGGTGCACTACCTTGCCTATCCGCGAGAAAATCCATGTAACCAGGCTTTGCTGTTCAGTCGGGAGAGGAGGTGTGGAGGTTGCAATGACAGTCATTGATTGTCTGACGGCCGAGGCGGTGTTTGGCATAGCCCTGACGACTCTGCATGATGTAGATGGTGTCTCTGTAGGGTATAGGAACTTCTCGATCTGCAGTCCTGTCACACCTGCTAGAATTGAGATGAGCAGTTTCCCGGCCAATGCTTCCCTCATTCCCGGTGCACCAAGTACATCCTTGAACATTTGTGGCTTGCATCCAAGTAATACCACGTCGGCTTCTTCCACTGCTTGTACATTGTCGTTGATGCAGATTTGTAGAGGTGTGATGTGGTGAGCGAGCGCTGCTTTTATTCTCTTTCCTGACTCCGGCCGGCGGACACAAGCTATGAAGCGGGAGGGGAGACGAGTGGGGGCTACTTCGGCTGGGGTGCTCGTGCCAGATGCGCTGGGAAAGGGAGTTGAGGTTCCGCCGGGCATAGGGTTGGACCGCAGGATGTCTTCAAGATGGGTCATGATGCCGCCCATGATAGCAATTCCCATGGTTCCTGCATGGCGTTAGTTACATGACCGTACAATCGCAAGCGTCACATACCGCATCCCAGTATCGTGAGTGTGAGGCCGTTGCTCCCATTTTGGAGGGACAGAGCCATCGTGAATGACTGCTGTATTGAATTGGCAGGCAGTCAGATGTAGTTAATTGCTTCTGCTGTATCTTTCCTGGTGTGTTACACCCGATATAGAGCTGAGGTGGGATGTTGGAAGGCGGGCTGTTGTGGAGGGAAATTATTTAGAGTCAGTTGTCCGAACCTCGGTGGACCCTGGTCTCCGCCATGTATATACGCCGAAAAGTCAACCATGAGCAGTACAATGAATTTATGATCCTGCCAAAGAGCCGTCTGTGGTTCGTCTCCAATCTGCGAAGGTCGCCGTCAAGGTCTATACACACTATGGAGTCAAGAGACTACAATGTGAGCGCTATACGATGGTATCTCGAACAAGAGCATGGATATAACAGACACAGGCTGCCATCACGGCATTGAATACTCTTCAAACAAATTTCTCGGTTGTCAATGCCATCAAGAAGTCTGGCCGGCGCATGAACGGCCAGGCGATCCCCGAGATGCTCAACTTTGCGAAGAGGGTTGGTTATCAGGTGTGCGACCCCCTACTCCTGCATATGCCACAATGATGTCTTCTATCTTGTCCAGAGCTCTTTCTTTTTCTCTTCATTTCTGATCACCATCTGACCCCCTGTAGCCCTCCGATTTCAAAAAATTCCGTCCTATCCATGTTGCTGGAACCAAAGGCAAGGGATCTACATCGGCTTTCATTTCTTCCATTCTCTACCAATACACCCAAGATTCTTCGTCAAAATCACCGAAAAAGGTCGGCCTTTACACGTCCCCGCATCTTTGTTCAGTTCGCGAGCGAATTCAGATCAACAATGAGCCCATTTCAGAATCGGATTTCTCAAAGTACTTCTTCGAAGTATGGGACCGTCTCTCCGCGACTGGAGATGGATCCAAGCCTGTATACTTTCGATACTTGACACTCATGGCGTATCATCTGTTCATCTCCGAGGGTGTAGATTCCGCTGTCATCGAATGCGGGATTGGCGGGGAATATGATAGCACCAACATCATTGCGGAACCAACCGTCACTGCTGTCACGGCACTCGGGATTGACCATGTCGGAGTCCTTGGAAATACGATTGAAGAGATCGCTTGGCACAAGGCTGGAATATTCAAGAAAGGAGCTTTGGCTCTTAGCGCTCCGCAGCCCGAGTCAGCTTTAGAGGTGTTGAAAAAGCGCGCTGGAGAAGCAGGAACAGATTTACATGTCGTGCAACGTCATCCATCGATTGCAAACGGAGAAGTCAAATTAGGCCTCGCAGGCGACTTCCAGAAGTCGAACGCTAGTCTCGCCGTGGCGGCAGCGGCAGCACACCTTAATTCCATGGGTATTGCGGAAATCCCAGATCCAACGAATATCACGACTTTACCGAGCAAGTTTGTCAAGGCCTTAGCAGAAGTCAAATGGCCCGGCCGCTGTGATATACGCAATGAAGGGTCGATATCATGGTGCCTTGATGGTGCACACACGCTCGACAGCATACAAGTTGCCGGCGAATGGTTCGCCGATGTCTCTCAACAAAGCAAAGCCCGTAAGTCATTCTAAAAACTCAACCCAAAGACCCCTCTATTCCTATCAAGATTACATCCAAAAATCACCAGATCTCCAGGAAACCCCCAAACGCATCCCCAGAAACTAACCAAACACCCCAGCACGCATCCTCATCTTCAACCAACAAACCCGCGACGCAGCCACTCTGGCCCTCACACTCCACAACACCCTCTCCACCTCCCTACCTACCCAACCCCTCTTCACCCACGCCATCTTCACCACAAACGTAACCTTCAAGACCGCCGGCTACAAACCCGACCTCATCTCCTACAACACCAACAGCGCCGACGTCGAAACCCTGAAAGTGCAACGTGAACTTGCTGAGGCATGGTCCAAGATTGATCCGGCCGCGGAGGTAAGGGTTACCGGGACTATTGAGGAGGCGGTGGAAGGGGCGAGGGAGGTTTTGGGTGGAGAAGGGGGGTTGGTGCTTGTGACGGGGAGTTTGCATCTTGTTGGTGGGGCGATTGAGGTGCTTCAGGGTGGTGGTGTACAGTAAATGGATCTTGATTTGTTGGATGTGTTTATGGTGTTTGTATTTCATTGTGGGCGGCTCAACTCTCTAAGGTAGTACCCCGCGGTGTGGGCGCGTGTTTCAACAGACGTCTATACAATCACTTTTCCTGGTGATCCCTTTATGGGGCCAAGGAACACGTGTCTCGCCGTCTCGAAAAGAAAAAAGAAGAGTCAATGTATTCAACAATCTATCTGCTAAGGCGTACCGTGCATACATTCGACTTCAAACGTCAAGAACCGTTATCGGCGCAGAACTCTTCCAGCCATTTTGCAAACTTGGCACTTGGCACGTCGACGGCTCGGTAGAACATGTCGCTCCACCAGACGACAATCGGCACATACAGCAACAGCGATACTCCCATCCTCAGAACCGTTTCCCGGGTACTCTCCGACCCAAATACAGATGCCGTCCCTTTGACAATGAACAGGCCCACAGTCCGGTTGCCGAGGCCATGGACAAGGTACAGCGCGAAGCTGATCTTTCCGAGGTACCTGAGGGGTTTCGTTGTGAAAAAGTGTTGGATCGATGGAAGGTAGGGCAGGGGCGCAATGATCATGATGGCGGAAATGGCTACCGCCAAGCGACGTCGGTATCCGTTTTGTGGCAGTATATTGTTCATCCATTGATAACCATAGCTTTCAAGCCCACGATCTCGTGGGTAGCCTGAGAGCCACATGCCAGCCAGCATCGTCGTAATGAGTAGGGCTTTTATTGTTTTCCTTTGCACGAACGCTTTTCGCTTTGAGGAATTGTGAACAAAGACGTCCAGTTCGGCGATGAACAGTCCGGACACGAAGAGGGCAACGTCCCACCGTTTGTGAGCAAAGGCATGGAGAATGATGGCGCCTTCGGTTGCGAGTCTGATGCCAAGACGAGTTCGGGCAAGTCCTAGGACGCAGAGAAAGACGACCATTGAGCCTCGATATTCGAGAGCGATGGTCCATAACTGTGGGTTGTAGAACCCTTCCATGTACGAATCCCATGTCCAAGGATTTGACTCCAAGTCGATGTATTGCAAAAATGCCGGCAGTCCATGGGTGAAACGCTGTTGTTGTTAGCTTGTGCTATTCAAGGAAGGCAGTTGATCTTGTGATCAAGCCTGCAAAAACTTTGGCAGCATGAGCAGAAATATTTGCCAAAGAATCTACGCACTTCAACCACGTGTGAGATCTGGGGCAACGAAGAGGGCTGCCCAGCATCGAGTTGATTTTGGAGATCTTACATACCTTTCGCTGGATTCTCTTCGGTGTAGCGACGAGACCAAGGGATGCACAGATGAATGCCAGAGTGCAGGACGCCAAAGACGGCAGAAACAGTCGCAGTGCTCGTCGAAATGTGAGCGAAGTTAGAGAGGTGTATAAACCAAGATACTCCTGTCTATACATTTTCTGAATATATCGATGCGTAAGGACGTATCCCGAGACGACGAAAAAGATGGCTACCATCGCTGAGCCTGAGTAAACAAAGCGGATCATCGGTAGTTGCCATATTGAAGAGTTATCGCTTCCGACGATGTATCCAGTGTTGGTGCCTGGGAAAATCAGGTGTGAGAAGTGAAATATGAAGACAATAAATGATGCGAGACCCCTCACACCGTCGAGATACTGGGTCGATGATGTCTTTGGCGAGATGTTCATGGGAGACTGTTTCTCAAAACCATAGCAGATTTGAGGTGAGGATCTCAAAAAGCTGGGCACGGTGAACAGCAGCAATCGAAGCGGGATCCCGGCCATGGATCTTGTTACCCTCTTCCATCTTGCTGGGTGTGAAAGCGTGCAAGAAGTGAAAGAAGTTTGTGAAATGAGAATAGCCTCCTCGTCTCCATTTTGTGATGCCGTCCTGGTCCACATGGTGTCGAGATCAGTGATGTCTGCCGTGTCAGGTCCCGGCAGACTCTCTGCTGTTATCAAGGAATTTGAAAAAGAGAATCTCGCGCGCCTTCACCATGCCCGCCCCTGAAATGAGAAGGAATTCATGAATGGAAGCACGGCTGGCAGAGTCATCCCCCCTGTAATGTAGATCAATCAGTATAAGGCAGATCGCTAACGCAGAGAGAATAAGATCAGATGGGGCAGCTTCGGCGTCCTCTCGCCCCCCCCTTGGAGATGCGATCGCGAGGTGACGCACGCTCATTGGCACCCGCCTCTTGTTGGTATGTGTGCCACAGATTATGGGGATGGATATTGCAAGCGATTGCTTGAGAGGCGGGAGTATTTATTCCCCGGTTGGACAGACAATGGCAGCGATGATCCGTGGTGAAGACTGAAGAATCTGGGCGGGGACCTGAAGAGGTTGAGAAGACCTGATGGAGGCCGGTGCTAGCGGCGGAAGTATTATATCTTAGTGCCGTGCTATTGGCTCAGTCTCGACCCAAAGCGGACAAGCGGGCTTGGCAAGAGGACGTCTCCCACGCAACGCCTTGACCATGAAGATATCCATCCCACGGTGGCTTCATCATTTCAGCTCCCCTATCAGATTTTCCTTTCAATCTAGAGTTCTAGACTTCCCTTGATTTTCAGTCTAGAGTTCCCTTGATTAGGATCAACAGCGATGAATTTCTGACGACGTCCAGAGATATTCTCGCAAGAAGTTCATCGATACTGATCCTGAGTTGCAGATGCTAAAGTGATCCCAGCCATCATAGTCACCCACCATATGCCATCTTCCAGCCGCACCACCATCACCACCCAATGACACGACTGCGAGTCTCTATCACAACTGGATCAACGTCTCGGCGATCCTCCAAGCCTTCTGTAGCGATATGATCAACCCCAAAGCTTGGTTCCTGGACGCTTATGCAGGTACCAGCCGATCTGCACGCGTATCTGTCTCCTCAACATTTGCCCTCGCAACAAAGGCAACTGTGCACGCGACACCACGGACCCATTCTTCAGGCGCGAGCTTGGAGCCTCCATTCTTGACCCACTCATGGCCAAAGGGGGGGCGTGTCGGTCTAGACCTGGGCGGGCTAGTAATTCCTTTTGCGTCCTTTTTCCACAGCTGTGCACGCGACTAGCAGCGCTTTGCTTCCATTCAAGAGGCCATTTGCACTACTCCATCACAAATGACCAGCCCCTCCTTGGTCTGGTTCGACAAGATCACTTTGACGTCGTAACGCTTCTCTTCTATATCTCCCGGGCAGCCAGGTTAGATTGCCATCCTGTTGCCCGTCCACTTGTCTCGTTGTTGCAGCGGCGTCGTTATCGTTATGTACTCTCCATATCGTCTCTCTTTGAAAATCCCAGATTCCTCTCTCGAGAAGCAAGCCTTCCGAAGCCGGTCGTTTCGCAGGATAGTCTTTTCTGCATGCGTCCTGTCATTATTTCTGGCATTTCTCCGTAGCATACATCTCCAAAATGAGCTGCAGCGCAATTTCGCCCTTAACTACCTCATTCTTCATCGCAATGGCGGCTCTTCTGATGCCATTTCAGAGCAGCTGATCCAGGATACCCGGAGCTCAGTGCCATCTTCGGGCCATCTGGCACACAGCTCGTCGCCGCAAGGAACAGAAAAATTCATGCATCAACTACCAGACATAATTCGAATACCCTTTGAGGACGCAGTGGAAGGTATCGAGATTGAGGGGTGGGAAGATGACTGGTTCTCCTCGGCAACATACAATTTCTACAGATCGATGGCAGAGCCCAAGCTGGACTTTGTTTATAACTGTGCGTATACCGCATTTTCCATATTTTGAGGTTGTCCTAATTGTCTCAGGGGTCAATGGATCCGAAGACGGCTTCAAAAGCATCAAACACAAACATGAATTGAACTCGAAACTGAACGACAAAGCCGGAAAATGGATATCTGAGCACAGCATCAACAGATACCGCGACTGGGACGAGCTCCGGTATTCCTTCCGTAGCCTGGACGCGTACGCCCGTAACTTCACAAATAAGATTCAAATTCTTACCAATTCCATCCCAACTTCAGCCAACGATAGCACGTTGCAATTACGAGCGCAACGACCAGTATGGCTCAAGCACAACGCTGCTACTCAAAAGCATGTCGAAGTTCTTTCGCAGGAGGACTTTTTTGACCCAACAGCTGCCGAGTGCGTGCCATCTTTTGACTCGTTATCAATTGAGAGTCAAATCCACAATACGCGTTCCACCGTCGATCAGATGGTCGCACTGTCCGATGATATGTTCCTTGGCGCAGACCACTCTGCAGCCGACTTTTTTTCGCCGCTCTTTGGGCCCATGATAGGATTCAAGTCAAAGTCTTTCAACGTCAAATCTATTAGCAGGTCAGAACTCCCGACTTTCGGTGAAAAGCCGCACTTGCACTATACAAGCTGGCTTCTGAACCACCGATTCGGAGAGCGAGATCGAAAGGCACAGGCACATTTCACCCATTCAGTCTCGCGTAGGGTGATGAAGGAAGCTATGGCATCGTTCCCGAGTCCAGCTTTGCAAGGTGCATGCGAACGCTTCAGAGGAGAGAGCAAGTTTCAGATCTACCCTTGGTACGCGGCGTTCCACTACACCATCGAACGTTTCCGAGAAGCCTTGCTGTGGTCTTTCGTCATGACCCGTATGGACGCGAACAACGATGGATACCTTGACTGGTCTGAGCGCCAAACGCTGCTGCAAGCCATTGCGCCTGGAAGAGAAGCCACAGAAGGAGAGGACGCATCAACGCCAGCCAAAGTGGCCGAAGGTCGTGAACGCATGTTTTACCAACTCCCCTCAATCCACCAACGTGCTGGACTCCAACCACCACTTTCGAACGTAAGGGTACTCTGGACATCCCTCGACGGCCCAGAAACCATCCGAGATGTAAAATGCCACAACTTCCACATCGACCACTGTCTAGCAGAAAGTTTCGCCTCACCGCTCTCAGACCGATCCTACCGAAACCCCGATTTCAGCACCGCAAACATCTTCTCCCAACTCTCCCGCCACGACCCAAAATGCGGCGACTGCCTCATAAAGTTCATGCTTTCCACCGTCCCACGCGGTCTCGAACCCCTCCTCCCTCCCAAATCCCGCCGCCACGAGCGAGAAACAACAATCAAGGCTTTGCTGAAGTATCAACACACCATTTTCGAACCCGATGCCATGTTCGTCATGGTCAAGGATGCTGAACAAGCCGAGACGGAGGTGATGGAGAGAACTATCAATCGGAATCAACATGTCTCGCAGTATTGTTTCAATGACGATGTAATGACTGAGGATCTGAAAGCTGTTGCGAAGGTTAATAAAGTTGTTCAGAAGGTTTTTCGGACGTTGTTTCCGTGGAAGAGTCGGTGGGAGGAGTGATGGGTCCTTTTTTTTATTGCAAGTCTGTGTCGTTTTGAAGCGGTTATGACTCTTTCTTGTTTTGTATAGCTAGGAGCATTGATACCACTGGAGGCTTTTTTATGTTTTCAAATTGTTGGCTTGGGATTAGTCTGTCGCTGTATCAACATGAGGAATTAGACAATGGATATTTATTCCAATGTCATCAAGTCGATATCGAAGCCAACAATCTCACAACGATCCCGTGGCAAAACTTTGCACTATCGAGCTCGATTATATATCATCTCGTTATGCCAAGTTCCTTCCCTTCTCAACCACGACATCCAGGTGCGTAACCACAAACGCCTGATTCCCAACATCAACACTTTCAATCGAACACTCCCTCATAACCAACGACGACACCAAGCCTCCCACCGCAATACAAGCCATCACAACCCAAACCAATCTACAAGACTTTGAATACGCCGTAAGAACATCTGTCGGATCCTGCATAAGCCGTAACCGCGGAATAAACTCGATGGCGGTTTCGGGATGCAGACCAAAGGATGAGGTATCGATGCCTTGACTGTACGAAGCGAAGGCGTTTGAGAAAACCGAGGAGCCGATTGTGACGCCGAGTAGGGAGCCGAGGTTGCGGAAGAAGACGAAATAGCCGGTTGCGACACCGACGTCTTCGGCGCTCATTGAGGCTTGGACGGCAAGGGCGAGACCTGTGTATAAGATGCCGGAACCGATGCCGACAGGGATTTGGAGGCCACTATACAGAGCTATTGACGATTTTACGTCCAGAAGTGCCATTGTTCCGAGGCCAACCACGAGCATAACCCATGCAGCTCGATTCAACCAGCCATACCGTCGTGTCCATTCTACGATCAAGGCACTGACAATTGCCATTGGTGAGACGGTGAGGATGAGCGGGATCATGGATCTGACGGCTCTGAGTGGTCGTTGTAGTTTCACGGCCTCGAAGTAGATGGGTAAATAGAAGATGAGTGCCCAGAGAAGGATTCCGTGGATGAAGGAGCCGAGGAATGCCATTGTGCTGGTTCGGAATTCGAAGAGCGTAGGGCGTAAAATCGGTTCTCTGGCGCTTGATTTCTCGTAGAGGATGAAGGAGGCAAGCGAGATGGTGCCTAAGACGATAGGGAGGATGGTGCGGACATCGTTCCATGCATAGATTTGCCCTGCCCAGGTTGTTGGCACGACAATGGCGGTCAAAGAAAGGAATAACAGTGCCAGGCCAATCCAGTCGACTCGTTTCGTCCTGGCGAAGAGCTTTGTGTCGTCCGTAGCGAGCGTCAGGAAAATCGGGACCAGGACAATGGCGACTGCCACGAACGGAAGATTGATCCAGGCAATCCACCTCCAGTTGACGTACTGTGCAAATACACCTCCCACGAATGGACCGATGACAGATCCAGAGCCCCAGACAAGGCCAAGCAGACCCAAGTATTTTGGCCTCTCTTGTAGCGTCGTGATATCCGTCAGGATGATCTCGGTCAGAGCATCAATGCCACCAGCACCGACGCCTTGTATTGTTCTTCCTGCTATCAGCGCTGCTGCGTTTTTGGAGATTCCTACGATAAGAGAGCCTGCGGAAAAGAAAGCCATGGACACGTAGAGAAGTCTTTTGCGGCCGAAGACTTCCGATAGAGCTGTATGCACCGGCTGGAAGAGCACACAGGAAAGAAGGAAGCATATAGCAGCCCAAAATGATTCCAACGATGTAAGATGCAGCTCTTCTGCAATGGCCTAAAATATAGGTTAGCCCAATGCTTTGTATTGACTGGCACGTTGACTGCATGTTGAAGCCGAGATCAGTTTTGATAGCTTTCTAGCAGGATAATTTCTCTCATATTGTCAGAAATATCGATATCGATCTCGGATGGGAAGACTTCGTTTTGATAGATGATGCATAACGGAGTCGAGGAATGCCAATAAACATACAGGCATAGCGCAAGGCAGAATCGTGGTATCAAGTGCACCGACAAAAGCGAGGACCGCTAAGCCGATAAAGGCCATTGCGAACCGGAAGTTGGGACCAATCATCTTCAGAGACCATGCACAAGAGCGAGTGTTTCCTTCAAGTTTAGCAACCTCTTCGAATGAATATTGCGAAGACGTGGTGATGAGGCTTTGAAGATTTGCAGAAGAAAAAAATTTGTTCCTGTTTTGCAAAGAACGAGGATGGGAGAGGGCTGAGGCGGGGTCGAATATGACCTGACATTACGAAACGCCAAAACATTTCCCATATGCGGTGGAACTTGCTAGCGGAGCCAGTTGTTATTCAGCTGGTGACCAGACGTCTTACTTCCTGACCTCGCAAATCCATTGTGAAGGGATAGCAACACGCCAAATCGAGATCAATAATTTCCGATGACAGTGTCCAAGCTCCTCAGAAATTTATCGATGTCGATCAAGAATCCAAGAACGATTGAAGAACAAAGTGTCGTCAAAGATAAAGTCTTTGATGAAGGCAATGGAACAAGGTAGCGAATGTTGCTGGTGTCAGAAGGTTGCGTGAAGGAAGGAACTCCAAGACAAAGAGTAGAGACACATCGGGGGCCGATGTGGGCGAGCCTTTGCACATCTCATCCCTGTCTAAATGATGTTCACCTGCAGACCTCAATTATCAACCCCAAGTTGCTGTTTATCCCATCTCAACGCACCATGTTGATGACCGTCCTGTACAGCCAGCGGCGGTGTGCGACAAAGGTCAATATAGAAGCTGACGTGACTAGCTCTTGAATCAGATGGAAACTTCGTACCTGAGAAGCGAGGACATCCCCATCATCGAGTTTATCGAAAATTTCCGAGGCTGGCATGCTAGCAAGGTAGTAGACAAAGTGTATGCCTTACTTGGCCTCTCGTCTGATGCTGCAATTACGCCTTACCGAGAGATGCTTCGGCATGAAAACTGGTTCAGGTCGCTTCTCCAATACCTTGATGGAGTATGAAGCAGGTACTGGGAATGAAGTCAACTTTGAGGTAGTCGGCTTTTTTCTCGGCTCTATCAGCGGTACTGTGTAAGAGCTCGGGAGGCCGGGGACAAGGAAGCCTCGAAGCCGAGCATGGATCATCGGCATGGGAGAATCGAAAATCCCGGACGCGTTCTTCAGCACTTACTGGCCACGCCTGAACCATTCTGGGGAGTCATTGAAGGAGCCTGGATCGTCCTTCTGGTCTGGTCTCCTCGCTGCCTTGACCGCAGAGTTCAAAAGCATGCTGCGATTCAAGCTTTCCTGGGATTCATTCCGTGCACCATTCCCTCATGAGATGTCACATTTTGAGCCTACATCGAACAATCCTCGAGTGCAATGGAGAGCTCGAACGGAACCAATCAGAGACTCAGCGGAGATGGGTATTAAGGATAAAGATAAATGGTTGACGGAGTGGAGGTTAATACCGAAGAAAGCTAACAGGCGATGGCTCTGCTTTTGTTGTTAGATGAAATCATCTTTCACGCAACGAATTGAACACTCTGTCTACCGTACCGATGATCACTTCCCATATGGTTCGACAGCGCAGAGAAAGGAGTCTCCCAATTCTCTGTACCGCCTTCTCCTGTGAGCAACGAGACGGCCAGCAATATGCTATCTCTTTTCGTGGACTTCGATACAATAGTTTCACTAATCAAGCTGAGACGAGGAGACTGAGTACAGAGAGATTCTGCTTGACGCGCCTTGTAAGTAAATCATAACACAAGATCACCATAACATGATCGATTCGGAGCCGCCGAGGAAGCACCCGAGGTCATCCACAGTAGGATTCTGGTGATGCGAGGAAGAAATGCTGGCAGGAGTTGATGGAGATGGTTTTCGAATCAAGATGATGCATTATAAATGCTGATCTACCCCTGTATTCTACTGCTGTGCTAGTTTCCAGGAAAGCGGAACCGAACATGCCACCGCGGCACAGTTCCTCACTAGTCTCTCACATACTCGCGACTGTTTAACAACAGACATCCTCAACCCACCACACCACATATTCTCATTCGCCTGAGAAATGGACATAGATCGCATTCTTGAACAGGAAGACGCGTCGTGCCCGCCAATTGAGCCCCCAAGCTCACCACCACCATTTCTAGCACCACCCATACCTCGCCGCAAGAGGACGCGTGCTCCAGATGCCAGTACACCCAGCAGTGATGGTCCCCTCTTCTCCAGCGATCCTCCAGACCCGTCTATAGACGAGTACTATCAACCCAGACGAAAAAGACAATACAGAGGAACATGGTGGGGCGAAATCACCAGAGCGGATACGCCAACCGAGCCTGCTGCTACACAACGGACGAAGAATGGCTTCACGAGAAATATGGACAGTGGCATATGGATGGGCAGCGATGCGACGGAGGAAGATCTTGGATCCGAATTTCCTGAGTTGGATCTCCCGCGAGGTGACGTGGGAAGGCATGCGGTAGCACGTCTCAAAATAACTGGTTCGCTAATTCTCTATCTCTCCATGACCTAAACTACTTTTCCAAACTTCAGACGGAAATCTATATGGACGAATTTCTGGCAGATTCAGTTCCACAAGCTGCTAGAAATGTCCCGTCATAGTCTCTACTTGAAGTTTGTCAAATTGGGGGACACAGATGAACACTCCATGAATGTCTTTATCCAGCTAACGACCTGTGTGCAGATTTCCTCGAGGCCACGATAGCGCGATATACAGAAGAAGATCAGGCAGTGGAGCTCGCACAATCAAAGCTGCAGCATTTTCTCGAGAACAACGATGAGAACATTGCTCTTGGGAACATTGGCCTGAAGGACTTGCCCGTTGATTTTTTCGAACCGCTTCAGACGCTGTATAGAGACCCAAGCCCTTTTGACCCTGGAAATTCAGAAGGCGAAACGGAGGTGGATTTTCAAGCCCGAGGTATTCTTCCACGCATCAGGTTGGACCTCAGCAACAACGCCTTCGACCTTCTTCCCTTTAGCCTGTTCGACTTACAGAATATTACGAAACTGAATCTGTCACATAATAATTTGACCCAACTGTCTCGCCATATCGGCAAGCTGAGGAACCTGGCGACGCTCGACATAAGTAGCAATCGTCTGCGCTGGCTGCCTTGGGAGCTCATACAACTGATTCAGCAACGCAAACTACGTATGATCAATCTCGACTGCAATCCGTTCTTGCAACCATTCTCGTACGTCTCGTTTCTTGATGCACGGGATCCTTGGACTCCTCCGGCAACTGTGCAAGTCGCTTTGAGCAAGATTCGAGGCCACGTGGGAATCTTGCGATCCATGCAGCAGTCACTGCCCTTCGATACCTGGATCGAACAGCTGCATCATAATCAGGCTGATGAGCACTTCCTGTGGATGATACGTTTCTGCATCCGCTATCTCACGCAAGCCTCGCCCGCCCATCCAGATATGTTAGCGTTGGAATCCGAGCCGCCGCGGACAACACACATCGCATCGACCTCGGTCGCACGCTTCGAGCCCGATGGCAGATTAATGTCTGGGCAGCCATTGTCCATCCCGTCTTTGCTTCCCATCGACGAATTTGTGTTTCCTGCTGCCATCGCAAAAGATCAGCTTACATGGGTCGTGAAGCAACTGACTCACGGAAATCTTGCCATAGAGGAATTGGATGCCCAGGTTCTTCAAACGCTCTTGCACGAATCAGAGTCTTTGCGGCAACACGAAACTTTGCGGAAAGAAAGCAGCGTACCGTCTCTTTTTGAGCTTGCCCTGCGGTCCGCAATAAAGGGTGCGATGGGAGAAGAGCCCAAGTACGACATCACAGACCTTTTAAGCATGATCCGCGAGGACGACCCAGAATCCGTCCGGCAGGGTATATACAAGGCAATAGACGTTAACGCAGAAGGTGGCCGTGTGTGCAGTGTTTGCTCCAAGTCTTTCGTCCTCGCTCGAACGGAATGGATCGAGTACTGGTATCTGGGTGAATCCGCGTCTACAGACCACACGAAGACATTCGTGCCCATCTTGAGGCGAGGGTGCAGCCCAAACTGTGGTCCTGGATTGATCTGATAGGGAATGGTCGGAAGGAGAAACACCGGTGCGATGGAAATGGTACTGCAGTAATCAACTTGCTTTTGTGCAACATTCAGATTAAGATCGTTATTGATACACTTCTTGCAGGGGATGATGAGCTTGACCTTCGTTTTGAAAGGAGATGTTATCAGAACCCTTTGGACTTTGCGAATGTGCGGTTTATGACGATCCGTGATGACTATTGATATCAGGATGGCCCTGGTCTTGGAGCTAGTGAGAAAATCAAGTCGCTCTGGGCATCCCGTGATCCTGATTTCTTTCAAAACTAAGATACCGCCATTGGCTTCGATCCACGGGAGTTGTGATGGAGATGAACCTGCATCTCAGCGTCATCAGTTCGATGACCGATTTCAACGGAATTCCTGGCAGGTTCAACACCCGAAACCGCGATCGTAGGATTTGGGTATCTTTGTTCAACTTCTCTCCCTCTATTTCCGCGATCATGCCCATCAGAACCTCAACTTGGGCAAAAACACAAACATCAAAACGGCCACAACCCACAAAACCCCCACCTGCACATACTTGCCCATCATCCCCCCCAACAACGGACCCAATAGCGGAATCTGTGCCAAGAGTCCCTCACCCCGTTGATTCCTCGTCAATTCTCCCATCCTGTTCCCCGCGTCCGCCATACCCGATACATTCTTATCCAAGCCCAACGCAGCGCGTTTGACCGTATCTTTCTCCGCTTCGACGGAGGTGTGAAAACTGAGGGCGGAGGATTTGAGGGATTGCGCGAGGGTGATTAGGGATGCGGTGATGTTTTCCTGTTCCGCCCTGTCGGCTGCTAGACGGGTTTCGCGGTCTTGGACGGTTTGGGGCGAGGTGGATGTAGTGCCGTATCTCGAGGAGGTGGATTTAGCAGTCGGTTGTGCGTCTGGGGGTGTGGTTTGCGTGGTTCGGGAGCGAAGGGTGGAGGAGAGGTGGGAAGCGGCTTCTTGAGCTTCTGTTGGTTGGGTGTCGAGGCTATCTGAGGCTTTGGAGGCGGGGGCGTAGGATGGTGTCTCTTCCTCCTCCTCTTCCGAAGAAGAAGATTCTGAGTCTTCGGAGAGGCTGTTGAGTTCCTGTAATCGGGCTTGTAGGCGTTTTATGAGGTCGCGTTTTGCGTGGAGGTCGGATTGGGTGGCTTGTTTTCGTGTTGCGGTTTTGCTATTGGGTGTATCATGTTCTAGGCGGAGGAGGAGAGATCGTGCGTACTCGATGTTCTGTTTCTATATTAGATAATGGGATGGTGTACTTCAATTGATATACATACAGCACCGACTTTCGTTCTCTCATAGCTTGATCTGAGCTCCTGGGCGCTTTCTGGTGACAGCACGGCCCGTTCGAGTCGCGTCAATATTCTGGATAGGTTGATTTGAGTTGGGTCTGGGCGGCTCTCTATCGCGTCTATTCGTGCCATCGTGATGGTTGGTGGTGCCAGTGTTTGTTGGACGACGTGGAGTTTTTGGAGGTTCGCGCGTTCTGATGACGACACGTTTTGCAAGAGGCCGCCCCGGCCTACTCCATTCCTCGCTCTCGGCCCGTGTTTTCCAATACCATCATCTCTTCACCATAGACTCAATCTTGGACGGATCACTGGGCGAATATATCGAGCTTCTTCAGCCCTTTCCCAACCCTTTCATGCAGTCGTTTCTCAAATTGTACAAGATAACGTGGCTCTAACACTAAATTCAGACCCCATTGTGTATTCAGCTCGATATTACATACTGAATATCATCTGTACTGGCCAAAAAGGAACCGAACTCGAAAATGTAGTCCCCATTGCAGAACTTGTTAGAAGAGGAGCAGATCCAAATCATATCAGGGACCAAACTTCTCCATATCGACTTTGGGTAAAACCAGGAGGAGACCGGTCTCTAGCACAACCCTTAATATACACAACATGAGGCAAAGTCCAGGAATCTATATACTAGCCGGTCATGATAAATTTGACAATGTGAAAGATGGAGTCTCTAACGCTTTTTAGCAGACAGGCACTCTCGTCAATTTGGATTAAGATAGGCGATGTCTGTTGTTGCTTTACTCAGTACAGTTGCTTGCATCTACCAGAGACTGACGACGCTGAATCTTTAGAAGCCAAACTTTCAGGCGCGCACAACACTAGCTATCCTTGAGCTCAGAATTACGCCAATGCAGTAACCAGGCGCGATGAAGAAGTACGTTCATCTCCGTGAAGGAAATCCCCTCATTCGACGTTCGCGATCCCGTCCAACCTGCGATAGCTGTTCTGCCTGTCTCCGCGTCACCCTGACCTCCATACAGAGACGCGTCAATTTTGGGTGCTGTGCACATTGCGTCGTTTGGATGCTGAAAACGAGGTCCTGCCACACTCGCCAGCCCAAGTTGATTTCGTAAGGCTCGGGTAGGCGATCGGTGGCTTCCCAAAAGGATCGAGGGAGGTCTTGGCAGAAACAAGGGACGGGTATGAAGTCCGGATGTCTAGGGCGTACCTCGTATCGTCCTAGGCGTGTTGGTGGCCGGTGAGAGTCGAAATGCCGAGTCGGCCCCAATCGATCTTGCTTTTGGGGTACTGCGGTCGTCGGTAATTTGGAAGATGTAGCGAGGACTCTGGTGGTGCCAATGTCTGTGTTGGTCGATTGGGGCTTAGTTCGCATTGTGTCAGACCTTTGAGAGTCGCTTTTCAGTGGTATTGGCACATCTTGGCTTCTGGGAAATCGAGATGGGCGAGTGGCTGACCCTCTAATAGCGTTTATTGGCGTGAATCTTACGGGTGGAAAGTTCGTGACAGGTGAAGATCGATCGGCAGCGGACTGCTTTACAACTGATGTGCTCGACCCTGGCAAGTTTCCGAGATCTCGAGTGACAAGCTCACCTTGGTCCCTTCCACTTTCAAGCTTCTTCTGTGAACCACGTCCTGGTCGAGTTTCAGGATTAAACGATGAGGTTGATCGACGTTCAGACACCGATGCGGGCGCTGATCGTGCTCTGGCGCGATCGTCCTGCTTCGCCGTTACTATCCGCTCTGGATAGCCCCTTTCTTGGTGAGACGCATCTTGGTTACAGCCATTGTTCTGTCCTCTTGAGCCGGCCAGTCCAATGCCACTTTTCCCCCCAGGAGCAGAAGAGTCCAGAACGGGAGAAGCTACGTGAGCTGAGCCTTTTTGATTGCTGATCTGTCGCTGAGATTGGGTGATTACACTAGTGGCGAACCCGTTTCCTGATCCGATATGCGAAGCACGAGTTCCCGAACCTGATAGTGCTCCGGCGGCGGGGCCTGAGCTTGAGTCCAATTGCTTCTCTTGCGTCTTTTTCTCCATCTGGTTTCTCTCTCTCTTCTCATCTGAGGATGTTTGTATTGCGTCAGACTGATGAGAATTGACCGAACATCCATGCTTGTGTCTTTTCGGCAGTTCAGCTGATGTTCTCGTGACATTGAGTGTAGCTTTGCGCTTTTTGGAAGGCGATGAACCTTCAGATGTCGTTTCGGAGAACATTCTTTGTTCTTTTTGAGCCCTGTCCTTGGCTTTGTTTCGATTAAGCCCTGTCCCACTCGACGACACTTCGATGTTGTCCGCAGATTTTCGCTTTCTAGACGAATTCAATTCTTCGGACGATGAGTCTGTGGTGTTCGAGGACTCTCCAACCGTCTTTTTGTCTCTGTTTCTGCGTTTGCTGGACAGCGCGGCAGGCGCAATTGCTTTGGGTTCTCCCGTCCTGTTCTTGTTTCTTGTTGTCGGAGTTGAAGAACCTGTAGATTCAAGGAGGACCTGTGCAAGAGCTACGGAGATCTCCCGAGCCTTTCTTTTGTCTTTCTTCGCCGTACACGAGGCCGCATCTGCATCGAAAATGGTGCTCAAAATCTTGGGCCTTGCGGCATAGGGCAGTATATGTTCAAGTTCGGCTTCTACATAGCACATGGTTCTGTGCAGTATGTCCACCCTCTCATCTTGACCTGTGGTGTCCGCTAGCTGCTCCACTAAAGACTGAGCCCGCTGGAAGAGTGAGGCAATGTCCTTGGTGACTGCAGGCTGGCTAGTTACTTGCCACTGGTCGATATCAACACGAGAGTCCAGAGAGCCACTGCAAGATATTGTTAAATTGATAAGCGCGCAGTCTTAAAGAATACGTACTTTGTTGGGGGACGATCAACTATTTCTGTGTCTGTTTCATTACTCGGTAATATAGATAGTATTGAGCCTGCTCTATTTTCTCCGGAAGAATTTGGTGCACTGTAAGAACTTAGCTTTTTGTTGAACACATGGGGGACAAGGTCAAACCTTTTCGAGCTTCTTGCTGGTGGACTCTCAGCAGGTGGAGAGGGATGAGACGCATTCAGCCCAGACCGATCGAATGTTCTATCGACTCTACGCCAGGTTAGTCGAGCAAGTATTCCAGTATCTGGGCACTTACGCCAAATCTAGTGTGTCTTGGCTTGGGATCGTTTTGCCGGCTGCGAACATCCTCGCTTTGATACGCTTCAAAGTAGGCGTGACCAGCATGTTACGTTTCGCGTACGCTTTTGGATAACTCTTTTGTAAACGGCGGACAAGTTTCTCGTAGTATTCCTTGTTAGGCTGACCACCGCGATTGAATGCATACGGGGCTCTCTCGTGCCGAGCTTTGGGAGGACAACAAGCCCATATTTGGAGCAAAACCTTCTGCTTCTCGCGTATGCCCTTTGGCCAAAACTGATCCCGTGATTTCTTCTTTAGAATCTGCGGCCACGACCGTGCTGCATTCGTCTTTGGCAACTCGTTGTGAGATTCAGATGGGTGATGCTCTTCTGTAACGGCGGCGGCTTGGGCGATTGCCATGGATTGTCTTCCTAGTCGTGCATCGATATGGGAGTCTGGTGTCTGGCTGCCGACAGTCATACTGTACGTTGTATCGTCTTTGTCATCGCAGCGCTCTGTAGCATCGTGCTATACGGCAGTGAGTGTAATTAGTTGTCGTTCGGTTCAAGGCCTCGACTACTCACCTCCACTGTGTCCCATACACTCAGATCCTCTTGCAGCGAAGAGCTCGCAGATGGGCTCGGTGGTGCGTATGTCAATCGAGTGCGCTGAGGTAAATTGGAGGAGGCTTGATTGGCATGCCACGTCCCTTGATTTGATCAGCAAACCCATCGTTCATCGACTATCCTGCGTGTACCTATGATCCTCTGAATCCGCAACCGAGCGAAGTTAATCGCTCGCTGAGTCCCCGATAAGCGGAATCTACCGCCGTCTGCGGTCTGTTCGTGCCACTTGGGCGCATCGATCTGGGCTCCTGTGGTTTGGCTGATGTGCTTGATGGTAAATCCTCCTGCTCCAATAACGTGGCCGATGGCTCCAAGTGGCACCTCAATAAACTCCTCGCCCGATATTGGACCGGGCACAAATACAGAAACCATAGATGGCATCACGGTGCGCACATCGAAGCTCGCAAGATGGACGCGTTCAGATGATCCGCCGGCGGGTGGTTGCAATGATAACAAGGCTGTAATTCACAGGAGCAAGAAGTGAAGGATGACTCTAGGAATCGTAGACAGTGTCGCATGAAAGGAATTGGGTGAATGAAAAGTGAAGGGAAAAGAGGTTTGGAAGGAGATATCTTTTAGATATCAAATGTGCGATATTTTGAACGAGAGCTACACGACCCGAGGGCAATCAAATTGGACTGGGTCCGACGCTCAAGCCTCGAAACGCGACTGCCCATTTCTACAGTAGAGATTCTGAAGATTCGCGCTTGGTGGAGGCGGACCTAATATGGGAGTCCAGCAGAATGGAAGGTTGGGCCCAGAGTTCTCCAGGCAGCGCTGATTGATGTTCTGGATTTCAGGTCAACCTTTGGCCCAAAAAGAGTCTTTGATCGAGCGTGTGTCATGGGATTAGATCTCCTCGACTTCCAATTTGGCCGGTGAAGGAGCAAAGCTAGAGAAGCCATCGCACACCACTGCTCGATTCGGGGGAGCTGGGTAATATCCAGGAAGCTTATCGTCGATGTGGTCCGAGTCGAAGGGGATATCAATGTGGCCCGAGTCGAAGGGGATATCGATGCGACGCGTCGACATGGATAACGCGTTGGAAGGAAAAGGACCGCGACGGGTTGACTGCGACGGAAGAGTCAAGCTGGATCGCGGAGTAGGATGGTCCAACATCCTGAGCAATAGCAATGGTGGTGAGTACACTGATAGATAAATGAGAAGAGACGGAGCCTCAAGTTGAAAAGATGGGGGACCTGACGCGTCGGGTTAAGCTGGAGGCTTAGTCAGAATCCAGAATCAAAAGCTTAGTCAGAAACAAGGCAAGGTCGAACATGAGGTGACGTCTAGATGAATATGATGCTACAATCCATGGGTTCTGGCAGACAAAACATAGATCAATTGAGTATCGACAGAGAGATCTTGAGGGATGGAAAGACGAAGAAGAGATCTAAGAGCTGCTTTTATCACGTGATTCATATTGTTGACACCTCGATCAGGCCACAGCATGCTCAACTCCACCTCCCGTCCTCACACGAATCTCTCCTTAGCCCAGGCATCCTCATCAAAATCCGACAGGAACATCAGCCACCACTTCTCTCGGTCCTCCTCATCAGCACTCCACCGATCAGCCATGGGGATGAAGTAGGCGCGGCGCTGTTCACTATCTCTGCCCCAAGATATAGTGTCCCGCCAAACAAAGCTGTTCCAATCGTCGTCAAGCTTATACTGTATCTGACTCCACATATACTCGTCTATCGCCTTCTCATATCTCAGATTATCATCCTCCTCGTTCTCGCGCAAGTCTCGAGTCACCCAATAAGTCTGCCAGCGGAAGTCCTCCCACCCTGGTGGTTTCTTTCCAGCAAAGACGGCACATTCCTGATGTTCACTGCCAAGTTTAAGAAAGAAAGACAGTAACCGACGCATCTGTGTAGTCGGTAGGCCCAGTGGTTTCTCCGTGATTTCTTTATCGGTATCGGTTAATGCTCGCTTTAGGACGCCCTTGATTTCGAACGACTGATCAAACCAGTCGTATGGCTCCACCCTCGACTTGGTTGGCTCTGCGGCTTCTTCGATTTCCGACTGTTCGATCCAGATATCTCTTTTCGACTCAAGAGATATGGCCGACTTGGTCGACTTCGAACGAGCATCGTACTCTTGCAGAGCTAGCTGTTCTACGACCGAGGTAACTTCCATCTGGGAGACAATCGTCAACTCTTCCATCCTGCTATCGAATCCACGGACGGGTATCATGAGGTTCAAGTAATGTGCGACACGACCGTCTTTCCCAATTCCGATTCGCAGAACGCATGCCTTTTCTTCATCTGGCAGATTCAGAAAAATATGATCGTCGACCTCGACGGCAGCAGCGGGTGCTTTGAATTCCCGAGTGCGACTGACGGCCGGTGTACCTTCTATGTGAGGTCTCATCAAGGCAACACGAGAGAGTATATCCGAAATGTTGACTGCGATCTGGTTGATATAAGCACTGTTGCGATCAATCCGCTGTGCATGAAGCTCTATATTCGACTGCTCAACCATATAATCCAGTCCAAGGTCCAGGTATTTCATTGCCCGGTTGGCGAAGTCAATGGTCAAGTTTTCAACCTCGTTTGGTGACAGTGCTTCTATGCCCTGCTCAGTATGATGTGTCGGTATCAGAGCTAGGCTCAAGTCCTCGGTGGCGGTTGGGGGCTCAAGATTCGCTGGTGTTTTCGGCAGGACCAGTTCTTCATGTTCGCCCGAATCGTGTAACCCCGTCGGCGTTCCGTCACCTGGCTTGGACGGTGTCACATACCCACTATCTCGAAACGGGTCTGTTTCTGGCGACATGAGCATCTTGTCTTTCGATGCGTTGTAATTAATTGCCAATTTTCGCAGGAGCAAACGAGAAGGCTCATCATCACCAAACCTCCTCGACTTGCAAGTATCCTTGGGCGTCGCATAAGATACGCCTCTTTCCATCTTGAGGGCTTGGTCTGAGGGTGTCAATATATTGCAGCCGGCTTCTGGAGCTTGATTCATTGAGTCTAGCAACTCTAGTTCTGCAGCTCGAAGCTGGTTGAGAGAAAGTCCCTCCGGATTTGACGCTGACTTTGCAAGTCTTCTCCACCCAGCACTATCGGCAGAACTGTCGTGATCTTTGCTTGCAGGCGAGCTGATGTTACTTGGCGTCGGTGACACAATGCTAGCAATCAAGTCTGGGTATTGGACTAGACCAATTGGTGTTTCAAACAGCGCAGCTGGAGCTTGGTCTGCAGTGGCCGACAAGTCGTGCTTTACAATCGAACCTTGAACCAGAGGACTCTGGAATTTTCCTTTCTCGACTTGGACCGCTTTTCTAAACTCTATGTCGTATTTCGTACCGGGAGCTTGGTCTGGCCAGTCCATCGCCCTGTCTGCGATCGACCGTCGAGATACTGAGGCCTGCAACTCTTCCTTCGCTGCTTGGAGTTGACCTGCAGACAGCAAGTCAAACTCTGGGACGGGGTCTTGGTCTTGGGGGATCACTACTCCGTATTTTGCCGCCGCGAATCTTGCCCAAAGACCAGCTGGGGTCTTGGTATCGTTCTCCATGGCACCGGTTTTGCTCGGATTACAGAAAGCATGGCTTGACTCTAGCTCTATATTGGACTGCGTGCCCATGTTGTCTGCTTCAGCAGTACCGCTGGACACTTCAGCCCAATCTACGTCGTCATCTGATGACCCAGAGGTGGATGACGACCGATTTTTCACCGATAAGATTTTGTCGATGAGTGTATCGTCTCGTTCAATAGAAAAATATGGATGTCCATCTGTGACATCGTGTCCGTTTTCATCAACCATGTGGCGTCTCGGTGCGCGGTGCTCTCTGATTCCGGTCCTGGGTGGAGAGCTCGGCGGCGTTGTGCTGCATTCAGGTATGTCCTGCGAATGCTCGGATCCATGAGTCGAAGGCTGTGTCACCTGGCTCTGACCCATCATGCGTGGTAACTCTGGTATGGGATCTATTGGGTACTTGGAGGCGATCATCCGCCGCTCTTCGTTGACACTTCGTCTCGGTGGGCCTGAGCCTGGTGTCTGTTGTGGGATTGGCAGACCCTTGAGTACCAAAGTCAACGCTTGTGCCGGGTGCTCGACCTCACTTGCTTGGGACTCTGTCGCCTCGTTCCGGTTTGAATCCGTCGTTGAGTCGATGTTCCCAGATCCCTTTACCTCTCTAGGCAGGTCCAAGGCTAATCGACCCGCAGACTCCCGGTGAACCGTCGTAACTTTCGAAGCAAGATCTCTCGTTCGAACACGATGGCCAAGGTGAAGGATCCTCCGTAGCTTCTCTTTGACAGATTTTTGCTCCTTTTGCTTTTTGCCGAATAATGAGCCAACAGTCGTGGATGGTCTTACATGTAAGACCTTGCGGACTTTTGTAACAAAGGCGTTGTTTGCCATGGTAGGTGGTGCTATAACAAGGGAATGTGATAGAAAGACGGACATGCTTTGAGAGTGATGGAAACATGTTCTTTGAATGAGGGTGCCCTTTAGTAGGGTCGACTTGGGTTAGATGCATGTTGGGAGGGGATGTGAGTTGATGAATAAAGGACGGGATCAGCTGATGGAGTTCACCACTCGGGAAGGATGTGATCTCTCGATATCTATCATAAAGCTTGGGTACGTTCGTGACGGGCACGATAGGATGGAGAGTTCCTGCAGAAAACTCACCAACCAACACAGATGTTCCACCGTCCCATTTACACTCACGATTCTGCATCCTCAGCAACATCCGATCCTTAAACTTAGGAATGAAGTATTCATCATCTACAGCAAGACATAGAACTCTTTCTCCCCGTACTCACACGCTAAGATCGCAACGACGACATTCACAGCTATCAAAGGCGAACCAGAACAGGTTCAGGCTAGAATATTATGTTTAGGATGTCCATCCCATCTCCTTTGATATCTTCCAGCACCACCTCGCAAACCTTCAGTGGTCATCACAGTCAACAACCATGACAGGAAAGACACGCGCATCAATCACCCCATCTCCAAAAACCTACGGACCAACCTCCACACTACCCCGGCACCAACGAACCCAAAAACACCACTCCCCTCCACTCCTAACCCTCGACCTAGAAGAAAAAATATCTTCTCACAAATAAGACCTTGACCCACCAAACCAGAAATCTCCAACGAAAGACCAAGATTCCACAAGTCCAAGCAAAAAGATTGGAGAAACAGAGTAAACATCTAGCCACACAGATTCTAAAACAAGTAACAGCCAAGAAAATTTTATATTGGCAATTGCGGCAAGCGGTAAGAACGATTCGTGGCTTGGGAGAGGTTGAGGAGAGACTTGAAGTGGAGAATGTGGGATTACTTCTTACGAATGCTGAGCTGAAGTGATCTCGTCGGGAGGAGGTGGTGAAGTGGAAGGAGTTGGAGGGGGAGATGCGGTAAGTGGGGTTTCGAAAGGCGGAGAGGGAGACGGGGGTGGTGCATCGGGGTAGGGCGATGTAATATGAGAAATGTGTTTGTGGGGTGAGAAGGGTTCTGAGGGAGGAAGGTGCGGAGGCGTTTTTGAGGGCTGTTTATCCAAAACCCACTCTCTGCCACTCACCACAACTTCTCTTCTCCAGAGAGTCCGTTGTTGCAGTCGCCATTCATAGCTAACGTCGCGGCTGATCAATGGTTTTCAGACACGTCAAACTTTGGTAACATCGGAGGTCAATTTGATAGTATGTTTTAATAGATAATCACAAGTCTCATAACTCCCTCTCCCCTACCCTATTACTTCGTTTCGAAGGGTGGCTAGCGATCCCCTTCATACTTCTACTGAGGAGTGTGGCATTGGTACTGGTAAGTTCTTTCTCCAATTCTCCAGTTCTGGCAACTCAGGCCTGCGCAGCAGTTCTTTGCGTTCCCGCATAAGTCACAGCAGGCTAGGCTATGAGTTAGTTATTATAATTAAAAATCGTAGTCGACTTGCCTCCTTTCCCTCCACATACTTGCGGTGCGAAGATGTTATCTATATCGGAAGTTTGCCCTATTTATATTAGTCGAGAAATAATCCGTTATATCGACCTTATTACCTTCCGTAGGGAGGGCCAAGGCGGTCGCGATGCTAAAAAAGAGGAAGATGATTTGGGACTTCATGTTAACGTTTGTGTCTGTGACGGTGGAGAACGCAACTCGTTTGAGTTGGATATTATATACCTTTTTAACTCAGTTCGTTACTAGGATCTGATAGCTCGTATAGAAATCTAATCTACGCCTCCACCTCCACCTCTCCCTCTCTCTCTCTCTCTCTCTATATTAACAGTTTATCCCACTCTCCGCATCCCGAGGTGTTCCTAATCCACCATACATAAAGTCATTACAAGCCCGCGGTATTAACATCCACGACTCACTCGTCCGGCAGGCACTTATCTAGTCCGGTGATGACAATTCCGCAGCGAGCTCGCCCTGGCAATCTGCGTATAGTAAACGCCATGGTGGACTAATTTTAATATGCTGATAAAGAGCCGAGCTCAAATACTTTTTGAAAAAGTCGCTGCTGCCGTAGATACAGCAAGAAAAACACACTCGTTTTAATCATGGCATTGGCCGTGCTGTCACTCGTTGCCCTGGCTGGAGCAGTCCAGTCTGAACCCACGTCTTTCAAAGTCGGCCAGGCTGTCAATACCGCGTCAGGTTTGGTCAATGGCCGTTATTCCACTTGGATGCCAGTAGTCAGCGAGTACCTTGGGATCCCTTATGCCCAACCACCAATCGGTCCGCTTCGTTTCGCCGCTCCAAAACCATACATTCCCGACGGCATTATCAACGCGACCAAATTCTCTCCAGACTGTCCTGCGAATGTTCTCGCTCCCAAAGGAGCGAGCATCACCTATGAGACTGTGGCTGCGACAATCGGTGGAATTCTGGGACAAGCAGGCGATGAGTTCTCTGAGGATTGTCTCACCCTCAATGTCTGGACCAAGCCACAGAGTGGGGAGAAAGCAAAAGCGGTCATGGTATGGATATACGGAGGAGGTTAGTGGTGTTTCCTGCAAAGTCGCTTGATTGTACTAACCCGGTCCCAGGTTTCAATACTGGCAATTCTCAGTCTCCAGCCTACAACGGTGCTCGCCTCGCAAACGAGAAAGACGTTGTAGTCGTGTCGATGAACTATCGCGTCAACATTTTCGGCTTCCATGGAAATCGCAACCTACCAGATCTCAACCCTGGTTTACTTGATCAGAGACTCGCCGTGGAGTGGGTCCGAGACAACATAGCAGCTTTCGGCGGAGACCCAAAGAGAATAACGCTGTTCGGGCAATCCGCTGGAGGAGCAAGTGTGGACATGTATTCTTACGCGTGGACAAAAGATCCAATTGTATCGGGACTCATCCCTGAATCCGGCTCTGTGTCTCTCGGCCCAAGCTCGGCTAACAATTCCGCCAGTTGGTATGCCGCTAGCAAAGCGCTGAATTGTGGTGGTGAGGAGGCGGGGCTGAAGACGGTTGATTGCATGCGTGGAAAACCGTTCGGAGAGATTCTCGCTGGTATCAAGACAATAGGAGGTGCAAACCCAATGGGCGCATTTGGCCCCAAAGCTGACGGCAAAGTCGTCTTTTCTGACTATGCCGCCCGAAGCGCCGCTGGCAACTTCATCAAAGCCCCAGTCCTCGTTGGCAACACCGATGATGAAGGCGGTCTATCAGTCGCACTGGCATCGTACATGGGCGCATCTAAGCCACCTTCCAGACACATCGCACGGCAAACACCTCCAAAAGCACCCAATCTGGCTATGATCGGGTGCGGTCCCCATGCAGCCGCTCTCGCCCGGACCAAAGCTGGTGTCCCAGCCTGGCGTTACGTCTACAACGGCGTGTATCCCAACCAAGACATCGGCTCTAAAGGCGCGTGGCATGGTGCTGATATCGGCATGCAATTCGGCACCAATGAATTCTTGAGCAAACAACCGAATACGGAAGTCGAGAATAAGATGGAGCAGACTGTCCTAGACGCGTGGACCACTTTTGCAAAAGACCCCAAAGACGGACTCAAGAAGAAGCTTTCGTGGCCGACGTACGATGCTGATAGTAAGTTCCCCGGTGGAGAAGGGATATCTTCGATGCTGATTTCGTTGCAGAACCGACGGTCATTTCTCTTGGCGGTCGAAATGATGCCTCGGTCAAGTTCATTGAGCGGAAGGCTATTGACAAGACATGTTGAAGGAGCTCCGATAAAATCTGCGTCCATTTCCCAAAGTGCGGATGGAGTCAATATTTCTTTTAAAGTCCACAAATACATCGAATCGATGCTACTTCTACTCACTCAAGCTCATGATCACTGCTACCCTTTCTTAGAAATGTCGAGTACGCCCAATTGGCTTGCCCTAGTAAACTTCCTACTAATAAGTCGTCCAATCTTCTAACCATGATCTCTGAAACAATATTCTTGGTTCAACGGTCTACTCTCAGGTGGTAGAGTATTTTACACAATGAAGCCCAAGGTAAAGGGAAGAGAAAGAAAGTCGGCAAGTTGAACCAAGTACAAAAACGACATTCTTGCAGCATAACAACTACATTTTTTCAGCATCATCGAATATGAGAATGAAAGCGCAAATGATCGTTCCTAAATCTTTGAGTAATTCTCCATTGACCGACCCAAAGGACGAATATAACGACAACAAGAATTAGGTGAAAACAGGAATTGTGCCGGTGATGGAGGAGAGTATATAATGAAGGTGGATTTGATCTCGTCTATAGCCGCGAGATGATCCAGACCCAGAAATCACTTTTATCCATCGCTCCAGGATCGCCAGGTAGTGTGTTAACAGCACGATAGAGAACTATCGCGGCCGGAGGAATTTGAGATGCGAAGGGGAACGAAGCAGCAGAGAAGATGAGGCGTTAGCTGATGGAGACTGACATACTGTGAATAGCGGGAGACTGCGATGTGATCGATGGTAATGGATCATCCGAAGCATGAACCCATGCTCCTACCATCGTTGGTTGTCCACAAAGGGTCCAAAGTATCCATGGCATTGCGCAGCTCGTGTCCGTTCCTGAAGATCTCTACGGCATTGCTGTGACACGAAGGTCCATCCACAATTGCCAGGCCATGGCAGGTTTGTAATATGGTCCGGAAATTGTGCCGTGTCCGTCCATCATTGGCATGAGCTCCTCATTGTGCTTCATGGTCCAGTCTGTCGTAAACGTGTATCATGCAACTCCCCATTTTTCACCTTCCACCCGCCACAGTGCCAACACCTTGAAATCCAACGACGGCATTCATATCTTTCCCAGCCTCCATCTCCTCGCTTGTCATCAATCCTCCCGGCAGCACGAAAAGCACATCCTCTTTCCTCCCATCCTCCTTTTCACCCGGGAATTGGCTCTTATCCAACTGGTAGCCGACAATAGTGGTACACCTCCCACACCTCTGCATGTACAGTTTTTCGAATCCGTCAGGCCGTCGCATAATTGTTGCTTTGTCGTCTGGGGTTGTGCTTAGTAAGACGGCATAGTCACTGTATTGGGGTGAGGAGGCGTGCGTGGGCGTGAGGTGCATGATGTGAGCTTTGTCAAGCGTGGATCGACGGGGGAGGGAGTCGAGTGGTTGGTTGCTGGCGAGGACAAGGTGAGTGCAGAGGCAGTGGTAGGTGTGGAGATCCCGCGGGCTGGCAGCTGGAGGCTTGTCCGCTGATGCGTTTGTGGTAGATGCCATATTGATGCCGGGTCGTGGGGTCTGGGTTATGGAAGAAGCTGGTTCTCTATCGATGGCCTGTCTGTGATGAGAGATGGAAATGCCGCCAGCTGGCTAGAGAGAAGCTAGATGCTAGAGAGAATTCGCCAGGAACAGATAGATGTTGGTCTGCAGCTGAGCTCTTTATATCAAGATTGAATAGTGAGAGGATTCGGGTACTGCAGGTGCTATTTGTATCAATTGCTTAGTCTCTATCACGGTGACGCGCAGTACCGTGAGATTCCTTGGATGATGGTATGAAGTTTTCCAAGATGTAACGACGAAGCTACAATGCAGGGCCTGTAGTAGCAAATGGCCACGATGCGAGACACAAGGCTTTTATGTCCAGATTCGACAGGTGATCGTGTGCCACAACGGGTGGTTGGAGTCTAAGAGGTTGTGGCGTCAGTGGCTCAGTGGCTCAGTGGCTCAGTGGCTCAGTGGCTCAGTGGCTCAGTGGCTCAGTGCCCATCGCCGCGGCTTCGCTTATAGATTTTTTAGCGGGGCCATGGAGAGTCACAGAACAAGTCCAGTCACACCAGAAACATTCCCATATCTATACACGTCCCCTACTCCCCCGTCTCTGGCCAAACAACATCCCAAACCCTCTAAACTCGGTCGCCCAACATGTGCGGAATCTTCGCCTGCCACCAGTATGCCATTCTCCACCACAATCCCTCTCAATCCCCTCCTCCGCTTTCGGCCGCCCGCTGTACACCAGATAGCAGCAGCACTGACAAAGTGACATAGCCACCCCGATGTGCAAAAGTTCAAGCCGACCGCCCTGAAAATGGGCAAGGCGTATGTCAGTTGATTTCCTCGCCCATTGCCATCATTAATTGTTTGCAGTGTCCGTCACAGAGGGCCTGACTGGAGTGAGTATCAGACGATGATTAAGAGGAACAAGGACTGAATAGTGAAGGTGGAAGCTTGATCGCAAAAGATACAAGTATATACACTTTTCTCCATCACCATACGTCCAAGCTAATACTTGGCAAGTCCTCGTTCACGAACGTTTGAGCATCGTCGGCCTCGGTACGCATCCGGTCATACTCTCAATTCCTCACACTCCAACTCACTAATTTCAGACACCGGTTCACAACCGCTTGTCCGAGAAGATGGGGGTGTCTCCCTGGCAGTCAACGGCGAGATCTACAACCACAGAGTTCTAAGGAAACAGTCCAAAATTGACTACAACTACAAGACGCATTCGGATTGCGAGGTCATAATACCGCTGGTAGGACAAGCATGCTGCAGGAGAGCTAGTTGGACTTGCTAATGTGTTGGCAGTACATGGAGCACGACATTGACGCGCCCAAGTACCTCGATGGAATGTTCTCGTGGGTGCTCCACGACAAAATTCAGGACCGCGTAATTGCTGCACGCGACCCGATCGGAATCACGACCTTCTACCTTGGACGATCCAGCACAACTCCTGGTGCCGTTTTCTTTGCCTCCGAGCTGAAGTGCCTGCATCCCGTATGCGACAACATCATTTCCTTTCCACCCGGTCACGTATACGATTCGAAAACGGATAAGCTTACGAGATATTACACGCCGAAATGGTTGATGGAGCCAAGCGACGTTCCAACAACGCCAGTGGACTACATGGCAATCCGACACAGTCTAGAGAAGTCTGTCCGAAAGCGACTGATGGCTGAGGTACCGTTTGGTGTCCTTCTTTCTGGTGGCTTGGACTCCAGTCTGGTTACGGCTATTGCTCAGCGAGAAATCAAGCGTATCAATGCTGCGGCAAGAGCTGCCAATGGCACCAACGGAGCGAATGGAGATCACCTGGTAGGAATCGATGCCGATGGAGATGTTGCCACCATACAAGTTCTCCCCGAGCTCAACTCTTTTTCTATCGGTCTCGAAGGCTCTCCTGACGGAGTGGCGGCCGAGAAAGCTGCCAAAATGCTGGGAACCAGGCATCACAACCTCACATTCACCATCGAGGATGGTCTCAACGCATTATCCGACGTCATCTACCACCTAGAATCTTACGACGTAACAACAATCAGAGCGTCGACGCCCATGTTTTTGTTGTCTCGCAAGATCAAAGCCTATGGAATCAAGATGGTGCTTTCTGGTGAGGGATCAGATGAGATCTTCGGAGGATACCTATACTTCCACGCCGCACCCGACGCAAAGGCGTTGCACGAGGAGACCATCAACCGCGTCAACAACCTGCATCTTTCGGATTGTCTTCGCGCCAACAAGTCCACTGCCGCATGGGGCGTAGAAGCTCGTGTGCCGTTTTTAGACAAGGAGTTCCTCGACCTCGCCATGAACATCAACCCACGTGAGAAGATGCACACGAAAGACCGCATCGAGAAATACATTCTTCGTCAGGCCTTCGATACGACCAACGAGCCGGAAACGGAACCATACCTGCCCCATGACATTCTCTGGAGACAAAAAGAGCAATTTTCGGACGGTGTCGGATACGGGTGGATCGATGGTCTCAAAGATACCGCTGAGCTACATGTCTCCGACGAAGACATGAAGAACATCAAGAAAGATAAGCCGCATTGGGGTGACGACATTCCGGATACCAAGGAGGCGTATTGGTATCGCACAATGTTTGATGAGCACTTTCCACCATACTGCGCATCAACTGTGATGAGGTGGCAACCCACCTGGGTCAAACAGACAGATCCTAGCGGACGGTATGCTATCGCACCTTTCTTTCTGTGAATGCCGCCACTGACATTTCTAGTGCCATCGCTGTGCATGACAAGAAGTATGACCACGTCGACGGATAGATACCTATCAGTCAAGTACCACGAGTCATCAGCTCACACCATCTCTGGAGTTGCACTACGACATGAACATTAAAAGTCGTGCGGGATTGGGCGTTTAGCATCTAAGTTTGGATTTTCTTCCGATCTGATATTTGCCCATGCGAAATACATTTGTGACATTTCTTGATACTTTGCAGGTGGGCGAGACTATAGATCATTTCATACATCGGGTCAAACCGTCAATCAAGACTACTATCTGATAATATCCCTGAAATGATCGAATTTCTTCCCTTCTCCGGGCGTGTCTTGGACAATCAACACTCCAGCCACACAACCCAGCTGGTGAATCATACAGCGGTTGATACGTCCTTCGAGGCTGCAGAACGTGAAACGACGATCCGGAGTGTAGACATGGATTTATTTACTTATTTAGTCCTCCATGCCAAGCTCGTTCTGACAAGTATATATGAGATGAACTATAAAACACCCATCATCCCCGTTCGATTTTTTCTTCTGCATGGTAACGAGGATCAGTATCAGCATGTATACCGCATCTTTGGTATACGCAGATGATTTTTCACTATGCTATTTTTGGGAATATGATGTTTGTAGGAGGAGAAATCTGGGATGGTTTCGCGGTTATACTGTGGCTGAGTATATTGCATAGGTGTAGGTGCGATGGATCTTGGGATTTGGGTTGTTGCATTGTATTGGGATCTTGATGTTGGCTTTGCAGAGCAGCTGGATGGACTCAAGTCAGGCCACGTTTGTTAGTTGCAGGTGCACAATCCTATGACGGAGTGTTGTATCATTTCTGTGTATTCAGATCTGAAATCGGGATATGATCTGAAATTGCGTTTGTTTAAAAGAATTGACCTGCGAGAAGTGTATATCGTGCTCCTGTGCTCCAGAAATCCAATCCAGAGAAGAACTCTACAACACGGCTCTCTCACTGTGCTCCTCCGCCTTGCGCTCCTGCTTCTTCTGTGGCTGGGATGCAGTCAATAGCGATTTTGCGACCATACCCGACCGCAACGCCACAGATGGGAAAGTGTCATCGCCACCCTTCGCAAAAGCATCCATAATCCACACTCCCAACTCCGACGCCATCGATCCCCGCCGGAACATGACTTTGTAATCCTTGTCAACAGAAATCGTGCCGTCGCGACTGTCGAGGAGATGTTTTGCCGGCGCGATGAGGTCTTCCTGAAGTCCGCGCTCGTAGCCTGAAGCGAGGAAGACGAAGTCGAAGGGTTGGCTGTGTGCGGTGGCGGCTTTGTCGAGTAGTTTTAGGACGATTTTGTCGTTGGATTGTTCGACGCCGAGGACGTCTGTTGAGGTTTGGATGTCGAGGAGGTGGTCTTTTCCGGCTCTTTCTGCACGGATGCGTGATTCGTAGTGGGATGTGTACAGGCTTGCCAGGGCTTCCTTTTGAACGGTTGATGAGGCGCCTCTGGGTGTACGTGCTTTAGATTTTGCCACCAAAGTTCCGAGGCTGTGTGATGTAAGCCGCTGCGACAAATGGAGAGAAGGAAGCGCTTACAAAGGATTTTCATCGGTCTGTCTCAAAGATGCATCGCTTAGGAAGAGTGTGACTTTGGCCGTGGCCAGATGTGATTCGCATTGTTCCAGAATCTCCACAGCCTCATTGTTGCCACCGACAACAGCAATGTTGAGACTTGGACCTTGCCATTCTCGTAGCTTAGGAAGAGTCTTCATGAAGTCCACGGAATGGAGGACCTTGTCGTTGAATTGGAAACCTGACAGAGCGCGTGGAAGCTTAGGTTGCTCGCCCAGAGCAAGAACAACCTTCTTGGCGACGACTGGACTAATGGCGACACCAGTCTTCTCATTCTCAATGTTGATTTTCCACAGTTCCACATCATCCTTCGATCTGCTCATTGGCTCCATGTCTTTCACCGCTTGGTCATATCTCGTCCAGCCCTTTGCGTCGATGTGAGAAGCGCACCACGAAAGATACTTTGCGAACACCAATCTTGGAGGATTTATCTGGCTCAAATTGGTGTAGGCAATGAGACTATCCGTTGACCAGAGATAGTTGAGGAATGTGAACTTTGACAACGGGTTGCGCATTGTGACCAAATCCTGCAAAAGATTTGTTCTCATTGACGATCGATCCATGGGGAAGTTCTCGCCTCGCCACGAGAAAGACGATTGTCTCTCGAGGAACAGTACTTTTAGCGGCCTGGGTTGCTCGTAAAGTGCGAGGGCCAGAGAAAGGGCAGCGGGCCCGAAGCCCACACAGACAACATCGTATGGGTTATCGGCAGTGCTGGTTGTAGGGGTAGCAGCTATGCTCTTCGAATTTGAGGTGGAAGTAGACATTGCCAGGATTTGGTCGTAGGATTAATAGATGAAAAGGAGCGATCGACCTCAAAAGATAGACAGAAAGAGAGATTTGGCTCGTCCTCTGTTTTTTTTGGGGCGCCTGGACAGGCTCCCGGTGATGTCAGCCCAGCAGCGCAATTGACTACTCTTCCGTCTCTGCTGGCCCTGGAAACCATTACCGCATAGTAAAGCGACAAGTCCCGTCGTCGAGCTTCCTCAGACGAATCGAAGTGGCCTCGTATGCGGCCTAGTCGCGTACTCGTGCGCCAAATGGACAAGCACAAGCAGAAAAGCTTGGGATCGTCATCTGGCGGGACCAGTAGCGTCAGCCAGATACCTGGGGTTTATCCCGAACGTTTTGATGATGAACAGGCATGGGGGAGAGAATGATACGATCCGAGACCCATGCACGACTGAAATACTCTTCCACGTTGGTTCAGAACCAATGCCACGTCGGTTAAGGACCCGCGGCCGGCTTCGGAAGCTTATAGGGTCAAATTGGTGCGCCAAAGACTCTGTAATACCCACTCTGATGCCTGTCGATGATTTATCTGATCCGCTGTGGATTCCCGTCCTGCAGGCAGTGAGACGGGTCGTCGTACCAAGTGTAGTGGAAGGACGAATGGAGACGCAGGACAAGATGCGGTGAGGTTGATCATGAAGGATAGATTTTTATCTGATCCTGCTAAGCTCCTTCGAGCTAGACTCTTCGACCTCAAATCACTGCAAGCCCTTGACTTTCATCCCACCTTCACCTTCACCTTCTCCTCCGCAATATTAATCCATTTAGTGTAGGAACGTACTATCCACCTTACGCGATGACCAATCTCGAAGGTAGTACCATGGCCGCCGGTCCCGGAGACTGCGGTCAGTACGACGATCACTCCTGAGAACAACTAACGTCGGCTGTGGCTCTCTATGTATACTGCTAACTACACTGGTTTCCCAGCGCGAATGGCGCATCGGAGCTGTATGGACATTTTCAAGTGGCAATTCCTGCCTAATTTCTTTCCTGCAGCACCCAGAATGTCCTTCACGAATGCAACCTCGGCCTCACCATTCCGAGTCCTCATCATTGGTGGTTCTTACGCCGGGCTCGCTGCGACCCTAAATCTGCTGGACTTGTGCAGTGGCAAAGCTCCCCGTTTTACCCCTGAAGTTGAACACACTCCACATCCAGTTCCGATCAAGATCACGCTCGTGGACGAGCGTGATGGCTTTTGTGAGACCACCATCAGTGCATGCGGATTTCAGCGTCAGCACGCTAACGAGATGCCTCAGATCATCTTATCGGATCACCCTTGGCTCTGGCCTCAGAAGATTATTCACCAAAGGCCTGGATGAGATACGAAGACCTTCCAGCTTTGCGTGCGCAACCAGATCTGAAGTGCATACAAGGGAGCGTGAAGCACATAGACCCAGAGCAGCGCACTGCCACAATCAAAGACTCCACTACAGAGGAATTACACACCGAGAACTATGACTACTTGGTTGTTGCTTCGGGACTTCGACGTGTATGGCCTGTTGTGCCCCAATCTCTTACTAGAAAGAGCTACCTCTATGAGTCAAGCGAGCATATCCATGCAGTGAAACAATCAGCCTATGGCGTTGCAGTTGTGGGAGGAGGCAAGTCTAACGGATTAACGCAAAGTTTAGACTCTAACAAGTCTTTACAGGCGCTGTGGGCGTCGAAATGGCTACTGAGCTCAAGACAGTATCTCCTGATCTTGACGTGACCCTCATTCACTCGCGAGGCAGTCTTCTTTCAGCTGAGCCTCTTCCTGAAGATTTCAAGAATAAAGCTCTTGAGCTTGTGCGCGAAACTGGCGTCAAGGTCGTTCTTGGTCACCGTGTGATGGAAACCACGAAGATGGAAGACACGCCCAGGAAACCGCTTTGGAAATTGAATCTCAGTGATGGTTCTAGTATGTATGCTGGTCATGTGATCAGTGCCATATCGAGATCTGTCCCTACTAGTTCTTTTCTGCCGACAACTGCAGTTGACAGCGAAGGTCAGGTAATGGTTAGCAAAACGTAAGGAATTCGCCTTGCCCTTGAACCTCTCCATCTGACAGACTGTAGACAACAATTTTCTGGGGACGTTTTGAACAGAGACCACCACTTTGCGATAGGAGACATCGTCCCGTTCTCGGGCATCAAGAGATGTGGTGGCGCAATGGGCATGGGACTTCACGCAGCTGTCAACGTCCATCAGCACATTCTTAGCACTCTCTATGGCACAACTCCCAAGTACATGGAATGGCCCGAGTACCCGCCTATGATTGCATTGGCTGTAGGCAAGATGGCTATATCGTACACACCGGCCTCCGGAGTCAAGTTCGGAGAAGACGTTATGAAGTCCGCCTTCCGCGATGACTTGGGGTTAAGTAGTGAGTCCTTATTGATCGTCTGCGAGATCACACGACACTAACATATGGACAGTATGCACAGACTATATGCAACTTTTCAAGGAGAATTCGCCTGCGAATGACACACTGCCGACGCTGGCGAAGTCTTGAGTGTATGTCGTGCAGTGTCTAGCCGAAAGGGAGTCTCCACTATTTTTTGAATAGCGCTTTCATTCTGAACATTTATTTCTGGCTGGCGTGCTTAATGCTCTGTTTACATGCATCAAATGTTCTCGCGTAGACTTGGATCAACCGATGCTATTGCTCATCATCCCAGAGCCGAAATTCTGAGATCCGAATCTTTAATCCCCTTGCTTCTTTGTTTTTGTTAGCCAATATGGTCACCAATGGAGCACAAGTCACTCACCACAAGTCCCTGAGGCATGTATAGAGAAGTCCTTCTCCGACTCATTGCCACCCCTTCAGAGCCTTTGCTATCCGAGCTCTGACTCTTGATATTATGCTCGCTTGAGCTCTTTGAATGGCCGCCTGCTTTGTCTGGCCGGATGATCGGCTCTTGTGGTGCATCTGTTTTCTTGGGAGACATGGCGAAGGAGACTCGGTTTGGAATCGATGACTGTGGTTGGAACGTTAAGGATCAAATTAAACCGAATGGATGCCGTGAAACCACTTGTCATTGAGAACTTCAGGAACCTTGGGAGATATTTGGGAGCAATCAAAGTTGATTGAGATATTGTTTATGCGCCGATTCATCCTGGAACCGCTCAACCCATAATGCGGGAATTCTCGTTCCTAATGCTGCCCGAAATGGTCTGCTGCTTCTGACCAACGGGACAGGGTTTTCTTCAGAAGCCTCTGCCACTTCTCCGGTCTCAAGTCAAACCAAGCTCTGCCACAACACCTCCAAATAGAACTCCATACAAATCAATTCAATAGCAAGTCCACGCAGAGCCATCTCACAAACCAGGCCTCATAAAGCCAGCCTTTCATGAAGCGCCGATGCCGCCCGAACCAAGCCTCAAGCCCAAGCAACAGCTCCAAAGCCCTCTAATACCAGGACCCACATGGTCCCACCCCAAATGCAAGATCCCCGACTCCAGCCGAGAGATCAGCGAGGCAAGAGACAGGGGGCGGATCAGATAAAAATCTTTTACTGATCATCTGATAAGATTGGTTCGGCACACGCCCTGTATTTCCAACGCTAACCTCGCTTCGTCCCAAACCATATCCACAATTTCTTGTCCCTGAAGCGAGGAACGACCACCACCGACGTCGTGCTTGAGGACGGATGTGCTTTCGCGCCTAGGTTCTTGTACCGTCCCACCGGTTATCCAGTATTCTTAATTGGAAAGGAGATGGGGCTAGGGAAGCGTGTCATGGAATCCCCACGCGATTTCGGCCATCACATAACTTTGGAGCGCGATGATGAGCTGCGTGGTTGATGGGACTGGTGGCGTTTGAATCTCTGGTGGGACGCAGGGTATTTGATGAGAGATGTGCTGATCCGCTTGTCGGCTGGATTTTTTTGTTTTTGGGCTTCGATAGTCGGCATGGTTTGGATCGTTTGTGTCGTTACGATTTTCCTCTGGTGGGTTCTTACTTCTGGGGTTTGATCGTCCGTTCATCCTTTCTATTCTCTTTCACGGATACTATCAGCCTTTGACACGGACTTGGAGTCACAAGTCTACAAGAGCTTGGATTTGCCTACAGTCGCAATTACAGGTTTGCGCCTTTACGGAATCTTATCAAATATGTCTTCTTGTACACAGTCTCCAGATTCTCCACCGCCCTCGGGAACAACAATACCCTTCAAACCTTCCATCCTACACGGCCCAGCTACACCTCCCCTCGTAACTCTAACCCTGGGTAAACTCCTCGACCTCCAATGCCGTCGCTACGGTCCAAAAGAATGTCTCATCGTGCCCTGGACCGGCGCTCGATGGAGCTACAACAAACTCCGCGAGGAAAGTATCAATCTCGCAAAGATGCTTGTGGAGGTGGGTATAAGACCTGGTGATCGGGTGGGCATCATGGCTGGGAATTGTGAACAGTATGTTGCTGTTGTTTTCGCCGTGGCGAGGGTGGGTGGGATTTTGGTGGTGTTGAATAATACGTATACGGCTGGGGAGGCATTAAGGGGTTTAAGACATACTGGTAAATTATATGCCTTCATTCTATTCGCCTTCCACTCACGATTCTCCAGCTTGCAAAATCCTGTTCACGACGTTCAAGATTGGAAAAGCGGATAATTCTGCTTTGCTTTCGAAACTGAGTCGAGATCCGAATGCTGCGCCTTGGTTGGAGGAGATTATCATTTTGAATGGCGAAGCGAGGGAGTATCGCACTTATGCCGAAGCAATTGAGACGGGTTCCAATTTGCCCGAAGATGACATCGAGGAGCTGGATTCTCATCTCGGGACTTACGAAATCGCCATGCTTTTATTTACAAGCGGCTCGACGGGAAACCCAAAAGCCGCAAGCTTGACGCATCAGTAAGTCTACTCTCATTTCCCTGGCAGATGGTAAATCGTCTAACGCGCCACACAGCAACTTGATCAACAACGCCCGCTTCATAGGCGACCGCCTCGCCTTGACCCACACAGACGTCCTCTGCTGCCCACCTCCCCTCTTCCACTGCTTCGGTCTCGTCCTCGGTCTCCTCGCCTGTCTGACTCACGGCGCCTCCATCGTCTATCCCGCCGAGATGTTCGACCCGCAGGAAACCCTCCTCGCCATCGCCCGCGAGAAATGCACCGCTCTCCACGGCGTCCCCGCAATGTTCGACGCGGTATTCAGTCTTCCGCGGGAAGGACTCGACATGACGACGTTACGGACGGGGATTATAGCAGGTGCCCCCGTGCCTCGCCATCTAATGGAGATGATGTACGAGGAATTCGGAATGCGAGAATTCACAAGTAGTTACGGTACCTCTATCCCTCCCTCCCTCCCACAACACCCCCTCAAGAAGTTAACTAACAAACCCCGCACAAAGGCCTAACAGAAGCCTCCCCCACCGTCTTCAACGCCCACACCCACGACCCCATCCCCCTAAAACTCAGCACAGTAGGCAAACTAATGCCCCACGCCCACGCCAAAATAGTAGACCCCCAAAACACCATCGTCCCCCTCGGCACCCGCGGCGAACTCTGCATAGCAGGCTACCAACTCCAAGCAGGCTACTGGCTCAACCCCTCCAAAACAGCCGAAAGCATGATCCACGACGCCGACGGCATCCTGTGGCTACACACAGGCGACGAAGCCGTCTTCGACGAAAACGGTTACTGCACCATCACGGGCCGGTTCAAAGACCTGATTATCAGGGGCGGCGAGAATATCTACCCCCTCGAAATCGAGGATAGACTCGTTGAACACGAGGCGGTGGAAAGGGCCGTGGTGGTGGGTGTCAGGCATTCGCGGTACGGAGAGGTTGTGGGTGCGTTTTTGCAGAGGAGGGAGGGGGTGGCGAGACCGAGTGATGAGGAGGTTAGGGAGTGGACTCGGCAGAGTTTGGGGAGGCATAAGTGTCCGGCGCATGTTTTTTGGCTGGGGGAGGATGGTATGATGGCGACGTTGCCGTTGACGGGGAGTGGGAAGATTCAGAAGTTTGTTTTGAGGGATGTGGCTGAGCAGTGGGTTTATGGGGGTGGCGCGGCTGTTGCTAGACTTTAGGTGCTTAGGTTCAAGAGACTGGAGATGTAGATGATAGATGATAGCTAAGCAATGTGAGTGTATCTTTGCGGTGCTATCTGTTGTCTGATCCGTCAGCTTGGATGTCTGGACCGAGGAGCGCTAAACATCAGTGCAGGTAGAGACGATTACCGGCTTCAGTGAAATGGCTGGCTGCTTCGAAGCTAGGAACTTGAAATGACAGACGCAACTGCAAGAGGTTGTTTGTGATTCATCACCAAGATGGCATACTGCAAATAACAACAAGCGCCTTATCAACTATCTTTTTATGCAGTAGCACGTACCAAAGTATTAAAAACCGATCATGCCACGACTTCCCCTTCGTAAAAAAAGATCTGAGAAACGAATAAAATCAGGGGTATCCAGCGGCATAAAGACCAACACACAAACGCTCTCAATTCTTTCTCGCCCTCCTTGCTCCAACTTTTCCTCTCATCTTCTCTCCCGCATTCCCAAGCAAATTACCAGCATTATCTCCCGCCTCAATCATCTTCCCAGCCCCATCTCTCTTATCCCATTCAGCCTTCATATCATCGATAAGATCTGCACCAACACTTGTCCCGCTGACCCAATCCACAAGACCGAAACTGCTGAAATTGCCTTCGCCCTTGGATAGGAAGTGGCCTTCGACCCTGTGCGCCATGCCGGGCAGTATGATGCCAGATGGGAGGAGAGCGGTCGAGTATCCCGAGTAGGAAATTGTGTCTGCTACTGTTGCAATTGAGAGCGCGAAGAGAAAGGGTAAAATGTGGACGCGTAGCGCGATTGCTGGGAGATATAGCGGTACCCAATGGTGGATGAGATAGCAGATGGGATGATCGTATGAAGCTGCCAAGGTGAATGGGACGGGCAAGGTATGTTGCCATGCCAAATGTAACTTTGCGAATGGAGATCGAGGAGAATGGAGGACGTATCGATGGAGTGGGTATTGGAGGGTCTAGAAGAAACGTCAGTTATACCAGTTATCATAGAGGACTAAGCGTGTAGACATACCCCACGTATCACCAATAACAAGGCGACAGACTTCAAAATCGCAAATGGCATCGGCATCGTCTTCGATAAACTCAACGCATGTCGCGTAAGCAGCACCTTCGTCAACAGTGTCTCCAGACCCCCAAGCAACGCGACACCAAGCGCAACATTGAAAACACTCCACCCTACAATCTTTGCGACGCGTTTCCTCGCACCCCTCCCGCCTCGAACAGGGAGACCGAGGTCTCCCTGTGTTTTGACCGCAGAAGCAAGACTGGGAACTCCCGCATCAAGGCCCAAGAAAGCCAGGCCAGGAAGTAGGTACAGCAGAAACTGTACCAGACTGATACCAATAATCTCCACCTGGAGAGGTGGATGCGTGAGGAGGAGAATGTACCAATTCAGGGTGAAGAAGAGAAGATTCATGGAGGTGCCATAGGAGGTGAAAGCAGGCAGCGCGAAGAAGGAGAGCAGCGGGAGGGAAATCGCGGCACCCATTTTGGAGCTTTGTGCGTGGACTGGTGCGGTTGGATTCGTGTACGGGGAGGATACATGATGGGAAGGACAAGGCTGAGATAGCACAGACTTGGGTGATGAATCTGGATTGGCATCAGCAGATGACGTAGGTCCTATCGTCCTACGCGACGCTGCACGTGATTACGATTATCTTCTTACCGAACCGGAAAATGTATTTTTCTTCTCAGAATTTCTCTTCTTAGAATTTCTCTTCTTAGAATTTCTCTTCTTAGAATTTCTCTTCTTAGAATTTCTCTTCTCAGGGAAGCAATCGACGACTCAGAAGAACGGCAAGCAGTTCTACGCGCATAGTAAGGAGTCAGTCCCGATGCTCAGAAACTTCCATCGGGCCAATATCCAATTCAACAAGAACAATAGAGTACACTCATCTCCTACATACCAAATATATTACTTCTACAAACAAAAGAAAACTGTATAATAAGCCAAGCTACATAGAAAAACCCCCAGACCAAGACATCTCATCAAGTCAACGCCCAACTTTCCCCCTCCCCAATCCTCTGATATCTAGTGGATTTCCCGAACAATTTCCCGACCTCAAACACCCACCATTTCCTCTCCCAGAACCCTGAAGAACGGGGGACAGGAGCAAGTCTAGCGTCCTCCTCAACATTCTCTAATCGCACCCTTTCGCTGTGGAAAGCATCGGCCGGCCATCCCTGACAAGTCGCTCCGACATCGACCTCATCGCCCGCCATGATCAGCGTGTGCTCGAGCAAACAAGAGTCATCGCCCATGCTCGCGCCACTGAGGAGTCTCGAACCAGTCCTCAGCACACATCGATCTCCAACAACGAGGGGATTCAGCTTGAAATTGCCACGTGTATTGATATGCGCGACCAAACTCGCATCGTCCACGGCAACTCTGTCGCCAAGCGTCAGGAGATCGGGTTCCGTGAAAGCCGTGGAGACTTCGCCACCAGCAAAAAGCGCACAATCCTTTCCGATCGTCGCGCCCTGGAGACGGTAAAATAGGGCAAAGAAATATGTCCCAGTGAGAGAAGTTAGGACATCCTCGCCGCCGCCGTTTTTGCGTCGTATCCTCTCCGCGGTGAGCAGAAGCTGCCATCGTTGACAGTAGCTTGATTTATCCCAGTCGTAATCACCCTGTTCGCGTTGTCCAAGAACCATCCATTTGACAGAGATGCTGAGGGCGAGCGCTTGGATGGAGAAGATAACTTGGAGGACCGAGAAGGCGACGAGAAGGACGCCAAATATGAAGAAGGGTCGGAATATTGAGCGCGAGAATAGCGGGGCAAAAGATGAGTGTTGAGCAAAGTAATTGAGGGTTTGGAGGGCGAGGACGGTGGGCGCATTCCAGTAAATTGAAATGACTATACTGGCGAGAACCGAGTAGAACGTTATGAAAGCCATGCCAAAGACATAATACGGTGCTCGGTGTTCGTAGAAGGCGCGTCCAAAGGGTGTAGTGGCAGATGACTTGGTGGTAGAACCATTGTGCAGAAGATGGCTGAAAGTGTTGGACGAGCTCGCTGTGTCGAGGGAGTCAGAGTCCTTCTCTGAGACAACCTCGAATACTTTTCTCTTGTCCTCAGGCTCGGAACTGCGGAACGGGAAAGGTGACACACCACGTGATGACGCTTCGGGACTTGGAGAACGAATCGATGATGCCGTACTAGGGCAGGGAGAGTTCAAGAAGATAGGCCCACCAGCCTTGCTGCCAATCCAAGTTGATTCTGGAGCATATATTGCGGCGCGTCTTGTCAGTGCCCCACTTCCCAGAACCGCTTGTTCTCCAACCTTGCATCCTGGCTGCACGATTACTCGATCGGCCACCATGGCTCTGTCTTCAATGTGTATGGTCTCGCTGCCGAGACCATCGGAAGTGATGAGATGAGAACGGGAACCAAAGACGACATCGTCACCGACATCAATGAGATCGAAATTCTGGATAGACGGTCCGGTACCTGGCCAATAAACTCGCTTGCCAACCTTTGCACCTAGCGCTCTGACGATCATGGAAGTCATTTCGTAGTGAGCACCAAAGAATCCTGTTACCTCAATGAGATTGCCTTGTGGTATGAGCTTCGCCATGAGCGCCATCCTGAAGCGATCCAGGTGACGTCGTGAAGCGTGCGGACCTGGTCGAATCTTGCCAAACACGGCGTCCGTCAAAAGCTTGAGCATGATGACTGCCACGAGGTAAACGATGGGTGAGAAGATTGCGCCCATAACGCGGGCGAGGAAATGATACCCAACGCGGACTGGATTAGCAAACCAGCTCACCAAGTATAACATCATGTCTGCTCCCTTGTCGGGATGATGAGAAACCCTTAGTCCCGAAATAGCACCCAGCCAAGGCAGCAGAGACAGAGTCTTGACACAAACCAGAAGAGGTATTCCAATCAAGGTCCACAAGATCCAGTGCGGCTGTGGAATTCTTGATTGCATCTGGTCATAATTTGATTCGGCCGCTTCCTTCCACTCCCAAGAGGACGAGTTGACTCCAAGGCAGACGTCTTCGGGCAGGTTTGTGCCTGGCGCAATGACGGTCTTCAGTCCAGCAGCAGAATTCTTGCCAATTCGGATTTTTCCCAAGTACATGGAGGTGTTTCGCTCGACTGCAAATGGACGGCAAATGCACCGATCAAGCTCAACATTATCGCCGAATTCGAGAAGGTCATATTCGCCCAGCAGCGTATTAGGCTCGATCGTTACGTTCTTTCCAATCTTGGCTCCCAAAAGCCGGTAGAACAGAACCCGTGACGAATTCGTATGCTTGAACATGCCCATGCCGAAAATGTGAATCGCCTTCTGGACAATCCACCATCGATTGTGATAAGACGACCACATTGGATACATTCCTTCCTTGTAACGTCCAATGATCGCCCATTTAGCGAAAATGGAGAACATTGGCATGACTATACTACTAATAGTGCGTGCGATGAACATGGAGATCAAAAGATAAATGAGATGGCCACTTGTTTTGGGTTGCCACCAAGCGTCGAGAAGGATGCTCCACGTCTTCAAAAAGGCGACCCAAAAGATGACTTTCTTCGTTGGGGTGAAGACGGCCACAGGAATCAGGTGTAAAAGGAGGACGCAAGGTCGCGTGGAGCTAAACGCTTGAGTGCATCCAGGTAGTGGGGCAGAACTTTTGGACGAGGACTCCTTGCTTGTGGCATTTCGATACTCGTCGATGTACTCGCAAATGTCGCACACTCGACTGGCCGCAAAGAGTCTGTCGATTGGCATCCGAACATTGAACTCTTTGCGAAATGTGTGAAGCAAACGTCCGGCTTTCAGGCTGTTTCCACCGAGTTCGAAGAAATCTGCATCCGATGAGATATCGCCGGACGGGATGTCTAACAATTTCGAGTAGATGTTGCGAACCCCTGATTCAAGAGGATGAAGACAACTGTACAAGGGAGGTGCAACTTTCGGTGCGAGCATCTTCTCCAATATATCGTGATCAACGGCTCCGAAGAGATCTCGCGGTAATGGAGCATTTAATAAGATAATTTTTGCCGGCACGAGATAGCCATGTAGGACTTTCTGCATGTATCGTTTGAGCTGTTGATCGTCCTCTTCGAGCGTGTGTGGTGTCGCGGTTTTTGGAGCAATAATTGCGTCCATGAGGCCAGTTGACAGATTTGGTCTTGTTACTATGTCAACCTCGAGTGGGTACCACGATCTGACGGCAGCAATCATTTGCTCTTGGTCCAGGTGGCAGATTCGTTTGTGAATCTTCTCGGTCACGGCACTGTCTGGTGGAGGACATTGTGCTTCGAAATGACTCTCGGATAGTTTCGTGTCATCGTGAATAGGGACGAAATCTAAGCGCTCCGCTAATCCGACTCGACACAGCTTCCCGTTTCTGGTAGGAGCAGCGTCCATATAAACCGCAGCGATGGGCAGCTTGGTAGAATGGAGTGAAGTCTTCAGAGCATCGTGAAGTTGGCGCAGATCGACGCGAGGTTTGTCGGGCGAGGTCACCAAGACGACCCCTACGCTTTCCTGTAATGTGTCGTGTGGAACTGAAAATGCAAGTACTGCCGATATCAGGCCATGAATCGATGAAGCATGGTCATTTGTCGAGTTCATGATGGCCTCTTCAATCTCGAATGGAGAAATGATTTCGCCACCTCGATTTATGACCTCTTTGCTCCTGCCAGTTATGAAAAGATAGCCATCCCTATCCATGAAGCCCAAATCCCCAGTGTCGAACCAGCCATCCGCAGTGAAGGCGGAGTTGTCGATCCTGCCATCAACAAGATAGCCTGCAAAGAGTGGATTTCCACGAACGCAAATACGGCCGATGACTGAAACGCTCTGTTTGCTTCCCAGCCAGTCCAGAATAGCCAGTTCGGGTCCCACGCTGATACCAGAGGTTCCAGGACGGTCCAATTTGTAATTAATTGGCGGCGTCGAAATTGGCATGCACTCTGTCATTCCGTAGCTCGGTAGAATAGAACATCCGAATGTGGCGTGAAGTCGCTGAGCTAATGAAGGTAAGAGCCCGCCGGCTGCGTTGCACACCATACGAATCTGACTGTTTCCAGCTAATGTGCTTGCGCTGGGAACAGCATCCAAAATGGCTGCGTGCATGGAAGGGGAGGCATAGTACCAAGTTGGGCCGAGCTCAATAACAAGATCCCAGAAGAGATTGGGGTCAAATGCTGAACAGCATATTGTCGAGCCTCCAAGCAGGATAGGAGCCAACAGATTTCGGACCAAGCCACCGATGTGATTCAATGGCATCATGTTCAGACAGACATCGCTCTTTGTCAGGCCCCAAGATTCCCCGACAAAGGCCACCCCAGAAATAATCGCGTGCAGCGTGATAGGCACGACCTTTCGGGTTCCAGTCGTGCCACTTGTGAGAAGGATGAGGCAAGTGTCGTCAGGTCCGTTCGGGTCGCTGTGTACGAAGCCTCTGCTTCTGGAAGGCCTCATTTCTTGGATCGTACAGGTCATGCCTTTGGTGGGATGGGCAATGCTGACTTCGATGCCATGTGCCAGCGTCCAATCTTCGTCAAGACCAAGTCTCGACACGTCCGATTGCAGGACAAGAACCACCTTGGCTCCGACGCAAAGAAGATCGGAGCGAAACTGATCTGCGGTGCTCGTTGCATTCAGCGGCGCCAGCGTGTAGTGGGCCATAACGGATACCGAGAGAACACCAGCAAGGGGACCGTTTGGAAGCGCAAGGGCGATAACTGTACCTTTGCCAGCACTTGGACTAGGTAATCTGAATGCCCGAACATATTCATCAAGTCCTCTCATCGAGAGTACACTTCCATTGCTTCCATCGATGATAGCCGGATCCTCACTTCTCGGGAATAAGTCGAGCAAAGAAGTGTACTGTTCCTTCACCAAGATCAGCGTCTCCTTGACGAGAGCATCGCAATCATGGTCACGCCGGGATTTGGCTGCTTCCGGTAACTGTTTCCAACATTCTGTGTATTCTCGTATCGCGTCGTAGACCGTGAGAGGCCCTGTCCTGCTGGTAAGATTGTCTCTCAGGCGTGCAAGAGCAGAAGAAGCAATTCGATCGTGATAGGTCATGTGGCCTATGCTCCTCTCCAACAATCCCTCGGACGATCCTGCAATTGACATTGAGAAAAGAGCGGGAAATCTGCTGTCCCTTCAAAGAGTTGGATAGTGATCCATAGAGTAGTGCTGCTGATTGAAAAAGACCGGAATGGAAGGAAAAGGCGATTCTGTCGGGGCAGACTACTTGAAGTCGGACTGCTTCTGATGGTATGCCAGAAACTTCCCAGATGGCCGTGATTGAAATGAGTCGATCCAGAATGCAGGCGTTGGAATAATATTTTTAACAGCTCCAGTAAATGTGCTATCGTTGAAAGAAGGTGCTGTAATCAACAAAGAGAACCGATGACAACGTTTAGAGAGCAAAAGGCGACACTGGGAGTTTCATGGAATTCTGCATTTTCACTGACATGACAGCCGCACCAAAAGGAGAGCCAGGCTTGTGCTAGTCTGGCCAATGGAGTGCCTCGGAAGCTGGCGCCTCTTCAGGGGCACAGGATCCAGACGCCAAGCGTCGGAAGAAGGCTGAAGTGTCAAGCCACCACATGTCGTGTTGCAGAAGACGAATCGAAAATTTCCGAACGTGGGCAAGAGCTGCTAAGATGGACAATCTCTCGACTGCGAAGCCCGAATATCAAAAAATGACGAATCAGTACTTTCCCCAGGCATTCCACGGCTCTGTGTGATTATTAAAACATGGAAGCAGCCATCTGCTATGTGAAGTGTCCCGGACCGGAAATTGAGGCAGTCTGGCAAGTAAGGGCGGGCTACTAAGCCACCGAGTCAACGGCCGCGGTTTGGAAACAACGGCAAACATTGTCAAGCGTGATATGACTCGTTCGAGAAGCGAGCGACGAGCCGCCCCCGGCAGTTGCTTCGATGTGTCCAGGATGTCCAGGGAGTCGCATGCATGCCTCAGCGAAAATGGAGGAAGAGAAGCAGTATCGAATCTCGCGCATGTGATGATGATGATGAGATTGTGGACATATTTGTTAGCGAGACGTCCATTGGAATTGACGAGAAAGAAAGACTGCGACGCGGTCGACACGTCTGCAGCCTTGTCTGCACCAAGGCCAAGTGGTGTCTCATCCGGAACCACAGCTGAGCTCATTGCCAAGTACGCCTCGAAGCAGGAGGTGTCAGATATCCGTTCGTTATCTTGTGCTCCTGTGAGAAGGTCAACAAAGAAGAGTCCAGCCCGCCCTTACCAGGATTGTGAAAGACAATGATCCTGGCATCGCGTCCATTCCATGTTTTCGTTTTCGTCCTGGCATCGGAAGTGCGATGAAGGCACCGCTTAGGAGAAGCCTCAGGCTGTACCAAGCAGCTTGTTCGAGGCTGCTGGGTGGGATGCAACGCGAGAAGCAGAGCCCAGGAGACTGCAGGCCTCGAAGCGACGTCACCTGATCAAGACTATGGTGAAGTAGTCCCGTCGCTTTGTGCATGAGGTCTGGGAGGAGAACAGAAGGTGTTGATGTTGCTGGAACGCCAGTCTCATCTAAACCAAGTTTGTGAAGTGCCACCACAACCATGGCTCAACCTCAGGCATCAGACGATCTGGGCATCCAAGAACTATAGCTCATACAAAACATCTTGCCTTGCCTCTAGCAGCCAATGAAGCCTGGATAATCCTTCGATAAAGAAGTATCGCATTGGTCACGTGCTTACCAATTACCACTCGTCATCGGAGAAGAGTTGATAGAGGAAGCGTCAAGCACGGCGATTGTCCTTCATGTAGCCGCACCTTGTCTGAGAAACATGCTCAATGGCTTCCATTGCCTCAGCCGGGCCTCCCGCCATGGATATCGCAATTCCAGATCCTCAAGCACCCAGGTAGCCTCCATTCCGTGGCGGAAGCCTACATACACCTTCAAACGAAACCTCCAATCTCAGCAATTTTCCCCGCTCACACCTCCCGACCCCGCCACGCTTGGAAAGCCAAAGATCAGAACGCCGAAGCGTCGGAGACCATGGCTCCGCCGCACTGCATTCGTACTGTTTGTCGGGATACCAACTGCGTTGGTTGTCGATAGATATTGGTACGCCTCTGCTATCGCCCGCTCAATACGCACATTCTGGACGGGCCTGGTGATAGGGGTGGACTACAAGATTAACTTCCGAGCTCATCCTCCGTTTGCAAAGTCTCTCGAAGACGTACATCGGAGATCTGCAGAACGGGTATTTCATCTCCTTCGAGACAATGGTGGATTATATCTTAAGATTGGACAAGCAATTGCCATGCAATCTGCAGTGCTACCTCCGGAATTTCAGAAGATGTTCTCACGAATGTTCGACGATGCGCCACAGAACAGCTGGGCGGATGTAGAAAGAGTTGTACAGGAAGATTTTGGAAAGAGCGTTGAGGAGGTGTTTGGTGTCAGCTTCTCAGGCGATTCAACGAGAGGGATCATGGAGAGGACCGCAAGAGCTAGCGCCAGTGTGGCACAAGTACACTGGGCGCGTTTAGCAGATGGGAGGGAGGTTGCGATCAAGATTCAAAAGCGAGAGATTGCCGCTCAGGTTGGTTGGGACTTGTGGGCGTTCAAGGTCGTCACAAAGGTGTACAGCTGGTGGTTTGATATTCCAGTGTACACGTTGGTACCGTACATCAGCGAGCGCCTAATGCTCGAAACAGATTTCGTGAATGAGGCGGACAACTCGACTGAGATGAAAGCCTTCGTGGATGGGGAGAAGCGGTTGAGAGGCAAGGTCTACATCCCGGAAGTGTATCGTGAGCTCAGTTCTAAGCGCGTCATGACGGCAGAATGGATCGAAGGAATTCGATTATGGGACAAAGAAGGTATCGAGACAACTTGGTATGGTGGTCATGGAAAAGGCACGCCTGGCGCTGGCCATTCTCCCCTAACTGACGCTCCTCCGTCAACCGCAGTTGCTAGAATACCGACCAACGATCCTGACCACGAAAGACTGAAGCCTGAGCGCAATGAATGGAAAGGACGAACCGGAAAGGGTGGTCTCGGTCTCAACTACAAGCCCATCATGCAAATCATGGTCGATCTCTTCAGCGCTCAAATGTTTCTGTGGGGTTTAGTGCACTGCGACCCACATCCAGGCAATATCTTCATCCGCCGACTGCCAAATGGGAACCCTGAGCTGGTGTTGATTGATCATGGTCTCTACATTCGCATGTCTGACACATTCAAGCATCAGTACGCAAGATTCTGGAAAGCTCTGATAAGCTTCGACAACGACACGATCAAGGAGGTTGTCAACAGCTGGGGCGTGAGCAATCCTGACATATTTGCCAGTGCGACACTTCTGCGTCCATACACTGGAGGTGATAACAGCACGAAGGACGCCATAACGAAAGAGCTGGAAGGCATGGACGAGCAAGAAAGGGCTTTCGAAATGCAAATGCGCATGCGGAAAGGCATTCGTCAGATTCTAGGCGATGAATCGAAATGGCCCCGCGAACTCATCTTCATCGGACGCAACCTGCGGATCGTGCAAGGAAACAATCAGTTTCTCGGTTCTCCTGTCAACAGAATCAAGATAACAGGCCTATGGGCCAGTCGCGCATTGGCTGAAGACAAAGCATTGAGCTACACCGAGCGATTCAGAAACTTGGGAAGTCACTTCGTTTTCAGATTCATGCTGCTAGGCACGGATGTTGTATGGTGGTGGTTCAGACTCCGGCAGATCACGGGATTCGGTCGAGGAATGGATGACGAGATCGAGCAGCAGATGAAGAAGATGGCGAAGGACTTTGGAGTCGAGCTGCAGCATGATGTTTTTGATGGGTAGATGGACGTCGCGTTCGCCATGTATGGATACACTCTTCTCGGATTACTTATTAGATCATTTGTACGGAAGAGTATCAAGGAGCTGTTGAGCTCTTTTCCATTGCACTGATCACCTCCAATAGCATAAGTCAGCCTCTAAATCGCTCGTGCTAGGTTCCGACAAGATCAGGATAAGACGGCAAGTTCGAGATTGCGGCTTTCAAGGCTTGGTCGCGATTATGGAAACCTCGTAATATCTCCTGCCCCGCAGACGTGGAACATCCAATTTTACTGTGGTAGGCAAGTGGATTGAGATGTCCGTAGTAGGCAGACTTTCCGCGCCTTATCGTACTGTGAACAAGAACGTGTCCGCACATCTACTAGTCTTAATAACTATGTATGATCTTCGTTAATCTCGTCGCCAACTCACAGTAGTACATAGTGGTCGTCGTCGTCAAAGCCTCCTTGCCTCCCGCCCCCACTTCATAATTTGAACGGCTTCTGCGGCAACGGCGGAGTGCCTAGGGCAGTTTTTGAAGTGCTTCAAAGATCGTGTTCACTATAGTACGATAAACATATGGACTTCGTGGGTGCACAGGCCACAAAGTCAGCCCAGCCAGTGGAGGTGATATTGGTACGTACCCAGGCTCGCCAGGATAGCTGATTCGAAAAGCGAGCCTTTACGAGGACGTCGCCAGCGGTACTATACTTATAGTAAGTCCTATAAATTGAGATTCGCGGTATAAAGATCAATCTCCTTCTCCTCCCACTTTCGGCTTATACACGCCTATCAATAACCCAGCACCTCCTCGCCAAACGAAATCCAAAATGCTTTCTAAAATCACGACCACAACTTTTGCTCTCCATTTTCTCCTCGCCTCTTTCGCCGTTGCCGCTCCTCCCAAGAAGAATCCAGGACAGAAAGACATATATATCACAACGGAAAAATGCTATGAATATTGGGGTGTATGTTTTGGTGCTTGTTCAGGCGGTAAATGCGTGGCGGTCAAGACGGCGGTCTGCTGCACTAGGTAGGAGGACATGGTATGTTATAACAGCCAGCATAATTACCTAGGTAGCTCGAAGGGCCTGCACTAACAGCTTTGTTCTCAGAGATCTATCGGAAAGTCTCAGGACTCGTATCCCTTTCTCCCCCACGCGGAAACAAATTTTTCTAGACCGTTGACAGCGGCGCGCCAGGGCTGAAGGCGTCTGTTATAATGCGCTTCAGCCGCTCCAGCATCTAATTTCCGACAGTTCAGTCTTGCTGTATCGAGACACTAGAACCGTTGACGCTGCGTTGGTCTTCGATGGAGGGGTGATTAGCTGGATAGGCGGGTCGCTTTGGATTGAGCTTCTCTTTGTCCTGGGATTGTTGTTTTATTTTTTGGGGTATGGTATACATATTTACAAGTTATACTGCATGCAAGATCGCTAAATGCTCAGCTCGACTCCTGGGTGCTTGCAGCTTAAGTTGCCTTACTACATGTGACTATGACTATGAACTGACATACTGGATAAAGACAAATCTCTCTCACGGGGACCCATGATATGCTTCAAGCGATATACCATTTCGAACTCCAGTCCACTCCCTTTTCGAGGTTGCGTTTAGCCTGGTCGAATACTTGCAGCACGCTGTAATCATGGGATTACTTGGTCGTGGCATTGAGAGATTGAGAGGCTAGATATGGCACCGTCTTGCCGAGTCTTGGAAATGCCAGATTCCTGAGAGGCAGTAGACAAGAAACCACTTGATTGAGCTTTGAATCAGGGAATAGCAACTGCTATTATATTGTCCCGAAATAAAGGGCTTGCTGTTCCTTCGTTTTTATCGCCGAAGATGCGGGATGAGAATAAGCTAAATCGGTATCTTGGAAAATGAGGGTGCTGCTCTCAACAATCTATATGCGCTGAGCTTAAGGCAACTTGGGGAGGCAGCAGGCTTGACATATTTATCGGATTGCAGCAGACTTTTTTGATCCTAATCCTGTAAAACAGTTTGTGGTGAAAATTGCTGCTTGGAATACTGCAGAATGGAGCCGATTTAGAACGAAGTTCTAGAAGACCTCTCAATACATCAAATACTTGCCGAAAGCTTCGAGACCATCACCTTTGAACCATCTCTCTTCCCGAAAGAACATTGAGAATATGAAAGGGGCACCAAATATGGAAGTCAAAGTCAGTTCTTGGCCTGTATGGGCGCCCTCCAGAAATATCGATTGAGGTCGATCTTAGGGGCTTGAGAGGAGTGCCATCGAATAAGTCATCTCCCCCAGCCCAGGACATTAGCCCCGTATCGGGCAAGCATTTCGCAGCCAAACACCCATGGCAAGGAAGTCCAGCTCAGGTCGATACCCAAAATTTCAGGGGCATTAAGCTCCTTGACTAGCACGCGACTTTGCTTTTCTTCTCCGATCTCAAGGCCGTGACCTCGATATAGAAAGCTCCACGTCCCATCGCCTTGTCCTTCTTGAGCGAAGCATGGATATGGTATTCAACCAGTTGCCCGTTCGACTCGGTGTGATCCACTTTTAATGTATGCCGAGCCTTTTGTGCTCTGCGCCAGGATATCGACCAGAAGTCCGTTATCTCAAAGCTTTCTACGTTCGGGACATCGATCAGTGTGTAAGCAGGACGAATTGGGAATTTATTGACAAGCTGAAGCAAATCCCCAGGACGACGACCCAGCCGGCCAATGAGTACTGCAAAATTCTGGCCGGATTGAGGTATCTGGAAGCGCAGTACTGCGATTCCTGTTCCCCACAAAGTTGGCATGAGGAACACGTTTTGAGGAGGGCCCCACCCATGGGTTGTCAAAATTGCAACCAAAGTAGCCCGTGACTCCTGGGGTACGTTTTTGATGGTAAAAGACAAGGATTCTGATCCGTTATGCCATCCCAAGACGCTGTAAAGGGTGTATCCGTCAAATCGTTTGGACAAAGCCTCTTCGTTGGTCTTGATCAAGCGGACATTCCTTTCCATCCACGTGAGGGGACTCTCCTTCCGCTCGTCAAGAGAGTGACGAATTCGAATGTACTGATGCCTGCTGAGTCTTTTGACAGAAACGCACATGTGGGTCCCTGGACGATCGCCGCGACGACAGTTGAGGTCAAGAGTGAAAAGATCTAAGTGCAGATTCGATTTAAGAGACATTTTAACGCTGAGGCCTTGTGCTGTAATAGACACGGTCTTCGACGAGCGGCGTAGAGGCACATATTCTCCAGAATCTGCGAAAAAGGAGGGAGCTGTCGCCAGCACTCCGCAGGGAATATCTGTATAGTTATCATACGGATCGAATCCGCGAAAGGGATGCGAGTCTGTTGACGAGTCCAGAATGAATTGCACGCGCGAGGGTGAGCTCCAGGCCAGGATGGTCATGTAATGGCGTAAGGTGGAATCTGACCCTCGATGTAGTCTTTCATCTCACGTGTTTGCACGTCGATAAGACGCATGGTGGCATCGAGGTTGATGATGAAGAGGCGATGGTCTTGTCAGACTGGTACAGAAGCCGTCATTTGGTCCTTATGAGGTGCAACAGGAGCGCGATGGATGGAGTAGGACAATCAGCGATAACGTTGAAGATCTCGAAGAGTGCACACCCAACGTTGAATGACAGTTTCACGCGCATGAGATATGGAATTCGGCGGTGGAAGGAAAGGTAAATGAGCAATCTTGGCAGCACCGAAGGTCGCGATGTTGAGACTGTGCAAAGTAAGCTATCATTGTTAAGGTAATGAAGTGGGTGAAAAGGTTGTTCATTGAAAGAGGGGGGGGACCCGGTTATATAAGATAAATCTGCTCTGGGAGTGCCTTACTCCCTATCAAGCATCGTGCTTTTGTGGTGGCTGTCATCCTATATAATAATTACACCGAGGAAGCGCAGCTGAATTTTTGGCGTAGTAGAGTATCTCACTATAGGGGTCGAGACCTATCAGAGGCCGAATCCAAAAGAGAGACGTTCCTCACTGTAAGCGCCGCTAGATGTACTAGCCGTAGGTATACTTGAAGTAAAGTAGACAAAAATCAAACCAAGCAAATGAAAGATCTTCCCAAAATCAGCAGCATGTCGATATCAGGTACGAAAACAAAGTGCCTATCCAGATGTAAGGCATTACGCGCGCTAGACTCGGCACCGTCTTGATTACAAGTCACACAGTGCATATAGAACCTTGTGGCACCATCTCCCAGCGGTTCAAAGATTCATACAGCTTCACTTAGAAGATGATTCATGTATATTTGTATGAGTTTGGGTCTCGTCCACCGAGCCCTCCCAGACTCAGGAATCAGCCTGAGGCCTCTCCAGCCCGCCACGGCTTCTCTGGAGCCTGTCTCCAAGCCCAACGTGTTCAGCCTGTTTCCTAAGCCCAGCAGTGAACCTGTCCCCTTTCATTTGTCTTTTCCTATCCTCGTTCTCGCGCTCCGCCTTATCACGCGCCTCTAATTCTGCCAACCGTCGATTCCTTGCCTCTTCCAATTCCGAGGCGCTAGATTGCATGGCAGCCAGTTTTGCAGCTCTCTCAGATTTCTCATCCTTCTGAGAATCAGGTGGCGAGGGAAGAGGTTTAGGTGGAGAATCTGAAACCCTACTGTGGTGTGCCTTGTTCTCATCGCGCCTCTCGCGGTGGCGCTGTGAATCGTTGCGACGCTCTTTGAATGGCGAGCGAGAGCGGTCTCGTGTACTTCTTCGGTCGTCTCTTCGGTCGTATTTTTGTCGGCTGTAGGGCGACCGCGATCGTGATCGCGCCCTGTCTTTCCTGCTGCTGTGTCTAACTGTGTCTTCTCTACGCTTGCTCTGGTATGGCGATCGAGACCGCGATCTTGACCGTGACCGTGAAACCGATGGTGTCCGTCTTCGGTGAGAACGATGACTTCTGTGGCGTTCTTCGTCATCCTCGCTGTGTCTTCTCCTCTTACTTCGGTGATCGCGCTCGTCGTCGTCCCGGCGATGCTTTCTGTGCTTCTTCTTCTCGTCCTTGTCCTTCTCTTTGCTCATCTCTTTCATCAATCGACGTCTCAGCAATGGATCCGACATGGCTTTTTGTAGGCTAGCATGTTTCTGTCGTTCAATAGCAGTAAGGGGATCCAGACCAGCCTTCGTGCCAATGTCCTTCAGACTTGTTCCGATTGCGGGTGGTGGAGGCGCGTCACCTGGAGCAAGGGCTTTGTCGCTATCGGGTTCTTTCTTGAGGACAAGCGCGTCGATCCTGCGCTTTCCGAGGAGGAAGCTTTCGTTGTCGAGTGCGTTGCCTCCAGATGACCCTCCCTGGTACATCCATTGTAGCTTGGCCGGGATAAGAGGTTGCGAGGAAGATCCTGAGCTCGCCTGTAGTTTCTGCAGTTCCTCAATAGCCCTCTCTTCTTCGCGTTCTTTCTTGAGTTGGTCCAGCTTCTTCCTCTCGTCGAGCGCTCCCTTTTCTGCCTCCCAGACCTTCTTCTGGTTGGACATCAAATTGACGTGCCATGATTTCTTCAAGTTGAGATCGCCTCCCATGGTGTACAGAGTGTGAGGAAGGTTGCTAAGTGTGTGGAAAGGGTATGGAGGTTGTCGTTGTAGGCAGAGACTCTCATTGTTAATGTCGCAGGAACGGGGTGGCGAACATGCCAAGATACTACACGTGACTCTCTCCAAATTATATTCTTGGCCTCGGATCTCTGTTCTCATCCTCCCTCACTCACTCACTCCATCGCTACTCCGTAGCACATTGCATTGCTCATCTTGTCTAGTACAGGAGGAGAAATGGAACTGATCACTTTTTCGAACGTTGTCGCGAAATGGCCCACCCCAATCATTCGATATTCCAGGTTCATCCCATCCAGGAAATGGTTTCTCACGCAACAGGACTTTGAAAGACAGAGCATGTCTTCAGGTTGGTGCATTAGTGCAACAGTGATCGGACAGGTTCAGAATGCAGGTTTGCTCCATCTTGCGGTCAGCTAAGAGGGAACTGAACAGATTATGCTTGTTGAACCTTCCGTCGCGTTTAGCTCTACGGTGGTAGGGTGGATCCAAATTTCCGATGGTCAATAGCATTTGCCGCCTGAGAGCCAGGTGTCGATCTCGGGCTATTTCTGCATATCCTATCATGAGCTTCTCACATCTCGCTTACCACATGGAGACACCTTTTGGCTGTGTAAATCAACAACTCCTTTGGCATTCCAAGTTCTCGATCGGCATGACGGGACATACCACGATGGTGTAATTGATGGACAGCACCGATCATTGTATCGGCCTGGGACTCAAGACTGTTTTCAAAAGCTGAAGAGAAGCTCGATTCTCGTGTAACTGAGAATTCAGTTTTACATTCGAAAGAGCGTATATGTATTCAAGGTACCGCGCCCCATTTCCACCTACACCAGTCCTCACATTTCTCCTACTCTTTTCACCCCTTAGCATTACCTGTACGTTCTAGATCCACATTCTGGCCTCCCGCGTGGCGTCTAAGCGCAGTGAGCGACTGGGCCTTGACAGGTCTGTGTTGGGAATTTCCTGGTGAGGTTGGCAGACTTGTCGGCATTGCAAAGATATAGAAAATCGGGTCGCACAGGGCCCTCGAAAGATCCATGAGTACATTGAGTTGCAAATCAGAAACTCACATACTGGCGAGAACCAGCCACTGTAGGAGAAGCCAGATTCGCAAGCGTCTGCAGCGGTAGCCGATGTCGACGCTACAGCTGGAGCTGGACGGGCGATGACTTCAGCCGCAAATGTTCCAGCGGCGATGAGGAGGTTGTGGAAATGCATGATGCTTTGGTGATGTATTGTCGGCCTGGCTTTCCAGTGTAATCGATTCGTGATGCGATGGTTGTGGAGGATGACTGATATGAAGTAGGGGAGACGATGCTTTTATAGACAAGATTGGGGGTTGTAAATCTGATGAACCTTTCGCACTGGAACGTTTAAGGATCACGGCTGATGATTTTGGTAGGCATCCCGGTGACGGACAGCCTAGCACGTCCTTTTCGAAAGTCATCGGCCATCCTGCCTCAAGCGGCCAGGACAAATGCTGGTAGAATTGCAGTTTGAAGCACGACCTTGCTCTTTCATCTACTGGTATATACCATGAGGCGTTCGAGATTTCAAATGAAGGGTTCAAGTGCCTCCTCATCGTCGCCGTAGGCGGCATCGTGCAGCCAAGAGAGTATTGCAGATGCGCTGATGCCAGCCCAAAAGAGAGAACAGTGTGTTCAATTTGACTCAAAAAGTGAGTGGTGCCATTATCTTCGTCGTGGTACTGAGCTCCTAAAGATCCGGGTTCGATTTCTGTATTTGACTGCCTGTAAAACTAAGGAAATCACAGGCAACTCGTCCAGTTTGCCCAAGACGATTGATTTCTTACATGGGGTGATATTTCAGATCATCTCGTCCAGCAACATAGTTTGCTTGATCGACCAGGCTTTCACTGATCGGAACCAGCTTATTCCTCGTCTTTGCCTTGGACAGCTTCACTAACCGATAACCTTTACATTCAGTAGCGTCAGGACTCTTTTCATCGAACAAACCTCCAGGCAGTACTCTTTGTGATACGCTATTTTGGCATTGTCATCTGGTATCAATCGATTGCTGCAGACGAACTCATGTGTTAGGTCATGTGTCACGGTGCTCTAGAAGGATCCGAAACCTTATTACAATATATCACTCTGCGTTGTTTGGTAAGGACTTCTCCGCCAGCCATATAGCAGATGTGAGAGTAGTAAGCCTAATGCGCCGAGCATCATCAGGCATAACATCTCACGCCTACAACCCTGCTGCTGGAAATGAGAAGTCTTGTCCTGACGATGTGACTAATATATTCTGCGGAAAAACTTGACTTCTATGGACGGCAGAAACCCGAGATTCTAGCACATATTCTTCGAGCCTCTTCCGAGGCATCCTTATCCATGACAATGATCATTCAACTATCGGTGATTGGTACTCATAACAACTGGTCGGGTGGGCCTTAATATAGGGGAAAGGAAGAAGGTGGCTAACAATGCTGACCGATTTGTCGACCCAACTCGGTCCCGAGTATTATCAATTCCTGGCACTAAATTGCAAACAAATACAACAACACTTTTCGAAACGAACAGCACGTATTTACAGACGCACACGTCACATACTGTGTTGGGATGACGCATTCTTCCCTATCACGTTTGTTCACGTCCTGTTTTGCCTCCAGCTTCTAACTTTCAACTCAACAACATCCCATTGCACGACGAAGCAGTTCGCCATGGTAAGTGTTCAAGCTCCGACCAAGGAATAGAAGCTAATCACAGTCACAGCCAGTGGAACTCAGTAGTTGGGAGCTTCTCATGCTCGCCGGACCTATCCTAGGAAACCTAATTATCTGCTTCCTCTCGCTCTGGACCTGGAACCCTCACGATCAGCCACAAAGTCCTCGCCCTCAACCGCGCCTCGATGGTCCTGAGAGGATTCCCCTCCGTCGCAACAAGCCAGGGACGGCGCTGTCCGACTTCGTCAGAGCCATGCGAGAGGAAGATGTTGAACCATCACAGACTGCTACTTCAAGGCTCACTCCAGGCATCCCGAGCAGAATCCGCATCCCCTCACCAAAACCAATAATAACCACGCCATTATTTCCACTATCCGCACCTCTCAGCGACGAGACGGCCATGACGCCACGAACTCCCCTTTCATCGACCTTCTCACGCCAGATGCACATGAACACCCTAGACGCGTCGTCAGCAAAATCACTCCGCACACCATTCCCAGCCTTCAACAAGGCAGACAAACACGAAGACGGAGTCGACCAAATCAACAGTCTTTGGAACCACTCACCACCCTCCTACTCCGAACGAGTCGAAGAGGCAAGATCAATCCCACTCCCTCTCTCACCAATCATCGAAGCCAATATCCAGTCGCACAATTACAACGCAATGACCCTTCGTCATCCCGGATCGAGCAGATGCGTACGTTCCGGGCCGCATGCGAGGGTCGTGAGTACCGGTGCCCAGCTCTTCCCGATTGAAGAACAGGACCCGCTGAGCTCGGACATCGAATTGTCGTCACTGGCACTCGAGGTAGAAGGTAAGGCGATGGGACGGGCGCTGTGAGATTGATGGTGGGCTTGAAATGAGGCCCCAACATGTTAATGGATCAGGGGTGATGGAGCCCTTGGGGTCAGGGGAGAAGAAGCCGATGATGGCGTTCTCACCCGTTTGTACTGAGCGCTCTTCAGCTTTTCGATAACGAACTCGCGGCGAGAGGAGACGGCACAAGGACCAGCCGCTCGAGGAACAAGATGCTGATGGCGAACTTAGGAACTCACGATGTCAATTCCAAAGGCGTCGCGACTCATCGCAACACCAATCCAATACCTCCCCTCTCCACATCTTTGTCCTCTCCATCCTCCTTCCCCACCTTCCTCCGCCACACCGGTAACGAACTTGGGAACTCACGATGTTAATTCCAAAAGCGTTGCGACTCAACGCAACGCCAATCCAATACCTTCCTTCTCCACATCTTTGTCCCCTCCTTTCCCCCCTCCCCCCGCCACACCAAACCCACCCATCGATTTACTCTGCCCCAATTCCCTCCCCACCTCCTCTTCCATCTCGCCCTCCCCCACCGTCCTCCTCTTCCCCAACTTCCTCCGCCTTCCCAACTCCCCAGTCCCAGGATCTAAATCCCGATAAGAAGACGTGCTGAGTAAACGACGAAGAGAAACGGGGTGGCGGGGTTGGAGGTAAGCGGGTGTCCAGGACTCCTCTGGAACGTCCTTTGCCTCTAGAACGCCCTTCCCATCTAGAACCGCCTTTGCCTCTAGATCCCCCTTTGCATTCCCATCCCCAACTCCACGCCCAGCAGCTCCGCCCACCACGATCTCTTCCCTCCCCCTCCCAATCCCCACCTCCCTCCCCTCCCTCGGCGACAAACCCCGCCTCTCCCCAGCGATCCTAAAAAGCGACACCATACTTTTCTTATGGCGTAATTTCGGAATTACAGGGAGAAAGTCCGGTAGTCTATTTTCCGGGTGGTGGTGTGCTGGACCAGTTTGTTTGCGTGTTTTCTCCGTTTTCAATAATGTGATTGACTTTGAAGATGGATCGTCATACATTGAAAGATGGGGGAGGGATGGTGGCATTTTCGAATCTGTAGGAATATATATCGCTGAAGAGGGTAACGTGGATTGGTAGTAGCGTTTGTTTGTTCGTTTGTTTGTTTGGTGTGGAGTTGGGATATGAGGAAGTATGAGAGGGAAGAAGTATGAGAGGGAAGAAGTATGAGAGGCAAGAAAGGGAAAGACTCGGGACTTGTATGTTGTAGAAAAGTGTTGGAAGGAAGAAGAGAGACAGATGTGTCGTTGCTTCATTGCTTCACTGTTCACTGTTCACTGTTCACTATCTACTGTTCACTGTCCACTGTTTGCTATACTGTGCTGTGATATGGGCAAATCACATCTCCCATCTCACCCCAGCCTAACTCCGAAATCACCATCTTTTCTAGGAAATGAACCGCGCTGGTCAGAACAAAAGTTGAATATTTCCTTAGAGATACTCGAGTATGAAAAGATATTATTACGATTAGCCATGGTTTGACGACGTAAAGAAGCGATGGAGGACAGGTCTATTCAAAAAATAAAAAGGACACCCCAATAATTAAGACCCTCCTAATCCAAATCATACTACCTCCTAGGTAGCAATGGCCATCCAAACCAGCTTCCCACGACAAAATCCCTTTCCTATTACTTTCGTACTATAGTAAAGCCTCCAATATCTCCTCTACGAAGACATTATTGATCAACAAAACAACCCCACAATCATCTGCCTCCTATACAAACAGCCTTGTTCAAACGCCACATTACCTGACCCCAGCACCAAACAACAGACCTCTTGCCTTATCAATCTCGATATTCGCGAACACCTCAGCGATTAGAAGCCCGAGGATCAAAAGCCTAAGGATCAGAAGCCTGAGGATCAGAAGCCCGAGGATCAGAAGCCCGAGGATCAAAAGCCTAAGGATCAAAAGCCTAAGGATCAGAAGCCTAAGGATCAGAAGCCTAAGCTATAGGGCCAGCCCTACCACCCCCCTCACCCTCTCCACCTATGTGTCTCTCCACCAAAACACCCCATAACCTCCCATTACGTTATACCCACCCATCCCACCCAAAAAACGCCAAACCCACCCCTTCCCATCGTAATCTCTAGATCTACTAAACAACAGGACCTAGCAGATATCGCACCAACTGCAAATCCCCCTCGAAAAAACGAAAAAAAAAATGAAAAAAAAAAAAAAGAACAAGGTATCCCATTCCAACCGCCCTACGATCTTGGATTTTCGGAAACATAAAATTCATTCCGATGAAGAATGGCTAGAGATGACTTTGAATAACGTTAACATTGAATTTACTCGAAAGGGTGGTTCTAGAAGCTATGATAATTGTACTTTGATGGGATAGCTAAGGGGTTCCCCTTGGAGGATAGATAGATAGAAGATAGGAGAGAGAGAGGGAGGGACGTTAGAGATCGTAGTAGGTAGCTAGCTAGCGGATAACTAATACCCGCGCACCACTTAGATTATATAATTAGATATACCATAGGTATCAAATCTCCATTTTCCAGACGCCACAACGATCGGTTACTCGAGTCTAGAACTCCTTCCTTTCTCTATATAGCTTACTATATTACCATCGTAATAAATTTCCATAGTTTACGCGCCGCGGAATCGGCGTCAAGGCGTTTGAAAATATACTATTCGTAGAGTGGAACGTAACTTTAGAATTACCTACTACTTATTTCCCGCCTTGTTTGTCGGATAAACGTGGCCTTGGTATCTTGTAGACAGATGATAAATAGTCGTAGGTATATAGATAATACCGCTATGAAATTTCACATCTAAAAGCGCGAAGTTACAGCCTGTAAATACGGACTGGCGCTACTATAACTCTACTTTAGTAGAAGCTCTTCTCTATTCGAGCGGTATATAAACACGCGACGACGACACATTCTACGAGCGCGAAGACACTATTAAGATCTAATATTATATAAGCCTTACCACGGGGACTTTCTCCAAGAACGAAAGTATTCATCTCCTCTTAGCGGAATTTTTCGCAAAATAAAATATGCACAAGTACCATCGCTATAAATTTTTCACACAATCCAAAAGCGCGAATTTCCAGCCTACAATAAAAGGACTAACGCTACTGTAGCTCTACTTGGATAGAAGCTCTTCTACATTGGAGCGGTATGTAAATATGCGACAACACATTTTGCGAGCGCGAAGGCACTATTATCAACATCAGACATTACACAAGCCTTATCATGGGGAATTTCCCTGAAATCAAAAGCATGGATCTCACATGGGCCATGCTCCGACCTACTATCGAATCGAATCGCGATACCCGATGAGGGAGGGCTTTCGAGTCGATACCCGGTCGAGTCAGTCGAAAGGCAGACCTCAGCGTAAAACGGACTCGAGCACGGGTGCCGGCTTTGGGTAGGTAGGTATGGGTGGTGACGTAAGAGCGATGATAGAAAATGGTGCACGTGCATGCGCTGGTGAAGTTTGTTTGAGGCGCCGGTGAATCTGTAAAGGAGGAATGTTTCTGGTGGAGCGAGGGACTATGGCTGAATGTGGCCCCTGTCCCTGGGCGTGCGCTAATGGGATCGAGGAGCTGAGAAGTTGCGGTAGGGAACTTACTGAAGTAGATGCGATTGCATTTGTCGAGATGTGGACGGGAGACACATGCACACTGGGCTGAGAAGAAAGTACAATGGCGATAGCGATGCGCTTGCGGATGAACATAGGCGCGCTGCGTGGCGGACTTCATGATGATGGGGTGAGCGCATCTTCCCAGGGAGAGGGGGAGTCAACGGAAGAAGACGACCCGCTATGGCGATGATCCTCCGCCTTGATCCTCATCTATCGCGATGATCCTCCCGTCCGCCTTGACCTTATCGAGTCGGAGCCGAGTCATCTGCTTGGTTGTACCGTGAGTACACGCTGATGCCATGTTCTGCTCGTCATCATTCAAAGCCGCGATGTCGTGTGGCAGCAGAAGAGCCTACAATGCAGTACGACCTCCTTCCATGTTTTGAAGGCGCGCAGAAGAAAACGGAAAATACGGGTTTCGCAACAGACCGATCCTGCAAGCAAGGTGGACTAGATCCAATTGCATTGCTTTTCGGGACGCAATAGCCACGGCCACAGTGGAGGGGGGGGCCCGCATGAGCGGTATTTTTGATCTGATCTGAGGGCGGCTTTGCCGGCTTCGTGCGTACATACTCTTCAGCTGCTCGCTCGTACGACGAAAAGTGGAATCAAGGATGCAGTGAGCTATTGGAGTGATCCATGACGATGGCGATCTGATGAGCGGTTGACACACAGCGGCTGAGTGTGGCAGGGCAGAGACAAACCTGGACTCCTTGCAAAGCGGGACAGTTGGAGTGGCCCTGTTCAATCGATGGAACGAACGTTTCCAAGCCGTTGTGCCGGAGTACAGAGAACCGTTGCCATTGAGTGTGGACGATTGGAAAGCCCCCTCGCAAGAGGCGCACGATGCAGATTGCACCGGCGAAGCATGAGAAGATGGCTGGCCTTCATATTGGAACAACGCAGAGCAGAATCGCAGATGGTAAATCTGCCGTCAACGTCCGCAAGACATGGTACGGAAGCAGCGGTAGTTTGAGGGAGGTTCCAAAGCACACGTGAGACGAGGTGATCTTAATTCCGCGTAGAATAAAGGCTGTGAATAACGTGAGATCGTATCCTGCTGCTACTCAAGGCACCGACGCTTTGACTTGCCAGGTCATTTGTACAGGAGGACGGGACGGCAGCAGGCGCAAATGCAGAGGCGTCTGTGGCGGAGTGCTCGATTCTCAGTCATCATCGACTTGCGGAGGGCAGTGGTGAGCAGTGCTGTGGGCACGGAAACACAGAGGAGAGCCGAAGGCCTTTTCTTTTCACAAAGGCCGTGATAAGAATTTGAAGGAGCAACAATCGTCGACGGTGGTGCGAGGGGCTGCAAAGTAATATGCAGCCGAGCTCAACGAGCCGCTGCAGGGTAGCCTCCTCCGCATCTTTACAGAGCCAATCGATGGGCGCCAGGATACATCTCGATGACAGCATGATGAGACATCATCATTGCCTGCTGATCTTTCCTGTACTGCAATCGCGGGGCATTCACGAGGCGGAACAAACAAGGCTGGCTATGCAAGGGATGGATGTGTATTGACTGATGTGAAGAATAATCCATGTAATCTATGTGTGGTATCTAAAGCCTGAGAACTTCTGCTCGGCTGGGCCCAAAAACGCCGTCGCTGTATGATGCTTGGTATGTACAAATGAAACAATGTAGCAGGCAGTGTCCGTAGAGCTGCAGTTTAGTGATTAAAAATTAAGCCTCTTGCTCTGTATGAGCTAAGAGAGCATGAGCTTGCCCATGCGCGCAACAAAGAGAATGTCTCGCTCCATGTCGCAGTGCTCCCAGGGTGGGAATCCGTCCCGCGATCCAACCAGGTGGGGAGGGCTGATCATTGCCGAGATCATGTAATCCTCCTCAAACGACTGCACTTCGGTTCGCACGCTGTGAACCTCTTCCCCGTCGCGCCAGATTTCCAGGTCCTCTTCCTGGCCGCTGGCGAACGAGAAGCCGCCGGTCATGTAGTCGACGCTGGGCCGTCCACCATGTGTCTTCCCTCCCCACGTGCCACTCGTCGAGCAGCGGGCCTGCGTTCCAGGTGTGGGTGCGAAGACGTTGCGGAACTCGAGCTCCCTCAGCCAGGGAGCTAGAAGGCCTTCGCCGCAAAGCTTGATGTAGGATTCCTTGAGAGTGAAGAATGTGTAGAATCGTCGGAGTTTTGCATCGATGATAAGATCCGAGGGGAAGGACTCTACCCGTCCGTCCGGCATTGTGACCGAGCAGTTTTGGTCTGTATTAATGACGCGATCCAAGCGACCGAGTTCTTGATCTGAGAGACGCTGTCCGTTGTAGAGCTGGACAGAGTAAGAGGGAAGGTTGTATGTGATGTCCCACAGTTCCGAGTCAGAGAAGATTTGGTCAAAGGTAGAGGTGTAATCCTCGAAATCGGCAGTCTGGATCATTTCCAAATCTGATCGTTCATGCGGCGCCACGATGTCGCATCCTACAAGGGCCTCCTCGTGCGGTAACAACTCCCCATCGGGTACACACACGCCAACGAGCGTGACCAAGCCGGCCTGGTGGGAGACGTTGAAGTCGACATTGGGCCATGGCACTCCAGTGGTGTTGAACTTGGGTGGATCCCAAGCGGGCTTTCCATGGACTGGATGTCCTTTCCGGGTAAATTCGATGTCGTGCCATAGAAGTCCAGTGACCCGGGCAATGAAGGCGCGTTTGAGTAGTGCTGAAGCGAGAGACATTTTGGCGTCGGCGATGTGATATTTCCGCGTGATGGCCTTCCTTTCCCCTTCTGAGATGTAGTTGAGATACTCGCCGGCCTGGTTGGATATTAGCAAGGCGAACCGGCGCTACAATAGAAGGGGGTAAGGGTACATACAGCGTCTTGTATCGAATTGCCGTGCCATATGTTCCTCGTATCGATGATCCACCGGACAATCTCACTCTGGGTATCGTCGACCGACGTCGACGACGACGAGGGACCTGGAGACCAGTCGCGTTCAGGACTCTCGCCCCATGAGCTCCGACGAGAGCTGGACGAGGAGACGGAAGACATGGTGTGGGCTGGATGTTATGATGAAAACATCAACGAAAGTGCATGGGGAGAGAAATAGGAGCGAGTGCGGGAGGAAGGTATATATTAGGAGAGTTGTATGGGCAGCCCCAATCAGAGGTGGGAATATTAAGAATGATGGATGACAATTCTGGGTGCAAGAGATTGAGAGTGGTTTTCGGAGTAGATATCAAGCTAGCTTCCCGGGTCCCACAGTCCGAAGGCTAACCTTCGCCATGGCGCGCTTCGCATGCATCAGAGCTTTAGCGCCACAATCTAAACATGGAACTCGGGTACCTTTCGAATACGGGAAAACGGGCTGTGACGGAATGCTTGAGACGGGATTGCAACAGTAGCACTGCTGAGACACTGCGACTGAGCCCCGTGAAGCCAAACAGGCTGATGGCCGGGAACAACACAAACACAAACACGAACACAAACAGCGGTGTCTATCTACAGCTGCCGAAGTCTCTCTCTGGTCGCAGCAGAGCCACTGGCCAGCGCGTGCCTCACGCTGAGCCTATTCTGGAGTCCACCCCAGAGCGTGTAGATAGGTAGTAGGTACTGCGTAGGCGGGTATTTGCAAGCCTCATCGCAGCAAGTGTCTGTGGGGAGGGGGAGCTGGAAGGGGGAGCTGGAAGGGAGAGGCGATCAGCACGGCCGACCAAGCACTCGGCTAGCCAACACCCAATAGTGCCATGGGCGATCTCAATCCGAACTGAGGTTGCTGCCTTTCTGGCCATCACGATGATATGTCTGCTATCCGGCCTCTCGCACGCTGGCCAACCTCTGCTATCCGGCCTCTCGCACGCTGGCCAACCTCTCCACAGGCCATGGCTTTGTCACTTGTCACCACAGCACCGTAGCAGTCGAGATGGCATGCATGGACCCCGGGACTGTCCGTCTGCCTCCTATCGCTGCTTTCCCAGATTGGTGAACTTGAACTCGAACTCGAACTCGAAATTGAATTCGAATTCGAGTTCGAATGCCCACTCGCAACCGGTTTCAGGCTGTTCTCCTCCTCGCAGCCCGCGGTCCCATCATGACCCATCGCAGCGTTTCTGTTCTGTTACAACATGGCGCTCCTACGCATTACGTCAGGTTTTCAACCTCATACTTGAGGCTCCCGAGGTGACTTCTTCTGGGGCCGTGCTGGTGGTTGATCCCTTTGGGCTGATCGACGGTCCACCGCAGGCCCATCCCAGAGCTGAACGTTACTCAGTACTGTTACCTTCAAAGGAGAGCATAGAGGATATCGCTCGAGTATCGAGCCCGCGCGATCTCGCTATCCTGGTCCTGGTCCTGGTTCTGTTAGCTGTCGCCAACCTCTCTTTCCCAGACGCATGCCATCAGCAGCTGGGGCCCTCGCCCGATCCTGCTGCGCTCCTGGCAATGCGGTCAGAATCCAAATCGCCGTAACGCTGATACTCAAATGCGCGAGTAAGTACGGAGGTAACTAGATGTGCCGTCTGGCCAGTGCCGTCCAAGTCCATTTTAGTCTTCTATTCTGGGGGGCGCTAAGCCTCAGTAAGCCCCTATGGCGGAGCAACCAGTGACTGCCCCAACTGCCCGTGACTCCGTGAGATGAGATTGCGCCCGCCGCGTATGAGTAAGCGGATGCCTTGAGTAAGTGGATGCCTCAGGCGTGCAATTCCATAAGGCCGACAAGGACAGGGCACTCGACTTTCACGGCCGAGGGAACATGGTGATGCTGCATGCAACTCTGCAACCTCCTGTGATAAGGTACCGAGGAGGCAGGAGGAAGGTCGACTGCCCGGATCCCTCCTCACCACCGACCACCGCAGTCTCACCCCGGACCGACAGACAACATCAAAAGCAGTCTCACCGCCTCTCGCGCTCCATCCTCCGGGCGTGGTGTTGATCAGGCGTCAGCATCATCTTTTGTCTCGGAGGCCGCTCAGCGCTTCAACACCTGTAGGCAGTGTCCTTCATTCCCTGAAACCGGCCTCACCCTCGCGTTCGCGCGCCGGATTCAGCTGCAGCTGCTATCATGTCCGCTGGCAATCATCACCGCATCGTCAAACTCCAGTCTTCCGCTTTCAAACTCAGATCTTCCGCTTTCAAACTCCGGCTAGTGCGTGTAACCTTCATTCGCGATGCTCCATTATCTTTCCAGCATCTTTCCACACTCTTTGCATCATCCATCGCAGCGCAAAAGGAGACTCACAGCTGCAGGGACTGCGCGCTGGAACCTCGGCCGCCGAAAGATGGCACCCAAATGTGCACACTACTGTCCATGACAAGGGACGGTAGCATACAGTAGTCAAACTCTTGTTTTCTGGATACTTTGCGTTCCGATAAGCCTTCAGCAACATATAGCAGTCGCGCGACCAAGATTTCAAAATTCACCCTATTAGGACATGCTCACACACACATCGGATGCAAATACCATGTGCGCTTTCCTGTTCAGGCCGCGCTGTCGTTGACCTCACCTTTCAGATCTTGGTGTTCCCGTAAGTACACAAACTGTTATCGTCTATGATCCGGACAGATAACCGATCGGTCCTTCCCGTCGTCATGAATCAATGTCGTGCAACACCACCACTCGTGTTTCCGTTGGAGGCTCTTCTCTAGCGCGCGCAGAAAGCGTTGCATCTTGACAGCTGCCTTGATTGATTACAACGGTGCAATACTGGTTTTACCGTCCCGGGGTCAATCGCATCTCCAACGACAACTGGGAGACTGGTAGATGTCTCTTACCCCTGCGGCCGAAGGCGACCCAATTCTGACCACAACGTCGGATGAGACTTCGCGGTAACTGTGGATATTGTCAGCCGGAGGAAGAGTTCCCGAGTTTGACCTTGCTGCAGGGCTCGACTCCATGATGCCGACGTTTTTGTCGTTTCACCAATTGCCAAGAGGCCCAAGACTCCAGTTCACACCACTCTCTATTCCCGCCGTGCCTCCTCCTGCTAGCCCCCAAACTTCTCCCTCTCCTCAGCCCGAGACTCAACATTGTGAAGACGTCCAGATCCTATTCGCCTACTTTTCTCAGGGTCCGCTCAAGGTCTAGATTTTCCGTCTTCCAAGTACGATTTCATCATCGTCGTCACTCTTGTCCTACGTGGTCGAAATACTTGCATGCCTTGCGCATATAGGACTACCATTCCTGATTTCACCTCTGGCCCAGATTTCTCCCGGTGATGCGCTTCTTCCAGGCATGCATCCAGTACCACTGTTACCGCCCGCGAGTCCACATGGCCCAGACCCGTACATCGGGGTTTTGGAAAGCAGGATCCCCCAAAAGAGATTTCCGCGACTGGGACACCTCCAATTGGGTTCGTGACAATACTGCGTGCAAGTCACGCATAGCGATGCTGCAGGGTTTTCCACGCCCACTTTATTTATTTTTCCTACTCACCGAAACTGGGATTCGGACAAGTCGTAGAATCTGTGCGATATACGGCCTCGCTACCTATCTTTATTGCCTCGTGATTAAATATAGATATAGGGAAAATACTGAAATATCATTACTCGTGCCTTGCCAACCAGAAACCTAGTAAAAATAATTGAAGTTAGGTAGTTATACACTCTCCCTCCTCCACGCCTACTTTATTTATTCTCCCTACTCACCGAAACTAGTATACGCTATAGTTACTCACAAAATAGAAGCGATATACGGCCTCGCTACCCATCTTTATTACCTCGTGATTAGATATAGCCATGGAGAAAACCAAATAAATATCATCACTCGTACCTTACCATCTAGAAAAACCTAGTAGAAATCAGTGAAGCCAGGTAGTTATACACTCTCCCTCCTCCACACCCACTTTAATTATTTTCCTCTTACCGAAACTGGTATACGCCATAGTCACTTACGAAATATAAGCTATATACGGCCTCGCTACCCATCTTTATTACCTCGTGATTAGATATAGCTATGGAGAAAACCAAATAAATATCATCACTCGTACCTTACCATCTAGAAAAACCTAGTAGAAATAATTGAAGCTAGGTAGTGGTACACTTTTCTCTCTTACCGTTCTATTACGAGACGGGGAAATACCATATGTCTATAAGAAATACATCCTCTCTTTACCATGTCTTATAAAGAATCCGCCTTCTCTCAGTTATCTCCCACCAGAGTAAGAAATCTCCCACCAGAGTAAGAAAATCCATTTTATTGTAGATTGGCTACCTAGCGTGTATAGATAGTAATAGCGTCCCAACTCCCCAATCACACCCATGGATACAATGGACTCACGAGGAAAAGCCTAAATGGGGTAATGCCCGTTACGGGTTGGTGACGTTATTACGAAAACGGGTAGGTATACAGTAAGAACCTTGAGAGAGATAAGAGAGGGTATTATTATCATTGTCAGTCAAAAATCAATCCGGATAGTAATTCCCATCTACCCTGTCAACCACAGAATCAGGTTCTTCGTAGAGCAAGTTCTACCATATCGATAGATACAAAAGCACGGGTGCAAGGCATGTATGTACATACAATTCAAATCACCATAACCCGCTTCTGAAGAGCTGAGTATCGGGTTTCTAAATCAGTCAGGAGTACATTTTCACTCCTGTCGACGATCAAGCGTGTCAAGCAACTGTCATGAATGTCTGTCAACACGCCATGGGCGCGTGCGGCTATGCAGATAAATCATTGATATTGGGGAAAAAAACTGGAATAGGCTATAGCAAAGAAAGAAAGCGCATGCATGGTCCGGTAAGCGGTGTCAATGAACGGGAAGATCGTCTTCGCAGGATATCAATTGACGTGACAAGGGAGAGCCGAGCATGCATGCATGCATACAGACCAAGAATGTCAGCATGGGGGGTTCCGCGAGTGGAGTTTGGAGGGGTCCCGAAAGTGCGAAACGGGTAAACATGCGTTGTGAATACAGATCCATCGCACGTTGCCAAGGCCGAGCGCCTCCAGATTCATGTCTCATGGGGGGTGCTCATTGAATAAACGCGTTTTCTAGGATCTGTGGTTGGGAGACGGCGTGGAATTGTAAGCAAGGCATTCATAGTCTTGGTTGAACAGGGTTTTCAAACTTGGAAGACAGTCAGATGGATATTGCGTCGGTATGCTCACCGCTTGGAAGACCGTGAAGAGTACGGATGTGTCTTGTCTCACGAGATTCGGATGGGTTCGGGCGTTCCGTAACATTACTTGTGGCGGTATAAGGCTGTGGAGAGCCGCAGCCGTGGCGGAGTATTCCTTGTACCGGTGACTGCATGCAGTGGACGCCTGAGTTGTGTGCCACGTCTCTCCAACAATCTCTGCACAGCAGAATAGGATCGAGAGGTGAAAGCAACCTTGGTCGCATATCGAAATTCCTGTAAGAAGCTGTAAACTTGAAAAGAAGATAAAACGTGCCGCATGAGCCGAGGTCAAAACATTGTGGTTGTGAATGTGCCTTGGGATGCAAAAATAGATTCATGTTTCGAGAAGTCTTCCACACGGTAATCGGCGCAGGGGTGCGAACTCGATTCTTGAGGTTGCGCACATATAGTACCTCCATGCATAAAACACATTCTGACACTTCTGGCTTTCTTCTAGAAGCGTGGAACTTTTTGGGCGAATCGCGTGCGAACCAAGCCACCGATGCAGCCATTCCATCTACTTCGTGAAAACGGCGTTCAGCAAGGCGTTGAGTACAAGCTGAAGTATCGACTTGACTGGCTTACATGTTCCGGGTTTGGAAATCGATGCGAGCTCTCGATTATGTTGAAAACGTTGCTCAGAGCTAAGACGCAAACACCTCATGCATCTCCTTTTGCAAAGTCCGCAAGGTATTGCGTCAGTTTTCGGACGCCTTCCAGAGATACGGCGTTGTCTACCAGGAAAGTCAGCACATTTTATTTCACCAAGAGAAACTGCATCGATCTTACAGTTGCTGGCTCGTATGCCGCCGACGCTTCTGTGACCTTTTAACCCCATCAAACCCCTCTTTTCTGCCCCTGCTAAGAAAGCTTTTTCTTGGTCTGCGTCACCACCGGCCACGCGGAAACAAATGTTCATTCTGCTTCGCGCGCTCTTGGCAGGGACAACTTGGTACACTTCTGGGGCGCTATCAAGCTGAGCGTACAACATCTCTGCCTTTTGCGCTGAAACTTCTTCCTGCCCGCCAATCTTTTTGACTCCAAAAGAGGTGACCAAGTTTGCCATGACTTGGCCCGCGATCCATACGTCGAAGATTGGCAGGGTGTTATATAGAGAGTTGTTCTTGGCGATAGTGGGCCAGTCGAAGACAACGGGACCCACAGGTAGATTCAGCTGTCGCAGTAGGTCCGCGTTTGCCATATTGGAGTGGGGAGGTAGGAGTGACTTCCGCATAATCACTATGGTTACACCTGCGTTGCCAATATTCTTTTGGGCTCCACCAAAAATGACTGCGTATTTCTTGACATCGACTTTGCGGCTGATGAAGTTTGAGGACATATCTGCGACTACCATCGGGAGATCGTCGTCTACAGCGTCTTCGGCATGCGACTCGAGACTGGATGGGAACGAAGGGAACTCAACTCCGTCTACAGTCTCATTATCGCAGAAGTAGATCAGTGCGCTGCCTGGTCCGCCTTCCCTCTTCCGCTTGGTCAAAGTCCACTCCTTCTCGTCTGGTATGACTCCAAACTTGCCGTTGTTGGCCCTTCGCGAGTCTGTAGCAACATTGATCTTGTCCTTTCCCACCAGTCTTGCTGCCTCCTGTGACGCTTTCAGACTCCAGCTTCCAGTGACCAGGTAGTCCAATCTTAATTCCTCGTTGACCTCCTTCTGTAGCCTCTCGAACACTTTCGTCTCGAGATCGCCCGTCTCTTTGCCATCGGCCAATGCAACTGTAATATCATCCGTAGCTCTTACCCTCCTCTTCTCGACCCATATGCTGACCAGATTGTAGACCACAGCGCTGAACTCGCCACTGCCTCCACCTTGTAGGAAAAGAATATCATAGTCGTCTGGAATGTCGAGGAGGTTGGTCAAGGCGGCCTTTGCGTCGGCAAGGATCTGGTTGGCATCTCCGCTGCGGTGGGAGATCTCACAGAGACCAATCCCTTGGTTCTTGAAGTTGAGCAGGGCTGTAGACGCTGCTTCGAGGACAGGCGTTGGGAGGGGTGCTGGGCCCGCGCCGAAGTAATGGATTTCTTCTCTGGACGGCATTGCTGGAGTAGCCGGGGAGAGAAGCAGGGCGTAGTCACAGTGAGGTAGAAAGAGAGGCTCTATATGTACAAATGACTCTTATTGTAAAGAAAAATTGGTCGCCGCAGGTGATGGTTCTCCGCTGTCAGGGCTGCGAGATCGGCTTGTGGGGTATTTTCGCGGGGGGGTCCGCTAATCTATAATAACTCGGCTGCCCCTGTAATTAGAAGGCAAACGACAAGACATCGCCGACGGGCTGGATTGCTTCAATTCCTCCATCTCAACTCACAAAGTAATGCGCCTTTCCAGTACGGAGGTAGTTGATGTTCAATGAGGGCGATTTCTCTAATAACGACCAAGTCCAATGACTTCCCTCTCAAATTACCCCTTTCTTGACAAGGCCGAATTCCAGGTGATGTGTGAAGACTTTGCTGCCTCCTTTGACGAGCAGAAGAGAGATCTGATTGGCTGGCAAAGCGTCCAGTGTAGAACCTTGGTATGTCCCTTCCGCCCTGCAGACCTGGTGTGACACGGTTCTTACTGGCATTAGGACAGCGAGTGCTTGCTTCGAATATCACGAGCAGCAACAGCGACTGAGACCACGCAACCCGATAAGTCGTCAAAGGATCCGGATGCTGAGGACGGATGTGCCGATACAATCGTTGAAGAATTCGACGAAGAAGCTCTACCACGCCAGACATGTGCAATTGCGCAGCAAGAAGTTTTGCAAATCGAATATGATATACTACTCTCACCCTCATACTCGGTTCCCACTCTGTACTTCCTGGTCCGCGATTGTCATGGCCAATTGGTGACGGACTTGGAGGAAATCTACCCTCTACTGGTCCCAGAAGTCTATCGAAACCAAATGCGAGATGTCGGGATTATGGGAGGACTATCTATGGCAGTAAGTGGAAACAGACAATTCATCATTTAAAATGGCTGAGCCGTCATCAGCATCACCCTATTACTGAAACCCCTGCCTTCTTCGTTCATCCTTGTCAAACTGCGGATGCTTTACGCGAAGTCGCCGGAGAGAGAACAGTATCTTCTAAGCAGTATATGATGATGTGGATGGGTGTCATTGGGGGGAGCGTCGGACTGAATGCTCCCTTATCTTTAGCAATTCAACAAACATGAAGATCGAGGTCCAGGATTGGACAGCCCTCATGATCAGATGCGGGTGCTTTGCTGAATTTCAAAGCCTGGAAAGCTCAGGAAAGGGCGGCATAAACGCTGAGTGTGAAGATTTCCCCGCACGCATACCGTCACGGCAGATAAGGACTCCAGACTGGCCAGTCATCACAAAGGCGCCCCAACTGCCTCTTTGTCGCATCTTCCCCTCAGCCTTCTTCTTCTCCCGCAACACCATCTTCCACTGACTTTTCATCATGGAGTCCACCGGCCAAGAACTGGATACGGAGCGCCATTCTAGCAACAGCATCGGTTACAGCAAACATTATTTTAAGGTCCTCCAGAGCATGGTACATGATGCCGACACCCTTTCGAAACAGGGTTACCTCGTTGAGCCTTTCACGGCTTCAAACTTTGAGGGCTTCAAGCGATGTTCTGGCTGCAACATTCGTACGTTACCAGTGAATGATTGCACTTCCCCTCTGCCATCGTTCCCAATTAAAGCGATCATAGCGATGAAGAAGCTTCTGCGCCCACAACAAGCTACAAATAATGTCTCTCGTTGCGCTTCAAATCCCATTTCAATGGGCCCCGAAGAGTCCAAGACACCAAAGCTACGATGTCTGTTCCACCCCGGCACACCTGTAAAGAAGATGTGGACTTGCTGTCGTCGTGACGTCTCCGCAGAACCTTGTGCCGGGCTTAAAGACCACATAGCGGCAGATTATCCTCGCGTCGACCAACTTGAACGGATTTATCAATATCATGTCACTCCATGTGCCAAGCCAAGAAAAGTATGCCATATTGCAGCGCAACGTCGATGGATTTATGGTGACATTGGCACCGATAGTTGCCATATATCCATCGATACTGATCTCGGTATCAAACTCCAGAACTAACATGCGCCCGCTTAGAACCCCAACATCCGTGCCGCAGTGGCAATTGACTGCGAGATGGGCATGGGTAGATTTGGGGACCGCGAGCTAATCCGGGTGACTGTAGTCGACTACTTCACCGGTGAACCACTTGTCGATCGTCTGGTTTGGCCCAATGCAGAACTTCTCCACCCCAATACAAAGTTTTCTGGAGTGACATGGTCTCAGCTGCGCTATGCTCGGGACACAAGGTCTTGCCTATTTGGGATCGAGAATGCCCGGAAGGCTGTCTGGAAGTTTGTAGGACCAGAGACAGTCGTGGTAGGCCACAGCGCCTGCAACGATTTAAAAGCACTACGATGGATACATCACGCTGTCGTTGATTCTTTCGTTCTTGCGTGGATCGAGCAAACTCCTATACGTGAGGCCAAACAGGCAGAAATCAGGCGAGAGGTCGAACAGCAGAGGGCTACCAAGGCCAAGCTTTTGAAGGGGAAACCAAAAGCTGAAGAGGCTACCCAAGAGCAAGTTGGAGAGCACAAAGCGGAGGAAAGCTCTGCCGTCGTTTCGAGGTACGTGACTCTTTATTTCTCTTCGGTGTCACATATGTCTCAGCAGCATTGCACTACGAAGTCGTTGGAACTTCATCGCCGTCGATCTCGATGTGATCCTTTTGTGACAAAAGAAAAACAGATCAATTTCTCCGAAACCGGCGACGACCCTTAACGAAGAGAAGCCTTCACAGAAGCAACCAGCAAAGCCCAGATCTCGAGGCTCCGGAAGTCTGTCCTTGAAATCTCTCACACTAGTCAAATTAGGCCGGGAGATACAGAATGCTGGCAAAAAGGGACACTGTAGTCTTGAAGACGCTATTGCAACGCGTGACCTTGTCCACTGGTACATCACTAACCCTTCCATCCTGGTCGAGGAGTTGGGCAAAATGATGACTGCGAAGCTTAGACCCTCTAGCGAGTCTCGTAGTATTTGCAAGGAGGAGGATATCGAGGCTGAAGATAGAGTTGTCGCGGCTGAGGAAGTTTCATTGCTTGATTGAGGCGACTATGCGCGATGTGTAAAGCTGGGGTCACGATACTGACCAAAAGAAAGCGTATGTCAAAGTCCTGGTGGTAGGGAGAAAAATTGTTAGCGCGTGTGGGAGTACCTTGATCGATACTTAATGGTATGGTGTTATAAACATGAGGGTTACGTTAACTAAAGCGTTATTATCAGATAGTAAACCCCTACTCTCAGAGCCTTAAGAGCGATGGTGCTGTGGTGTTCACCACATCAGCTGGTATTCGAGATCTCAAAGCAAGTGCCGCCTGAAATCGATTCAGATATCCTAGCTTAAGCTTCTTCAGCCGACCCGGCCATGACCAGATCACGTGTTATAACTCTTTTCCTACAACCATAAGCAGATCCTCACTTGAGCCTCTACCAAACCTCCTCATTCTCTCGCTCCTCAGCACACCTATCCACAAACATCCACCTCACCGCGCCCGTCACAGCGCTTCAAACCACGAATCACCCTCATCAAGCCCTCTTACACATTCCTCATACCCACCATCGAAAAATCAACACCTCACACGCCAAACCCCCCAAAGACGTCAGATCATCACCTCACATCTCTCCCCACAACACCAAAACAAAGTCCAACAGATATGGCGCCCATCCCCCCACCACCACCCTGGGTCCCCACCATCGCCCCAACCCATCCCCCAACACCCCACTGGTACGAATCCAAAATAACCCTCCAAACCCACTACATCGAGACCGAACGAACGTACATAACCAAACTCGAAAACGAAGTTGAGGGATTGAGGGAAGCGGTGGGTGTTGTGAGGGGCCATGCAGGGGTTTTGGCGAGGGAGAATCGGGAGTTGGAAAGGGAGGTTTGGAGGGGGGTTGGTAGGGAGAAGGGGTTGAGGAGGGAGGTTGAGGTGTTGAGGGGGAGGGTTAGGGGGTTGAGAGGGGAGGGAGGGGATGGGAGGGTAGGAGGGGGAGGAGGAAAAGGAAGGGTGGGGTTGAGGGAGTTGGGGATGGAGAGGAAGGGGAGGAGGTTGGAGCGGGAGAATAGGGTGTTGAAGGGGAAGATTGAGGTGTTAGAGGCGAGGATTTCTGGGGACGGGGATGGGGATGGGGTTGAGATCGGGAGTGGTGACGGGGATGCAGGCGATGAGGATACGAAGATAGAGGGAGAGCTTGAGGTTGAGGTTGAGGTTGACGTAGGTTCTTCCTAAGTGTGCGATGAGAAGTTGGATACTTGCTGAAAGGTTGTAGAAGAAAGTCCCGTTAGCTGAGGTTCTTATGGTACTGCAGAAACGTTGGGGAATCTAAAGGACTGGATCTCAGTTGGGGTTCTACAATTGAGAGGCTCCTCTTTGTCCTTGAGAATTGTGGTACGTCCCGGTGATGCCCCTTTCCACCGAAGCGATGAGGTAATCCATGGCTTCCGATCTAGAGTTCGAATCTGGACATTCCAACATTTGCTTTGCCTCATGGTTAACCGATACAGCATAATCAAACGTATCCATTCGAGAATTGCGTATATCCAAAATTCGAATCGCTGAGTTAACCTTTCCTCCATAAAAATATCCTCGCGAGATATAGAAGTTAAAAACCCAATGCGAAGTTATCTACAATCCTAAAATCTCATTAGCTTACTCGTCTCTCTAAACACCCTCAATAAATATACATCGAATCCTATATATCGAGTCATCCGTCCAGATGCCCCGCAGCCTATTACTATTCTTTTGTCTTCTTAGTTTACTCTATAATATCTACTAAAAGCATGTTACAGGCTGCTGATTCCAAGGGAATAGGGCGTCGTTGTCTAGTCGTTAGTATATATTCGCTAAATATAGTCGATAGAGTCTTTGGCGGATCTCAGTTCTAATTAGTAGTCTCCATTCACGTGGAGACTGGGTAAGTTGACCTGCACTAGTATTCTATGCACAGTATAGGGTTTTGCCCGTTCCTTGTTCTAGTTGGTGGAGGTGGTTAGTTCGGATTTGGGTGTGAGATACGTATATTCAAGGTGCTATATAGAGCTAGGATAGTCCCCTGTTCTCTCGCCCCTTTTCCCTCTTAATTCCGTTATGTCGATTGGGCGAGGTCTTCTCCTTCTCTTCTTGAACGGTAATGCTCCATTCTTGTCCTTGGTCACATGCCTGCCCATCGTTTCGACTTTTGAATGGGGAGAATTAAACTCGTTCCTGGGCTCGACGAGTCTCCGCGGTCGGTCCATTGACGTACATGTAACCGTGAAAACAATAGGTGGGGTGTATAAGTCATGTGGGTTAGGTGAACACGGTGGAGGCGGGTGTGCCTGCCCAAATGCAGGTGAGACATGTGAGCGAGGTCCTTCTGTGCTTGCGCGATATGGGAGACATGACGCGAGAGTTCCGCATCATTACTCCAATCTAGGGTTACATGAATTGTTGACGTAACGTAAAGATGGCTGGTGTCGAAGACCTTTTTGGTAATGATGGGAGTTCTGGTTGCTCAGCGGATTTGTCACTGCAGATTGTTGATTGTTTGGGCCCTTGTATGAATTGGATTTCGGCAAGATCCATGTTGTGACGCCAGCCGCCCAATATGGACGTGAAGGGAATAGCGTTGTCCAATTCCTCTAGGAGAAATGGCCAGGTGTATTTTCCCTAAGTCGTCAGGCTAGCCCGAGCATGAAATCTAGTTTAGGTATCTACCTGGTCGAGAAAAGTAAACTCCAACCAACGCCTCGCAAGTCGCTACCAAAGCCAAAAACCACGTGGCTATCCAAGTATGCGCAAATTGTCAATTTTTGGTGTAACATTTTACACTCCTGATTCTGTCGTTCCAGCCTCTCTTGCAACCTGCCCATGCCTTGCCCACCAACCAACCTCCGCATGAAGTCAGCCAGGCCCTGTCGTGATCGAACGTCTCGCAATGGCCTACATCGGCACAGTCTTGCATAGGACAGTCGTCATTATCGATGAATAAGCATTGCGTGCCGTCGGGTATCCGTATCGAGGAGACTTCTTCACTCAGGTTCTCGGGCATGTTAACGCATTCGCCCTCAGGTACCTCAATATCAGCGCATTCTCCTTTGTAGCCGATGTGTTCGCAGAGCCGGAGCTTGTGGACTGTGGTTGCTTGTCGTGGTTGATTTGCATCTATCGTGGTTGCGCGTGACTGTATCGGACTGGAGTGAATTGTAGACACGAGAAGAGCTGTTGCTGCCAACAGCGGCGTAGTGAGTTGCATGTTTGCGTTGGAAAATGTGTAGCGATGCTAGGATAAAATTGTGAGATTAAAAAGGTACTGATGAAGACGTTATTGAATGAGTAGATGAGAAAATCAGAAAGCCGCAACATTGAGAAAGGCAGAGAGCTGTGCATTTATTTGGGTGGGTATGTGGAGAAGGCTGGATTTCAGCCAAGTGCTTCATGTGCTATCTGATCTGGGCTTCACGAGAAGTAGGGAGTGAAGACCGAATAAGGCCGAGCGAGATAGACCCCAGTATAGCGAGGATAGATTCCCGATAATTGGGATGACCTCACTTCAGTGTAATAATCTGTTGCATCTGATTGGATAATTTCGCGTCGCTGAGAGAAATAGTTGGAGTCGCGAGATCAACTTCGAACACTTGTTGTTGGAGAAGTGGTTGCGTTGTCAGAACGTGGAAACTACAAGAATAGCCCAACGTGGCCATGTACGGCCCAATGATGGTCCAAGAGCGCGTGGATTCGTCCAAGTTATCCCGGCAACCGTACAATAGATGAGCGATCGGCGTCTATTCAATAAGATCCGTGCGGATTGTATTGGCCAAGACAGCATCATTGCAGCGCCACGCCAGACTCGAGCTCGTCAAGATAAGGAGTACCAAAATGGTCGGCAAAGCTTGATGAGGGAGCTCAAATGTGGAGAGGTACGAACTTGGCCACTCTAAAGTGGAATCCAAAAACAGGTTGACTGAAGACTGCAGGGTGGCCTGTTATCTTGTCAGTTCTTAAACTCTGGGCAACGAGTCCATAATTTTCTCCCAAGAATCGAAGACGACGGTGCCCAATGGCGGGGGTAAATTGGATGGTGGTGAGCGTGCTCTGATAAGGCTTCCCCGTGATGAATAATGATGAAAAAGAGGACGGAAGGATGGGTGGAATTATAGTAACAGAGTTGAAAGCCGAGTGAGTGAAGATCGACTGAGCACGTGAATCACGCCAAGCCACTAACTAAGAGAGATCGAGGCTCTTGCCGGGCTTCAACGTGTCTCCAACAATCACCACCCAACTATATCACAAACGCTTGGTACAAGAAAAGACCGGGGGAGACATCGAACATCCCGAATACCCGGCTATTGTCGTCTTTGAGGTCCCGGGACCAGGACTCGCGTTCCAACTTCCCGGCCTTTGCTGAAGTTGTTCTCATCAGCCTTTTCCTAGGCTCCTGACATCACAGTGTGTCGATCAAGGCTTCCAGGCCCTGTACTTCACGGCCTCTTCGGGAAGCATTCCAAAATCCGACTCAACATTAATTCTCATCAAGACCAGGCACGTATCCTTCCGTTACGTTAGATATGCCTGTTTTAGGTCTTGGCCTATCGCGCCAAGAAAACTCTACCAAGTTGACAACCTGCGACATGCCTGGTGAAATGAGGAACATGGAAAAGGTGAACATGACATGGCAAAGGTGCCTTTGCCATCACACCGACCGAACCTTTGGCCCCGAGTAGACATTAGGAGAGTGCTTTGCACTAGCACATCTGCACACATAGACGGAACCGTCGGAGGATGAACGAAATCCCCCTGGGAGATTACAATACACGAGGTTAACTTTTTTCTTCACTCTTCAGAGATCTCATATCCTCCATGTTTAAGGAACACGCGTCCTCGATTCCGTGATCGTATCTTCTGGCGACTTGGTTTTGATCCGGACAGAGTTTGTGATGTATATAATTGACAAGCTAGGACAGAACCAGGTGTGTTTAGCTCCGGCCTGCTCACTATTTCCAGCCTGGTAATTTCGTGCATGAAATGTGGCAAAGACACAAAGTGACTCTAGGAATTTTATGTATTAGTTTCGACAAAGCAAGCTCCCATCGAAGATCGGACCGAGAAATATCGAAAAAAAATTGACAATGCAACCAAGACCCTTCGTAATCGCCTCAGGGGGTTCGTAACCACTGTACTAACTTGGAGACCAGCAAACTGCTGCGTTGTTGGTCAATTTGCTTTTGCCTTTTCTCCCTGTGCTCTAGATATCGGTCTTTTCGCTGCCTACCTGTTTCCCACTGTCTTTGCGATGAGGGACAGCATCTGCTCGCAGTGTTTGGTTCGTGGCTTTGACTCTCACCTGGCAAACCAAACGACGTGATTGCATGAAGTGATTTATTTTATTGTCTTTTAATCGAAGGGCAAGTTACAATCAGTCCGAGAAAACTGGTTGAGGGATGTCAAGATGCAGGCCTAGCCTTCCTTTATAGATTAACAGGTCACTGCAGTCTGAGAAAATCAAAATTGTTCGTGTCAGAAGTTTATTCCAGTATAGATTCAGAGCCAGATAGATTGATTTTTAAGTCAAGATATCTGATTCCAGCTATATGTAGATGCCTGCTGTGCATCCTTGCTCGGTAAGTTCGACACCTCCGTCCAATGTTGGACAAGACGTGGACGGGAAGAAAAAGGTGACCTTTCTGACTATCGAACAGTATTTACAACGTCTTAACTATCTATTTCAATTCTGCACTCAAGATTCGAATCTTCATTTCGTCGGCATTGTGTAGACGATGATCTCCTTGGTTAAGAGTCTTTCGCCAACCTCCAGCTCTTCGATGATGGCTTTGGACTTCTCCCATGGCACAGAGAACAAGCCGGAATTGATCTGGCAGATGCGGATTTCCGTAATGGTTTCCTTCACAGTGGCCTTCCTCATCATTTCCACCAAATCATCCATGGCCGGTCCGGTCTTCGCGAGAATCTGTGCTGGGGAGTCCTTACCGCGGCCATATCGTCGACTCGTGAAAACACATCCGACATAGTGGCGCGGTCCTTTGACCTCCATGGGCGGAATGAGGAGTGCCGTGCCCCAGAGTGAGTTTGGCGTGTTTTGCTTGCAATGTAGGGCGTACTTTTCGAAAGCCTTGGGGTAGCGTTGCTTGAAAGCGGCGGCGATTCCTGCAGCCCAGCTTCCCATGCAATTGCAGGCGTGGATGATGACTGATCCATCCGGAGCATCGAAGATGTCGCCGATGCGATCCGTGATGATGAAGTTCTTCGAAACTACAGGAGATGGAGAAATCTGTTTCGTGACGTTTGCTGGAGATTTCGACGCCATGGGGGCATAAGTGGTCGGTCCTACGGTCCTTGGCCTGAAAGTCTTGTTAGCAGCGATTGAACAAGAGTTTCTCAAATAGATAACAATGGTGATCAAGTCATGGCAACTTCAGCATGAAATTCACCAGAAACCATCAGTATCGATCCCAATTCGAGAAGCGCTACTTGAGGGTATGACATACATCGTGGTCGCTGCTGGTTTCTCGTCGTCGCTTTCAGATTTTTCCCATCCAAGACTCGAGCCCTCACCGACTTCTGGCGTCTTGCCCTCCTTGCTTGTCGTGCTGCGTTCAGTTTCGTTGTCCGAATGAGTTGCCATTTTCTTGCCGAAGTGGATTTTTGTCTGTTTGAAGGCTCTTGAAGCTCCAGAAGGGGAGATTTTCCGTTTTGTAGACATGGCTGTGTTGTCTTGATTCACATTTCACTTTCATTAGGCGGCGAGAAATGGACGGTGTTGAGTGTCTTGCCTGGCTTTGACAAGAGGCCGCTCAGCCAGTCAGAGTGCGGCAAATCGATTCTCGTAAGCAGGTTTTCATCTTTGGCCGCGTCGAGCCGGCAACACACAGGACTTGGGGCTCTCCTGTGTGCAGGAATCGATTATATGGCAAACCTGAAGTTCCCGGAGTCTTCGAGAACGGAAATCATGGTGTGGAAGAGCGTGAGACTTCGACACAAGATGTTGATACCGGATCTTGGCACCGGAAGAACCCGGTTAGCGTATTTTGGATCATTGGATCGCTGAAGCCGATGACTTTTGCACAATCAACGACCAGCTCTCCCCCCCAACAGCCATTGACCCTCGACGCCATCATGTCCGCCCTCACTGCCACGGCGGGCACTCTCGCCCGATGCGCACGCCAACAATTGCCATCAACAGCCCGCGCGGCCGCCGCTGTGGCCACACAACAGCGCCGTAGCATCGCTGAGGTTTCCAATACCTCATCGTTTGACAGCCCTTTCAAGGGCATGGGAGGAAGCGAAACAACAAAGATTCCCAGCTTTAAGAAGTACAGGAACAGCGGTGGCGAGACTAGCGGCAAGGTATTCCAGTACTTCATGGTCGGGACAATGGGAGCCATCTCAGCGCTGGGAGCAAAGGCAACTGTTCAAGGTGAGTCGACGGGGAGCCATGACATATGAACTGCGATATGGAGGCAGTATGGCTGGCAATGTGCTGATAACGAATATTAGACTTCCTTGTCAACATGTCCGCATCCGCCGATGTGCTGGCTCAGGCCAAGGTCGAAGTTGATCTCAGCACTATCCCAGAGGGCAAGAACGTGAGTGTGCCTTTTGCGAATTGTGAAGATATCTTTCTGACTGCGATTCAGGTCATCATCAAATGGCGAGGCAAGCCCGTATTTATCCGTCACCGAACTGAGAGCGAAATCAAAGACGCCGAAGACACGAAATGGGAGGCATTGCGCGATCCTCAATCAGATGAGCAGCGGGTTCAAAAGCCAGAGTGGCTTATCATGTTGGGTAACGACAATTCTCATCGGAAGTGAATCCAGGCAAATACTAACAGTGGCACAGGTGTATGCACCCATCTCGGTTGTGTGCCGATTGGCGAAGCCGGTGATTTTGGAGGTTGGTTCTGCCCATGCCACGGTTCACATTACGATATCTCCGGTCGTATAAGAAAGGGCCCAGCGCCTCTCAACCTCGAAATTCCTGCATACAGCTTCCCAGACGACACCAATTTGGTCATTGGTTAAACGCAAGGGTGTAATACGAATAGACAATGTATCCATAGAAAATCTCCTTTGGTCAGCAAGCGGCATCCTGGGAGAACCGAGGATACGTAGCATCTGGATGTTAGTAGCGACAATGCAATTGTATATTTCATCAGCCCCCGTTTAAGACAAGAGTACGTGAACTTGACAACTATCGAACAAAGTTAAGAAGCTCTATTGTTCGATGCTACAGGACTGGCATTGCAACTGGCCGAACGGACTTTTCGAATAGCGCCCGGCACGAGAAGGTTAAGATCTATAATTTGGTGAAGGCAGGGAAAGGAGAGGGCTTGAGAAGCTCGAAGTTGGATATCGATATGGAAACAATCTCGCCAATACAAGGTAAGGTGCGAAGCCAGAAGAGTCTATTGAAATGCTTTAGCACTTACGCCCAGGGAACGATCTGAGCTATGCTATACTACCTAATTCTTGTGTTCGAAGCGCCTGAACTTGAATAGTACTACTGACCCGGCTGTCAAAAGCGTGTAACAAGCGTCTTAGCGCAATCATTTGGTCTGAGGTTCCTCACTTCTCATTCTGCTTGCTTCGGCCTCACTTTGATAACAACTTCGCCAGTTGCGCCGCCTTCGCTCATCGGGCTTGCTGTTCACTTTTTGGTATGTACCTTCCATATAACGACTGGTATCCTTCCGTTATACGATTCATCGACTGATCTGTCTTTTAGATCTCTCGTTCTTACGATACGGCGTGACGTCTTGGGTGTCTTCACTTCTACTGCGACGCTCTCGCCATCGATATCGCCAGCTTCTCGTAATTCCGCCGCAAGTATGCAGCTATATTCCCGCAGCAACATTGGCACAGGAACAGTCTGCTAACTGCATCAGAGCATTCGCACTCTGCTCACTTTTTACTCGGTACTCTTCGTTACCCCAATCGTGCATCATCGTATCAACGTTGCACCTCGTGTTTCAATTCACCATGGATGAATCATCTCGCAAGCGTCGCTTTGGATGCTCCTTCATTACCACCGCCAAAGATCTTATCAACGAGAATAAAGCGTTGCATGACGAGAATCAACGTTTCCGACAGGAAAGCGCCCAGGTGAAGGCGATTTTGCCTGAGGTCGAACGCGTCGAAAGCAATCTCGCAGACGCTCAAAGACAACTCGAAAAGAAAGTTGGGGAGTGTTCAAGGCGGGAACTTGATGTCTATCACTTGACAAATCTCAACCAAAAGAAACGGGCATTGATCGATACCTACAAGGAGAAAGTCGAAGATCTTGAGAACACCATTCAGAATCTCTCCTCGGCCAATGACAGACTTGAAAAGGACAAAGGAAAGCTTGGAGAAGACAAGAAGAGACTTGGGACGGAACTTGTGAGGCTTGAAGCCTTCAATGCCAAGCTCAAGCGCGAATCTGAAGGTCGAATCGAAGATATGGCCGGTAAGATTGAGGAGATTAGGAAATTGAAGCAAGCCGCTGGTGGAATCAAGTACGAGCCTATCGACTTGAACGAGTTCACAGCTGTATCTGTACGCGACGTCGTTCGCTACGTCAGCCCGAACAACACGGATCAGCCCTCCGTCCGGGAACTTTCAACAAGAGTTGAAGTTATGAAGCTTGTGACGCACCCCAAGACTACGAGTCTACCCATTGTCTTGCGCATTGATTGGAAGGGTAAGGTCGCAGCAATGACGAGGAAGAACTTGGAAGAATCCCTTAAGCAGATCTTCACATTGCTTTGCACATATGGACCACGGATCAATCGCTCCTCAGACGTACGATTCTATCAGCTCTTGCAGGAAACGTGGTAAGCTGGTCTCCCGTTTGACTGCGTGATATCGACTAAAGCCTTCTAGGTTCCCTACACCCATCCCTCCCACTTCACCGATCGCGACGTCCATCGGAGCAAAATGCGACAATGGAGCACTGGACTGAAAAAAGCCACCGATGATGAAATCAGAACACTAATCAAGATTCTGCTCACGCAGACTCTTGCTGAGAATTTCATGCCGTAACGATTTTGGCGTGAGATTGAAGTGGGATTACACCAGACGATCACTTATTCTATGGCGGTGAGTCCAGATTATCTTTCCAGTTGAGGGTATGCTGATTTTTTTTAGGACTACTTCAAGGCCCGACTCGGTTAATTCGGGGATAACGTCCTTCCTTCTAGCACTCGAAGATGGACGCAAATACCGTTATATATTCTCAGTTGCCGACACTGAGCAACATATGGATGAGATATGATCGAACATGGTAAGCAGCGAACGTTTATGAGTCACTGCATGGACTTTTCGACAATGGTAATTTTTTGGAAGACGTCGGAGGTTGAGATTATGGAACATCCAGCCGCGCATATTTAGGCAGGGAGTAGTGATGAATACTCAATTGTGGTTCCTCTTTTGGTTTTTTGAGCCCTGCAATCGAATCGATGGATGGTTTTGTTATCGTTCACGACATCAAGTCTTCAAGCTCGATTCAAGCCAATGCTTGACGTGCTTTATGGCTCCTCGTGCTGTGGAGCCCCTCGGGATCCCTCTGGTGATCTGCGACGGTGCAGGATGCTTTTTTGCTGTATATGCCTTCTTCATCCTCCTCGTCAAGCCCTTGCGTTGAGGCCTTTTCTGATTCTTGGTACAACTGGCCCTGCACTTACTGGTGTCATGGTCGTGCTCAGTGTGCTATCATACCTTGGAGAGTCTCGGTATACGATATCCAAGAGCTTCAATCGTGTAAACTCTGGCTATCGGAGTCGTGTGGATAAAGGGAGGTGGAAAAGTGAGAGATCAAAGGTGTCGAAGGCCCATATTGGCCTGCTCCGGTATTTGATACCCCAGAAAGTCTCGTGTCTTGTACTAACATAACTCTACATGATGTTAGCCCCAGCAACGGGTCATTAATTCAGCGCACCATCTATGTTATCTCATGGCAAGAACCATCTTAAAAGCCCGTTTACGAGCCCGATGTTGCGGAGATTCGCTGTAAAGGGTCGACCGTGATGGCTCTTATGACAGGAGCTGTGTCAGCATTATCTAAGGCTGTACGTCAATCTACGGTTGACTCAGTATTTTGAACAGGCTCTTCTTGGCTGCTCTCATTTTGGGGCGTGAGAGCCTTCCATACTTAATGACAATGTTATAATAGTGGCCTCTACATGCCTGCCATAATGACACTTCAAATCGGATTGCCTTAACGCCGCCGCAAACAGGCAGACAAACCCGCTTTGTTACGTCGAAACATATTATCCATCCGACATTATTTCCTCATCTCAATCTCTCCCCTGCAGGGTTTGATGAATGTAAGATGCTGACGACTTATTGCACACGCGGAGACCCTTCCATCACCCCTAGTGCAGATCTGTTTGTCTCTCGATCGGACGTCTCTTGCAAGAGACAGATTTCTTTGCTTTGGAAAACATGTTTTAATGAGAGTCCAACGCGTCTGTTGAAGCGAGCACGATATCCCACGAAACAAAATTCAGACTTTCTTTCCCGAGAGAATGTGCAGACTCAACCGATGCTGCCTGGAAGAAGAGAAGGGCTGCCTGTGCACGTTTTGAACGAAATTTGTATGGGCACGAAAGACGAGACGATTAAGCACAAGCGCTTCCGTACAGTAAGCCAGCCTGGCGACAAACATGAGATGATGGATATGGAGAGCGATCAAGCAGTTGATGAATTCAATGAGGAGCAGAGCAAGTCTTCAGTGGTGATGGACAATTTCGACCATTTTTTTGAGCTAACATTGGCAGTACATGAATTCCCCGTTAGAGACGTCTCATCAGAAAGCCCACAAGATGCCGATGAGTCCACCCCAGACCAAAATCCAGCCTCGGTTGAGTATCAGGACGATGAGGAAAATGACGAAGATGATCAAAATAGTGAGGAGAGTGATGGCATGATCGAGCACGAAGATAGAAATAGTGGTGGAGGGGGCAGCGAAGGAAATGAGGACGATCATCAAGAGGAACAGGACGACATCAACACCACCGGGATATCCAAATCTTCAGAGCTTCCACAGACGATCACACTTCGGGCTGCGAAGATGGGAGAAGTAAAGTCGTGGAATAACTGGTGGGACATCCCAGGAGAAGTACGTCGAGATCCAAACTTCGGGATCATTGCCGCTTCTGGCGCTCACGGCTGACTCCATCAGATTCGAAATATGATCTATAAATTCGCTCTAGGTAGGCCAACGCCTTTGCAGCTACCAGACGAGGACCTACGTGCGGAATGGGACTGGCAAGATGTAAGAGCACAAAAGCGTGAGAGGATAGCACGCACGAAAGACGCATTCGAGCAAGAAATTGCAGAGATTTTGAGACGCCCTCGCACTCCGGTCAGAGGTTGGGTCAAGAAGGAGAACAAAATCTTGATAGACTCAATCAGGGCCAAAATTATAGCACTCGATCCCGACAGGCAAATTGAAGAGCTACAACAGCGGCCACGCATGACAAGATCCGCGACCTCATCACTATCGAACGCCACGAGATTGAGCGATAGGCAATCTTTGTCTGAATCTGTGTTAGCTGGGACCAACTATCAAAAGTTTAGCAGTGGCCTTTTTGTCGTAAATCTACAATGCAGTCAGGAGGCCTTGGGAATCTTTTATGAGGTCAACACTATCCGAATCATCCCAGAACTTTACAGTGATGGCTTCGACCGTAAAGGTCCCGGATACAACCTTTTGAGAATTAACGATGAAGCTAGGGAGCTACTTCAAACAGCCCTCCACATGCAGGTCCGTGTTGACTACGCAACCATAGAACTCGTGGTAGAGGAACTCCATTGGCGGGAAGATCTCCGCACAGTCGCAATCAAGTTCTGCGACAAATTGGACCGAGGTACATTAAAAGCTACGATTGAACCCTTCAAAAAGTTTCGGGAAATCGACATGTCCGGGGGCACTAGTTCGCTCGTCAAAAGATTCAGCATCGAAAGGGTCGGGACTGAATGGGATCCCCACTGCGACTTGTTTCGAGATGTTCCCAAGCCTCGTACACACCCGGATTTTTTGCTTTTTGGAATCTCATAAGCGAAGTTGTGGAGGGGAGGAGAACTGTTGACTATCTTTTTACGGATAATATGTTTAACCCTAGAGATCATCCGAGGAAGCCGAGGATTAGTCCCTGGGTTTAGAGTAGATGTGGTTGATCAATTTGGTTGTAGAACTTCAAGGAGTGCTCGTATTGATGTCAGATTATCGGCTCAGTTTTTCTGGATGAACTTGTCCCGCCTTCCAATTTCTGCTCGAGCCAAGCGGCGTCTCCTATCGTTAATGGTTTTTTCCTTTTCCATGCAACCCGAGTTAGTGACTCGTCTCATTCATTGAGCCGCATTCTGAATACTCGTCAGTGCCACGATTTCTCTAGCGCAATTTCTTTCATAGAACGTAAAACGACTCTGCGGCTGCCGATATATATGTTACTCAAGACAACCAACAACATACCGCAAGCACTAGCCGCTCCCATTTGAAGGCTTATAGCAATTAGAACCAGCCAGTGACTGCGCGTTACGATAGGGATAACCTGCCATTTCAGGCCAAGACTCGACTTGACAAACTCGGGAATCGAGGTTATAGGCCATGACACCGCACAATCGCCAGAACCCTGCGACGCCTGGCGTGCTAACCGGGTTACTGATCTTGACGGTGTATGAACAGCTTTCTTGACAGATTTAAGCGCGTGAGGCGAATTAAGTAATTGACCGGGGCCCTTCCATGAGTTGACTCGCTATGAAATTGCTCCAAACGCATACAAATCCTGCTTTGTGGTTCGGGAGGTGAGAAAGTGATATAGAGGGACGACCACGCGACACCCGTCTAGTTGATACAGCAACAGTTTCGAACGAAGAACACACACATTGCAAGCATAACAACAGCCGTGGTTCTGAGCAAAAACAGTGAGNATGAGATGTCGTTGGCTGTATCCACTAAATTGCAGGGGGCATTAAGCGCGTACAATGCCCGGACTGCCAACCTCATCCCATCAACCATAACCACCCCGTCCGCATCGCGCAACCACAACAGCTTGAAAACTATCCAAAGACTACACTATCATCTGGAATTGAACTCTTGACAAAATCCTGCCTTGCTGAGCCAGTGTTGGCGAGCCTCCAACTGTACTAATCAAAGCAACAGCGCGCAACCCATACTTACCTCCATAGCGGGAACAACCATCTGAAGAGCATGGAGAAGACTGGACATGACACTCACACAATTCGGGAAGCAAAAACATCGCAAGATCTCAGATCGATAACGAGTACAAAAAGCACAAGGGGCCATCCGGCTAATCATTGACCACTCGAATTGATATATCGAGAGTCGACACCATCGCCCTCTTTTAACTTGCTTCGGATCAGCAAAGGGGGTAACCCAGTATCTTCAAAGGAAATATCTGGAAATATTGTGAAACCTCACCATGCCCCAAACATAATTGCGCGTTGGAATGTTCGTTGCTCTGTATCAGCTTCTGGCTGGACCCGTCTTACAGTCGCTGTAGCATGAAAGCCAACGGCTCGATGGATGCTTGTGAAAAGGCGTTGGTGAGATGGTCATCGTTGCAACACAAGGCGCTGGCAGTCTATGTGACAACAACTATGTGACAACGTCACTTTTGGAGCAGCGTCTGTGAACGTGAATCGTTCTCAGAACTTCTTTATAAAAGCTATAGACTTTGTCTCCTTTGCAAACATATTCCCTAGCAATATCAACCCTACCAAACAACCATATTACAAAACACCAAGAACAAACCAACCATGTCCACACAACAACAACATCAAGCCTATACTACCCTCTGTCCCGACTGGGTCTGGTCCACCTCATCAAACATGCAGTATGTATATTCCCACATTCATACCATCCCTCACTAACCACGACCCCAGCATCGCCAAAGATCGAGGCTGGTTCACAGATTACACACCCCTCGAAGTCTCAACATACGTCACAGACACACTCACCCGAACAAGCCGATTTCCCATCCTCGGTTTCGGCACCGTCGAAATCCCAACGACTTGTCCCCGCTACGCCACCAGCTCAAGCTCCATCATCCGGCTGGAGAACGTGATTCACGTTCCCAGCGTCATGTGTAACATCCTAGGTCGCTCTTTCACCGATAAATTCAAAATCGGGGGTGTAGACTATAGCGATTCTGTAACTGTGATTAAACCGATTTCGTCAACGAATCAGGGGCTTGAAGATGCCATTGCGGTTTTCAGTGACGAGGTTCGGCCGTATAGGTTGGTGGTTGAGCGGGCTCCTGATGGGTATCTATTGGGTTCTACTGTTCTGCCACATGGTAGGGCTGTTAGTCTTGGGCTTGAGTGGCCGGAGGAAGAGTTTTGGAAGGTTTTTGGGACGACGGCGAGGGGGACGAGTTGGGCCTGGGTTGCGGTTGATTAGGGTATTTTTGGGCTCTGGAGATCTTGGAATACAGATTGGCAGGACTGGCGGGTGTGGTGGATAAGCTAGATACTGAATATTGCGGATCTAAACGGGCGGCTTATATGTAGCCTATGGCTGACTTATACCTACTATGGTGGCAGACTATAAGACAAGCTGGCCTATCGACTCACGGAGAGTAAGATCGAACCAAGTCGTGCACGATTCTCAAATGAACTCGTACCGCATTCTCAAGGCAATGTCATGTTCCCTCTGTTTTTCCCATGTATGAATAAACCTTGGTAACAGGGTATATCGGAGAAGAAATAACCCCGTTGGTTTTCAAAGATCATGGTAAGCGGATTTACGCGCCCTGATTCTCAACCGGTCCTCCGGGCTATGACCGAGCGATCGCCACGATAAAGAGTGATGAGAAGCTACACTACATCTTCGAGCGGAGAGGCACAGCAGAAGAAGCGAAAGCCAAAGTTGACCTCTACAACCCCGGCCAGATCGGTCAGGACATTCACGAGGGCCATCGACCTGGCAATCCTTTCACGACCCACGGCGAGAATATACTCTGCCAAATGGGCATAGCAGAAGGAACGTACATCAATCTTTACAACAACTGCTCGATGCCGGTTCCAGAAAAGCTGGTGGACAGTCATTGATGACGAAACAATCTTGTGCAAGCAATAATAACGATCATAATCACCACCACTACCCACACCAATAACGACGGTGAAGACTCCTGATCTTACCACTACAATATCATCACCAATCCTACTCAGCATCAACATCACGATCGGTATCACTAGGTATCAAAACACCTTACCATCACCACCATACTACCATCATCACCACGCATCTTTCATCATCACAACGAAAACCCTTGACAACAACAACCCTTGACAACAACAACCCTTGACAACAACGAAGGCAAGAAAATATGTCGTCCACAATCGCGATACGCATCACCCACCGAAGACATAGGGGGCAGCGGAAACAATAAGGATGATGATGAGGAGCGAGCGAGATGTTGAGCAGGTTATCGAGGGAAAGGTATGTAGTGCTGTGTATATAGTACCCCAAACCAGCCACCGCGCTCGCCCGTTGTGAGGAAAGCCGCACGGGGGAATAACAACAGAGCGATAATTTTGAGTAAAAAGAACTTCTGCGATGAATCAGCGACATGTAGATTTTAGGTATACACAATACTATTTCCGTTCCATCCAACTACCTAATCAACAGATATCAGGTCTCAGCAACTTAAACAGAAGCAGCAGCTTCACTTTTAGTTTCCTTCCAACTCCTCGCGGCAACCTGTTCCAATGGCACACCGAGCGTCTTCTTCTCGGCTGGTAACTGTGATTCCGGTACCTCTCTCGCACCCATCGGCTCAAGACCCCATTTCTTGAACAGCCTGGCATCTTCTTCCCATCCGTTACAATCTGTTGTCAACATCTTCTCGCCGGTGAAGACGGCATTGGCGCCGGCCATGAAGCACATCATTTGTTTTTCCTCGCTCATTGTGTTTCTGCCTGCTGCGAGACGGATGATTGTTCCTGGCATGACGAGACGGGCTGTAGCGATTGTGCGGACGATGGCATCGAAGGGGATTGGTTCTTTCTCTTCTGCGGCGAGTTTGTCGCCGATGGGTGTTCCCTTGATGGGTACGAGGGCATTTACGGGGAAGGATTCAGGGTGCGATTCCATGGTTGAGACGGTGTAGATCAGACCGACGTGGTCGTGTGCTGCTTCGCCCAGGCCGAGGATTCCACCGGAACAGACGTTGATTCCTGCATCTCGGACGTTCTGGATCGTTGCCAATCGCTCGTCGTATGTCCTTGTTGTGATGACGTTGGGGTAGTGTTCTCGCGACGTGTCGACGTTGTGGTTGTAGGCTGTTAGTCCAGCGTCTGCCAATTCCTGAGCCTGGTATTTGTCAATCATGCCGAGCGTCACGCAAGCTTCCATGCCAAGTTCTCGGACTCCGATAACCATGTCCTTGATGTTCTTCAGGTTGGTCTTGCGACCACGCATGTCGCGCCATGCAGCGCCCATACAGAATCGTGAGGATCCATTGTCTTTTGCGATCTTTGCAGCTTCAAGGACGGACTGGACTGTGACCATTTTCGTAGCTTTGAGACCAGTGTTGTGTTTCGAGGATTGGGCACAGTAACCGCAGTCTTCTGAGCAGCCGCCGGTCTTGATGTTCATGAGGGTACATAATTGGATCGCGGAGGGGGAGTGGAAGCGGCGGTGGATTGTGGCCTATTTCGAGTATCAGTCTCATGGTCAATCTCGAAATCCCATGTATCTCTTAGAAATTGGTGAAGCTCATTGGCTGTCGGACAGGAGAGAATTGTTGAACATACAGCAGCGTATTGTAGCTCGATTAAGGGAGTGTTATATATCTCCGAGATCTCTTCCTTCGTCCAATTGTTCCTAGGCGCATTTGCCTGCAGAGCATTGTTCAATGCCTTCCCAGGCTGGATACTGGCAGCTGGAGGGGGTGGAGCCGAGATCGGATTTGGCACAACATCGTGGACGCTGCTGAAGGATCGCACGAGATAGAGGCGCGAGGCTGGCTGGAGTTGTATGCCAACGCGGAACGAGGAACGCAAGCAGCTCATAGTGGGAGAGTGTGTTGTCTTGGTTTGGTACCTGGATCTCTATGAGATCTTATTAGGTGTAGATATGCGGATGCCCTCCGGCTCCTCAACCATGGCTTGTCCCTGCATGGTGGGGTTCAACAATTATCCACCGAGTAATCCGATGTACAGCCAATGGAGACATCTCAGGATCAACGTCGATATCAATATCCTAAGACATTGTCTTAAGCCTTCAGCAAGATCCTCCATCGCCATGGTCCTGTAGCAGACCTCCCTCCACCAATTTAAAGAAAATTGGTAGGTCGAAGGAGTTCGCGACAACGCGACGGAATTCGACGATTACGCGCCTTGTTTTAGAAAGAATGCCCGATTGTGTTAGGCAACTTATAAAGACCACCCCAAACCATGGCTGATTACATCCTCTGCAAATAAGAAATCAGATGTGCCGCTTCGAGTTGCTGTCAGTCTTGATCCGCCTCTTCCAACGCAGAGAACAGAGGCAAAGCAACGTGACGGATGAGCAGTATGTACCTAACACGAGACATGTCCCCAGAAATCACCAAAAAAAGTAATGCAACAGCTAATTCCGCCTCATCAGACAATCAATAGCTGAAGCCGCCCGTCCTAAACGTCCGCCATGCTCCACGAAATCCTCCTCTCGCTGTCGGGCCATCCCTCGGTCCTCTTCGACGCCCCGAAAACTGCCGACGACGAGGTAGACTTTCCTCTGCTATCTCCACAAGAACGCGCCCTGCTCTCCAGGATAGGACGACTGTCGCGGCTACATAGACAAGTCCGCGATCATGCTGCTACCATCAGCGCATCTCATCCTTCCCTCATATGTCGCGCCGTTGCGACTGCCATCACGACCGTACACCTCGCGCGCTTCCAGCAGACGATACTAAATGTCGAGGCAAAGATACTTAAGAAGGATGCGACAAGTGTTGGCGCGTACAACATCGTGCCTCTGTCGGGTGTGGTAGGAGAATTCGACGAATGGACGCGGTTGATGGATTGGTATTGGGAGCTCGCGTGCTTCATACAGCCTGTCAATTCGCTGAAGGCACCATCGTGTACAGGGTCCGGAGCGATAGACAAGTTGCGACAGGAAGCACAAACAGGGTATCCAGACATTGAAGAAGCATCATTGAGTCTGGGCAAGGTCGCGGAAACAGCCTGGTTACGGCAGTTGTCTACTTGGGTGCTTTACGGCCGACTTCCTGCATTCGGTGCTCAGGACTTCTTCTTGAAGCAGAGCGAGGGACCATCGGCTGCGCCAGAATATGAGATGACAACTTCCTTGCTGCCAAAATTTGTCACTCCTGACACAGCGTCTTCCATCCTCTTCATTGGCAAGTCGCTTAACCATATACGCGTGAAAGGAGTATCTCAGCATGGTGGAACAGTTCGAAATGCTGGCTCGGAGCTGGATCTCTTGCCAATACACTTGCAATACCTATCACAATTGTCATTGCCAATTTCATCAGCAGCACTCGCCAGTGCCATTTCATCGATCAGGCTATCACTTTCGAGGAATACCCTCCAGCAACTTCTACCTCTCCCTAAGATCATACAACTACTCACACTTTTGCGCGAGTTTTTTCTGCTCGGCCGCGGCGAGTTCGCAGTCTCCCTAATCAACGAAGCAGACGAACGCATGCGGTTACGAAATCGAGCCGCCTCAACAAAGCCAGCGGAAAATCTGAAAGGCCTTTTGATCAAAGAAGCAGAATTGACGACAATTCTCAACAAGACGTTCACTGTTCTCTCAAGCTACGTCAATGACGAAGAAGGCGTCGACGATATACTCGAGCTCGCCAGATCCCTCCTTCATGTCTCATTATCAAAATCTGCCTCTTCAAAATCGAAGCTAGCCACAACTCTTCCTCAGATCTCATCAACCTCTTTCGGTGACTTTCTTTTGCCTGCTGAGACGAAATTGACGCTCGATATACCCTCACCCTATGACCTCTTCATCTCACCTGCCGAGACTGCAACATACTCGGCGTTACAAAGCTACCTATTATCAATCAGGCGCGCACACATGCGACTCTCAGATCTCTGGCGTCAGACACTACTGCGAAGGGTACACCCAGCACCACTCGGGCCACCAGCCAGCTGCTCAGATCACGGTGCCAAAATTCTAGCCAGGAAACGTGAACGAGCCAGAAGGCGGAACAGAGACATGCGCATCGTGTGGGCAACCTGTTCAGCCGCCGTCTTCCTCCTCGGCGAAATGAGCAGCTATTTCGAAGGTGAAGTCGCGGGCGAAGCATGGGAACACCTCCATTCGTGGATCACGCAAGAAGACACTCGCTCGTCTTCAGAACAGGCCCGCACTACTCCATCGGATCTATCAACCTCAATAAACAAACTCAATCTCTCCCGCTCAAATCGCGCCCAGGAAAAATCACCGAAAGAAAAACAACCACATGATCCGCAAACCCTGACGAACTCGCACATCGCTTTCCTCAAATCTCTCACGCACTCTCTATTATTAACGGACACATCTTTCTGCTCCGCCCTTCGTGTCCTACTCCAAAGCATCGACGGATTAGTAGCACACCTCCACCACCTCCAATCCCTTCAAGAATCACGCGACCTAGAAGAAGACGAGGGAATCATCAGTGATGTGATGGTTAATCTCGAATCGGAGGAGAAGGAATGTTGGAGGGAGGTGACGAGGGGTATTAATCGCGTTGATGCGGGGTGTAAAAATATCGTTGGTAGACTGAGGGAGTTGGATCAGGGTGGTGGGAGGGATGGTGCCGGAGGGGAGATGGCATCTGGTGATGGTGGCGGTGGGGAGGGGGCCTTTTTGCCATGGAGGGGTGGTGGTGTGGAGAGGTTGCTTATGAGGCTTGAAAGGGGTGGTGGTGAAACGGGCGAAGATGATAATGCGTGATTCAAAGAGTATGTATCCATATCGATGAGCGAGGAGAGCCATGATTAGCGTCTCGTAGCGTCCATCCTACACGAAGACCTATTGTCCAGCTACCTACGTGTAAAAGATAAGAAACTGGCATTCTTTTCCTACGAAATCGTCATGACTAATCTACCTCCAATTATTTCAATCAACGGTGTCGCATTCACATTCCTCTACTTTAAGTCCTCCACTCTATCCTATCTTCACTCTCACCACCGCAGCCTCTCTCCTCTCCTCTCTTATCCATCGTCAATATCAGCGCTTGTAAGGCCAAATACCTGCTTAGCTGTCTTTTACTGATATTAGCCCCTGGTATAATAACATTTAGCGCGGGTGAGCCAGTAGTTTTCGTGGGGCTGGTTTTTTGCACGGGGTGAATGAGGAAGGATGGGATATTGAAGGGTTAAGGGGAGGGTTAGGTATCTTTCCTCTCAACGCTTTTTTTGAGTCACAAATTTCCTTCGGGGGTATGTATATATATATATGCTTTTGGTTAAATGTATAGAATGTACATTTCATGGTCACGATTGAGTCTTAGTAGTAACTTACCCGTCCGAGAAAAGTCCTCTACAGGCTGAGAATGGACCAAAAGAACCAGCGAGGGATATAGCAAACGAAGCTTTGTGGGGAAACTTTGTAGGGAATCGTAGGTGGACGCTACTAACCGATCTTCAGTCTCGCGAATGGTAAATCGCTTCTTATTCTTCACTTTGACTATGTATTTACTATGTCGACTGAAACTCTGCAATGGGAATCTTATACTATCGCGACGAGTCAATCGAATACTTAGAGCGTTGGGTGGTGAACTCATTAGGCGAATTGTCTGAGATAGGGAGGATGGAACGCTAAGGATATTGAGGATGTACTGGAAGTATATTGTGTGGTTTCCGTTTAGAAAAATGCTTGGGGGTATTTCTAGCGATGCTAGATACGAAGGAAACGGCATCTTTGGGTTTAGAGTAAAGTAGGTAAGCCCAGTCATTGGAATGGGATATATGCTGAAGTAACAACGTTTAGATATGAATTGGTGTAATATATTGAAGGATACTTCTGACGATGAAAAAAAGGTTCCACGATAGTACTAAGCGTAAGTTATAACTTCAACTCGGTACAAGCAAATTTATTAATTACTCGTAATTCTACACCTGGTCTCACTGGTACTATCAATATCTACGAACTCTACAACCTAGCGCGCTATAGTCATCATAACCTCAAAAACTCTTACTAGGAGAAGAATGAAGAATGAATTAGTCATGTATCAGTAAATCAAGTCACAGCTTCCCACCAATATCCAACACGACCGGAATTGCCTTCTCGTCGCAAAAAATTCGTGGATGCGTTGCCACACTTTGTTGAAATGGTTTGAAAGGATTTTTTGTATCAAGCGATATCTGCACTTGTCTCGCTAGTACTGTCAATATCTGCGGACGAGGTAAGCTAGCGCGCTGTGATCATTATCAATCCAAAAAGCGTTGCCGGAAGCAGAATTGACAATGAATAATTCGTTCATATATTAATAACCTTCACCACCTCCCGCGCCCAAAGAATCCCCAGGCAAGTCCCAGACTGGCATAAAAGAGTCCCAACCCAATCGCAATATCTTTCCCAACACCTCTCCTCGACGCATCCCCAACAACGAGGATAGTGCCGCACGGGTAGCCGCCTCTCGTCGTTGGGAGGCCTGGTTGGTTCTGAACGACTAAGGTACTGCAATAGCCGTTGTATTGCACGGGGTATGTTGTCGTTGCTGCGAAGCCGCCTGCCACGACGACGGTGGTTGGGTTAGTGGGGGCGTATTGTGTCACGGTGACTGTTGTGATTTGGGATCTTTTTGGGGAGAGACTTGTTAGTATCGCAGATATGGTCGTGTACAATCAGGAAGGAAAATGGCGTACCTTTCGACGGAACCAGAGCATGATTGTCCGGATGGACAACAGCCTACTGCAGTGTGGTCACTTGAAGTCCAGGCGCAGGTATTTCCTGAGGGGCAGCACCTAGTGTGAAGATTAATTTCCGAGTAACTTTGATTCCAAGACGGCCCTCCTCGACGCTATGGCGACTTACCAATTGTATACGCCAAGGTTTCCGCACCCTTGAGGCGCTTGATTTGGGCAGTATGCCGGACTTGCAGCATTTAAGGATTGCCCACCCGCTCCCACGATATACACGGCTCCAGAAAATGCATAGTAAGATTGGGGAACAGCTTCAGGATCTGCAAGAGGATCTGCGGCTCTTTCCTCGAGGGCTACCGCTGTTGGTTGGGGAAAAGCATCTGGTGCTGGCAGTGCGTCTGGTAAAGCCAAAGGATTTGCTGTCACGAAGAGATCTCGTTGCGAGAAAATGAGGAGGCTGGGGAGGAGGCGAAATAGTGATCGCATCGTGATTTGGTCAGGGGAGGGGTAGCTTGAGCTCGGCCACAAACAAGCAACGGAGCAGACGCGAACAGCAAAACACGGCAATCTCAGCAGCGCATGTCGCAGCTCAGGCGATAAGAATGGACAATGGAAGAACGGGAAGGAGGAATTGAGGAGAAAAGGATGATCCAACGGTGGTTTCCATCGCGACTCTAGCGGGAGCGCAGCTGGGTTAATATAGCCTTCGACCGTAAACCCGGGGGTCCCGCCTGGGATTCGAGCTTTGATAAAGGTCTGGTCACCGACACACGTTCTCATCCGCATCCGGATGTCATCTTGTAGATTTAGCTGCGTGGTGTGAGACAGCCAGTCCATGCTGCAGCTCTGAAGCTTGATTTTGGGCGCAGAAGCTCCACCTCACCACGACTCAAAACGATGAAGGCTAGCCATCATCGAGCCAGAAAGGGCCGAGATGGCCTAACGGTCCAACGAATTGTGCATGAGGCAAAACTTGCGATGTCGGAGAACTTTCCATTGCTGATGGCAGAGAATTCTTTGCTCAAAACCGCTTCAGTCGATGTGTTACGATTGCTGAGAATTTTGGATTGGCAAAACCTGAGCAGCGATGCGCAATCTTGCAGAGCGGTGGAAGCAGCTGCAGCAAGGTTGATGCAGGTCATTGCATCTCGGATTGCGGCTGGTCTGGCGCGATTGAAGCCTCTTTGCGATAAATGGTTCAATTCCAAGGCTGATGCCGAACAATAGAGGGATGCACCTGGATGGACAAAACAGGGCAGCGTTCTACAGGCGATGAAGCGTTTTGGGCCGTGTTCGTTGTCAAGCGTTGGAAACAGATCCGCCGAAAACTCGTGAGGCTGGGGTTGAGGCTTCACGTGTCCCCAAGTCCAATTCTGCCACGACGACCAATAAGTAAAGAGTCATGGATTAGAGGTTGCTTAATCAATCTGTTGCACTATTTGCTGGATCAATCTCTTGCACTGTTCTTAGAGGAAACAGAATTCAGAAGGTCGAAGGCCTGAATGCCTAGTGCAGACATGACCGGGCCAACTACCGTACAGCGACAGACCACCAATTCCAAGACCGGAGTATCTCACAATTGCCCTTCCAGCTTTCTAGTTTTTCCCGAAAGGACAAGACTGGGTCCCTCTTAATTATCTCAGTTCAAACGAGACTGATTCTAATAAAATGCAGAGATAAAGGACAAACCAAGTTTCTCCAAGAGGCGATGACGTAGTTCCATAATGAAGAGTAGCCTCGTCCTCCTCCACAATAAAGCTCCAGCAAGACCCAGGCACAGCGAAAGCTCCCACTCTGTCCACCATCTAAAAGGCATACGACCCCTTCACAAACCAGACATTCCACGAAACCTTAGCATTTCAGCCAGCCAAACAATAAAAATGACTCGCCGCATAGCCCAACGAGAAGCCTACGAATCTTCCCAATCCCAAGCACAATCACAATCCCAATCAAGCTCGCGCGGCACCCGCGAAACAGAAGAATACGAAGTCGGTTCAAAGGCTTCCGCATCCGGTTCCCTGAATTTAAATATCTTTGCCGGTCTGAGCGGAGTTTTTGGCTCCAAGAAGACTACCACGACAGAGACGGCGCCCGATGGCTCCTCGAGGTCCGTCGAAAATACAAACGGCGTCGGGCATGTGAAGGGGATTGGGGCGGGAACGCTCGATGCGCAGGCGCAGGCGGAAGCGAAGGATTATGCGAAGAAGACGCATGCTATAGAAGAGGGGCAGAAGCAAAGTCAGAGTCAGAAACAGGGGCAATTGGAGCAAGTGAATCATTTGGGAATTGAGGGTTGATTGAACGTCCGGAAGCTTCTTGTTATGCGGAGTACCCTGTAGTCGGATACAGCTTCCCAAATGCTTCTGCCCAATTGCAAGAAGGTACCGCGAATGCCTATGCCTAATTTGGGCTCATATTCTCCAGAAGTTCACCTCCGTTGCGTCGTCGTGAGAATCTTTGTCTTCGTGCATGAGGGTGCGCACAATTTGTCTCCCTAACTCGCGGTGCTCTTCATTGTATATGCTGAGCCCGAACTCGCGTATCAAATGATATTCGTTGCGATAATTTCTCCTGATCCATGCGCTATTGAGGAAGCGAACTGGCCAAAAACTCATCGACATCGATCATTGAACGGCAGGATTAGAACCAAAAGCTAGGGCCGTGACCTTCAAAGGGCACCTGGTTTCATGAAGCCACTACGAGGATGTCTGCCTCTACGTACTGGACGTTGGAGTGGTTGGAAAACACCCAATCAGGGCATAGTGCGGAATCGGACTCGGGCGGTTCAACAGCTGGCACGACGGTATTTGAATAACATGCGATGGCGAGGAAGACTGACATGATACTTGATTGACATAAGATGGTGAGAAATGAGCGTGATAGGTGAGCTTCAGACCAGCTCGTTCTTCAATGGGACGCTGTATGAATAAGGAGAGTTGGAGGTCCTGGAGATGGCCACTTTGGCAAAGGTTGCGTCGCGGAGACCGTCTTGATAGCCGTCCGCTCTTGGCTATGAAACAGGAAGATTCAGTAACCGGTAATTAGCATTCTCCCGCAGGAGCTGTCGAAATGAAGAAACAGCCTTAACGCTGTTTCACCTTGACGATTATGTGGTGATAGTGCAAGAAAGCGAGTTTGAGCCAAAGCCAAATAATGGTGTTGATTAAGGTACACAGTACCAAATCTACAAACCCATTCTGACCTATACACACGCGCTGACCTCAACAACGTCGCGCGCACCACCGTCAACCCCACCAAGCTAAACACCACCATGTCCACCAGTCCAGAACAATCCACCCACCTACACTACCTCCAACTCTGTCTCTCCGAAGCGCGCAAATCACCTCCCAAACCGACAAACTTCTGCGTCGGCGCCCTCCTCCTCCATGCGCCTCCCTCGCTCTCCCCGCTCATCCTCACAACCGGCTATACGTTGGAAACACCGGGCAATACACACGCGGAGCAATCGTGTTTTTGGAAGCTTGCTGAGGCCAAGGGTTTGACGGAGGAGAGGGTGGGAGAGGTTCTGCCGGACGAGGATGTAGTTTTGTACACGACTATGGAGCCTTGTTGGAAGAGGTCGCCTGGGAATTTGCCGTGTGTACAAAGGATTTTGAGAGCGAAGAAGATTAGGAAGGTTGTTTGTGGAGTGGAAGAGCCAGAGACTTTTGTTGGGGAGAATGAGGGGAGAAAGATTTTACGGGATGCTGGAATTGAAGTTGTTTATGTGGGGGGATTAGAGGAAGAGATATTGCAGGTTGCTACGGCTGGTCACGTAAAGGAAGAGACGAATAAAAATGACTGAAGATGTTTGGGATTGTGTTTCGATTGATCTATTCGTACATGGGATCACCTATTCGGCTACGATTCTAGTTGCCGCGTTCAGCATCCTCCTTCTTGTCCTTGGGTACGCTAATCATCTTTGGAACGGTAACAGCATTGAGTCTTCGGAAAGCCTGCATGGAATCAGTCAGCAAACATACTACCTCACCCTCGGACTTACCATCCAAGGTCTCGTATACCACACAAAGCTCCACGCCCAAAAGGCCCAAGCAAACCAATACTGTGCCCACCACAAAGGATTGATGGCTTTGCGCAAACTTACATTCTTGATACTGGAATCTGGCAACTCGCCGTCCCATTTATCGGCAACGTACTCGATCTTGGAGCCATCGGCGGTGGTCTTGATCTCGATGATGGAGTTGATGGTTTGCTCCTTGTTGATGCCCTTGACGACGTATCGGGTCTTCAGCTCCATGGTGATTGGGTTACCGGCAGATGTGACTTTATGGTGCAGGCGCTCAATTTCGGAGAAAGCAGACTGCAGCCCGTACTATTGGCCTGTCAGCATGCCGACACATATGTATCGGGTTCTGAGAAAATGGCATACCCATTGGGGCTCATATTGTTTCCTCCCTCGAGCAACTAAACAGCATGATTAGTTGGTTTAACGAAGCTCAAGGTTGTTTTAGAGTGTACAAACCCGTGATGGGGTCCTCAAATACCGCCTCGTCGGTCCATAGCTGTAGTTTCTCAAGAGAAGGCCTTCCAGCGAATAGATCAAGAACGCAGCCAACAAGAGTCTTCTGCTGAGCAGACAGATCAACGCCCGCAGCAGTGCTGATGTTTGTATTTTCAATCGGGATGTTTGTATTTGACATGTTTCTGGCTTGGACGGAAATCGGTCTGATGGCGTTTCTGGACAACGATGATAATAGAGAATTGCGAGATTGGTAGATTGTGCGGGAGATGCTCATAATAGTGTTTTAGAAAGGTTGGAATGGGGAAGTTGGGAAACTTAGGCGATTTGTAGACAAATCCGTGTTGACAAAGTGATGACGTTCGCCCTGACGCGCTTACTGCCCAACGGGTGCGCGACTGGGATGGGGAGCGAGATCACGGGCACGGTTCGGATCGGGGCGGTTTAGTTCAGATCCTTGGATTAGAACTGCAAGCTTGCTCCCACGGTAGGATTACTAGTTCTCTGCTGGTCGCTATGTTCTGATCAAGGAAAACACTATTAATTAAAGATCGATAGCGGTAAAATTCTAGTACTAAGCTTCTTGAAGCTCGATTGCGGGGTATTTATCATTAGCGATCTTCCTTCAAGCGATTTCAATGCTAGTATTTCGTCGTGGTTCTAGGAGTATAGGGAGGCATTGTAGATAATACTACTTTGCTCCATTTCTCTATAGCTGACTCGATGAGTCACGTGAGTGGTATATCTTCGGGAGTAGTCTCTCCAGTCCTGATTTGTGCGGACGCGTACCGCGGTCCGACCATACCTAACAATCTTATTCCATAGGTCCAGCACCGTCTCCACAACGGTACCTATGTATGGCATCTCACAGCTCTTCTTTCGATGATGATACCATTCTAATCATTCACACCTGGAACCCCTTGTCTACTGGCGAACATGGCCTCGATCCTCTTCTTTCTTCTTTTCGAGACGACCATCAAATGATACATGGATCAAAAAAATTCTCCCATCACCGGCCCGGTCTGAAATCTTTCGCGGAAATCCTCAATCCGATCCGAATACCGCCAGGAGCCCGCAGGATCCCACCGGCGCCTGTCTACGCTCACCAAGGAACAAATATCGTCTTCTCAGCAGATTCTGTTAGTGTAATAGCCTCCAAACGAGCTTTTGGAGCAGGGAATCAATTTTGTGCCCGCTCTCCAGATCAACGGACTTCGATTCTTGAGCTGGGAGTATGCAGATGTGTGCCTGTCTGGGCGCAGGAAAAAATTAAGCATAATCCGAGCCGAGCATTTGGATGATAGTCTGCGTTGGCTGTTGTCAATATTCAATGCCCGAGCCCCGGATCGACCCGAAAAGGATTTTGTAGTCGTTACTAAATTTTTTGTCAAGCCTCACCACCACAGAATGGGCCAAATTAGCAATGGAGCTCGGAAAAACCAGTGATTGAATGGAACAAAACCAGAGTTTGGAGCGAACAAACATACATGAAGACGATGTTTTGGACGAGGATTAAACAGACGGCGAAGCGCAAGACTCTCGCCAACTCATGAAGCTCCAGGACGACGACTTCGGCGAACAGGACGTACCTGGGTTGTCTTTGGTTCAAATTTAACGATACAGTCAGGAAATCCTCGATAAGAGCGAGCCGTTTCTCCACAAACCCCCGATGGAACAAGAGTAACCTTGGCCTGGTTACGATTCTATTTGCGAGCTCAAGAGCAAGGAGCCGGATACCAGCCTTGACACAACAGGTCGTATCGGTCTATTTGCATCTCATCAATGGCCCAAATCAGCCCCGCGTCGACGACAACATCACCATGTCCTTCCGAATCTTGAAGCTGCCTGTCTCAGCAATCTTAGGCTCGACTGCAGCCCGCACCTTCGCCTCTTGCTGTACACTCAACGGCTCATCTCCCCAGCTTCCAAGATAAGCCAGGACCGGGTCCGCAGTCTGAACAACAAAGTCACCTGGAAACGGTATCGCCTCAACGTCCGCAAAATGCTTCGCGAGATACTGTGGGGCGGTCTCAGCTGTGATCTTAGCAGCATTGAGAATCTGACTTGGTCTCCCAATCGCTGTCCCAAGATCAAGCAACTCTTTGATGTGCTCGCGTCCATTCAACGCCGACTTCAATTTCCCCCCTGATCGCAGTACACGCGCGAATTCTTTGATCGCCGCGTCAGGGTCATCGACGTGGTAGAGCATGTGATTTGCAATCACCAGATCGAAGCTCGCGTCCTCGAATGGCAGTTTTGATGCATCGCATTGCTTCACCGTCGATCCTGGAATTTGGAGATCCCGAAGCTTGTCGCACATGGCGGGTGAGAAGTCGGTCAAGGTCAGACGAGCGTTTGAGTGATCGATGTGACGCCATAGTTCTCCTGTTCCGCCACCCACCTCGAGGACATCGCCTGAGACGCCGAGATGATCTTCTTGCCATCCATACCAGCTTTTGGGATTAGAGTCGTATGAAAGAATTGCGACTCTTGCTGCCAATTTATCGCTCGTGCTGACGTATTGGTTTACTGCGAACTTGGAGGCTTCCATGGCGGTCGTTTCTTGACGAGTTTGGCTCTACGTGTTTGGCGGATACCTTTGTTCTTTGCTTGTCCAGTGGGCTTTGAATAGTTTGAAAAGAAGAGGCCGCGATGAGGTTCTCGGACTTCGGAGAGAGCATTCGCGATGCTGTGGTCGTTGTACCAAAGCCGAAAGTCTGCTTGGACGGCAGACAGACTTCTTCGTCGGAAGGATATAATGGCAAAAACCATTCAAGGAAGTCCTAGTCATCGAATGCAACTAAAAGCAGATAATCCTTCGGCTTGACTCGCGGTCGAGCCTCATAACCGGGCTTGAATAGCACGAGGCTACCATACTCAAAACTCTTTCACCCGCGTGGACCTGGTTCTAATGTCCACAGGCCACATTATTCTCTCACTAGATCGCCGCATGCATTACTTGCTTCTTTCGAGCATGATGTGAGGTGGGTATTCTGGTTGCTGGGTTTGAGTGCATTACTAGTGCGCGCGAGTCCGACCCTAGCACGCTGAAGCATGCAGGGCGCGATGATCCTCAGGCATGGTCTTTGTGCCGCAACTCGAACCTCGAACGTGCTCATTTGGTCTCGCTTTTTCTCTTGGAACGAGCTTTACAGTGCGATATCGCAACGCCATGAGAGCAGAGAACCGGTGAATGTTGCTGACTTGATTATGTCACGTTTTGGTGGTCTTGATACTGACAAGTCTTCTATAGCGGTTGAGTGTCTAAAGTTCAGAGTCTCATGATATCAATTCTAGGTTCAAGTGTCCAATGCATCGATGTCATTTATGAAAACCGTCTTTGGCAATATCAAGGTCGCTCTTCATCTCTTGTGGAGTTCCTTCGATCCTCCAGACTCGAATCGTCCTCCTGGACATTGGCCTTATTCAGCTCATCCTCCCTCCCATCATAATTCCTGAATTTCCAATAAAACAGCACGGCAGACAACCCCATCGCCGCCGCCAAAGAAGCATACATAACAACCAATTTCGGATCCCTCGAGACAAGACTAAGCGCCATGCCCAACGCACTGGCTACACAAGCCGTCAACTGCATAATCGCCTGCACCACCGCCTTCATATCCTTGGGCGCCTTGTTATAGGCATACTCACTCGCCGTCACGAATCCAAAAACCTCAGCCACGGCAATGATGAAGTAGACAGGCACCTGCACCCAAACCGAAATTTGATTCGGCACCTTCCCATTCCGCGAAGCCTCGCAAGCTAGTGGGTACTCGTAACAAGGCCCGCTCTGGTAAATGAGGTTTTGCACGCCGGACGCGTAGCCCATGGCGGCCGCGCCGAACAGAAAAGCGGCGGTGATGCGGGCGATGGGTCCAAAGGCGATTTTGCGTTTGGCGAGGAGAGAGTAAAGGCCTTGTATGAGGGGCCCGAAGAGGACGCAGGCGATGCCAGAGAAGACTTGGATCATGTCGTTTGGGACGCTTCCAAGTTCCATTTGGCCGGCTTGCGAAACGAGGTTATTGAAGATTTGGTTTACGCAGAGGTAGAAGACTAGGAGGGAGAGGCTGGGTGGTATGTTTTAGAAAATATGTTTTGCAGTGGAAAGGGAGTGGATGGGACGTACATTACTCGACAGGCCATCAGGCCGCGTTTCATTTCTTCGATGAAGGAGTCGCTCCATGGTACTGTTTTGGATTTTTGGGAGGCCTGGTAGGAAGCTTTTGCATTCTCTAGCTTGAAGCCGTTCTTCGCTGCGCAATAAATTGCTTTGATGGCCATGGGGAGGTTGTTGGTTCCAGTTGGAGAGATTTTGACTGGAATTCGAGGTCAGTATTTGCATTGCCTTTCCCATTTCTTCATGTTTTTAAACCTACCAAGTCGATTCGAGAAGAGAGTCAGCACGATAATAGCCACGCCGAGGCAAGACGTGCAAAGCAAGTACGCCGCCCAGAAGTCATACTCCTTCTCCAAGAATGTCACGGCAATGATGACGAGAGACGCGAAATTGGTGAACCTTGAGTCTGTCAGAATGTGCAGCCTAGCTGGAGAGGAATCTACTTACCAGTAATAGATATTATATATCAACTGCACAGTCCTCGTCGCATCAATAACCGCCAGCTCGCCATTCTTCTGCAGCACCAATTTCGGTTTCTTCTGGATATACTGGTCACCCAGCAAAGGAAAGAACGTCGCCTTGACGCATCCCGCACCAAGGCCGATGAGTATCATCGCCAGAACGAAGCCGATGAGTCCAGAGCCATGTTCAAGAGCGATAGGCAAGGATGTGAAAGTCAAGAGTAAACAGCCCAGCATATAGATACTACTTCACATCAGCATCAGCCCTACCAGAAGCACACATCTCACTTACGACAACCCAACCATCAAAGTCCTAAACCTCCCCCAATAAACATCAGACAAAACCGCAAACACCATCGGCGTCAAGAACGAAAACAGAAAAAATGCATTGGAGATATTCGTCGCGGTCGATTGTCCCAACCCCAATGCCCCAGGCACGGCACCACGACTTCGCGGATTCTGTAGGTAATTCTGCCACGGCGCAATGATTCCAAAGTAACATGCCCTCTCGCCCGCTCCGGCCAGAATTACTATCCAAGCAGTCAAAGGCACTTTATCCGTGATGTGCGGATAGAGTTTGATTTCGTCTTCTGTGGCATCGCGAGGCTGGAACGGCTGATCCGATACATCGGTTTTGACGATGGCGGATTTTGCCTCGTCGAGCGTGAGGCTGGTGGTTGTCGATTGTGGTTCGGTCATTGCGTTACAGCGGCGAGCCCCTTTTCTCGCTTACCTATCCTCAAGAATCCTATAAGTCTGAATTGGGCGTTTGCTCAAGACAAAATCAGCAAAAACGCATGAACTTGTTCCAAGAAAGAAGTTTGAATTAGGAGCCTCCAAACGCAGGATCCAGCCTCGCCACACGGGCATCAAAAAAACGCTACCCATAACTGACCGAGTCCCCATCACATTAGCACATCGCCATTCTCCTCCCCGTCCTTCCTTCTTCGCATCCCCCCAATAAAGGAATCCGGCCCACCTCACGCTTCGACCCGGGGCCAAGAAAGCGCTAGCCAAGCAACCCCAACGGGAGCTAACGACGCAAGGCTGAACGCCACCCGAAGCGAAAAAAGCATAAACACCAAGACACGCCACTGGCGCGCTAAGGGTTACTACCGTGTACAGATATGTGCTCAAATATTCTCAGCCTAACGGACGACTCCCCCAATCACAATTTCCGTCACATAGTTGCAGGAGGGAAATCTCGCGTGCGGGATATGGTGCTGTTTGTTTCGACAACTCCGACTGAGTGGGTTGGCGTGTGTGTCATGGAAACTGTAATGCACCATGGTGATCTGTTACTTGATCTGAATTGGGTCTGTTTGGATGGGCAGTTGGGGGCGTAAGAGTGGGTAATGCTCTGGAGTTGAGTCCAGGTCCTACACGTATGTAACTTGTGGACTTTTCTTGCTTTTCTCGAGATAACTCGGCATGTACAGAGCGGACGATTGTAAAAGGTCGCGGTGAGAACGAACGCTAATTCTACATATCATTGGTCAAGCGAGGGGTTTTCAGATCGGATGAGGCTCTCTTTCGAGATGTTCCACCGCATGGACAAAGGAGGTGTTGAACGTAACATGTGATATCCCAGTCTGTCAACCCACTCCCTCGGAGATTCCCAACAACGAGTGACAAAAAACGGTGATTTGCAACGCAGAAAGCTTGCCCGGACCCGAAAACCTGATCACGGCATGAACTCCCTGTACCACGTTCTTCCCTCACACGGCCCAGAACAGCGGCGACAACGTTGCGTTTGCAGAAGATTGTCGATCAGAATGCCTCGTGTGGATCTCGTTCTTCAACCGGTGTAAGCATGTAGTTTGACGTTCTGATAGTAGCTAGTTCCAACCAGCACAAGCGAGGGACCAGCAAGCTCAAAACCGTGCACTCCCTAATGCAAGTCTTCGCCGAACTCCGTCTCACAGTAAATGCTACTGCCAATGCTAACGCTGATGCCAATGCTGATGCTGATGCTGATGCTAACGCTAATCCGAAAGACACCGCTTAGCCTTAACACACTCCATCAAACCGTGATACCCGCCAAAAACACTAAACGCAGAATACCCCCTCGCTCTCAAGACAGAAACCGCCAAGCGCGAAGTCTCCCCGTCATAGCAAAGAACAAGCAACGAAGAATTCTTCGCGCCCAGCCTAGCACTCTCGTTGTCGAATTTGAGATTCAGGTTCTTCCAGTGCATGTGTAGCGCGTTGGCGTCTGAGAAGATATCTCCGGTTCTCTCGGTCAGCTGTTTGAGGGGACTGCTCGTTGAGCCGCAGAGATGCTCTTTGTCGAAGTCTTGTTTTTGGCGGAGGTCGAGGATGGTGGTTTTGGAGGGGCCTGAGGTGTTGCAGAGGGATTTGGGGCGACAGGAACGGCGGGAGCAAGGTCTTGAGCCTCGTTTTGTTCGCGAGCCGAGTGCGATTAGTTTTGTTGTTTGTTCAGGCGTGAGTTCCCACCGCTCGTCGTATTTGTCCAGATCGCAGCTCAGTAGGATCTGTGTTGACCGTTAGCTCGCCCATCTGTCAGAGCTTGGGTGTATTGCGAAACGAACCTTATTGTGGATGGGGGGGAATTTGTCCTCGCCCAGCTTCTGGAAGTAATTGTCCATGTACTGGTATGGTAGATCGCAACAGATGAAGACACAGGATATCTCGCCTGTCGTCTCATCGGCCAGATCTTGCAAAGTGCCTGCATCCTTTGCTTTCTGTAGATAGCTAAACAAGCCACAAAGAGCCTCTCCAGATGAAGGTCCACAAATGATGCCCTCCCGTGACAAGTGCATAGATTTTTCGTATGAATCGACGGAGGCAACGTGCTCAAAGGCGTCTATTGTTTCCCTCCATGGGAACTGACTGCTTTCGAATCCGGGAAAATGTCTGGGACCGGGCGTTGGGTCACCGAAAACATTACATACACTGCGCAGCTGTCAATGCGAGTCTCAATGATTGTTGTTCAAAACTGACCCGACCACTTTGACGGAGGGTTTCTGTGTTTTCAAGTACAGACCGGTACCCGATATACAACCTGATTTACGACATTAGGCGTCGATTGCGTATACTAGGTTGCTAACATACCTCCAGTACCGACTGTTGTGCACAGGACATCGATTTCTGGCAATTGTTTGAGTATCTGCGGCCCGGTCCAGCGCACATGCGATTGCCAATTCTAAAACGCTTATTAGCAAACCTACATGAAGGATGTAAAAGTTTACATACGTGTTCGTTGTCATACTGGCCGGGATAGATGACCTGGTCATCCTTCTTCGCTAGCCGTCTCAGTCTGCTCATCACTCCTCTGGGATCTGAAGGTTCTTGTTGGGCCAGACCTCCATACAGAGAGCTGAAGGGGTCAGCGCCATTGTAAAGTCAATGTAGCGAAACTCTTACATCTTGAGGCCGAAGAATTGTAATAGTCGAAGTTGATCGGGGTGCTTTTTGTTTGTCAGGTGTGCACAAACGTCTTCGTTGTCCCACAACACACGAGCAGCCATGCCCAAAGATAGAGCTGTGGATCCGCTGCTGGCTTCAACGATCGATTTCTTAGCTGCTTCCGGTTCGTGGAGCAGCATATTCAAGGCTGTGATATGGCATCAGCATAAAGTTCCGGTTACCCAAAGATTGAACTTGCCTGGGAAGATTTTGACATTTTGCGCGGGAGTAGCTGTCAACAATTTGGCGTAGATCCGAACACCATCGCGGCGGAAGGGATTCAGTTTTTCAGGAAGCTCTACAAGTGGTAGTGGCGGTTGGAGGTCTGGGTCAAAATAATTGATAACAGAGTCAGGGCCTTTAAAGACATTGTTCCGTGGAGTTTCCATCATTGCAGTCGGGAATGAAAGTTTTCGTGGTAAGCAGCCTCCACTTCTAAGACTACGACAGCAAGCGATGAAACATATCTTATGTGCGCTTTCAATCTCGGCTGGGCCCCGAAAAGGGCCACAAGGCTGTAAGCAAGGCCACGCCACCAGCAGGAACGGGTCCAGACGATAACGTGACAGCATCTGCCAAGCTGGTAACACAGCCAATCATTTCCATTTCCTGCAGATCTTCCATGCATAACCCGCGCAAATTCGATCGCCTTCCTGGTAAGATCAAGCTTCGCTTGGCAAGGGGTTAAAGCGCTTGGTGTCCGCGATTAAGCATGCAGAAACGGACGCACGCGGTGAGTGTTAGAATGAGACTTGTCAGCACCAACTACTACTGGGCCGATGCGAGACTACGAAGCTGGAATCTAACGCAGCTAGGTCTTTGCTGCCACTCAGCCAAGGCTTTCCTTGCACTTGCCTCAGACCCTATCCCCATGGTATCGCGCGATCCATCTTAGAGCATTCTCGAACGCTCAAGTATTTTTGGTACCCGCAGATCATACTGTGGAAATGGAAGCTCGACACGATGCGGGTCGAACTAAATGTTGTTGGCAGGCTAGTCAAAATCCACTATAGAGCTGGACAGCCGAATCGGCCCTGTGGGTCCGAGTTCCGTTGGTGTTTAGGACCAACCACCAGTAAGACCGCTTTGTTGGTTCTATAATTTCCATGGGGGTGTTGATTACTTACAAGGGCTTACCGGGAATATTCAAAAGAGCCGATTCGGCGAGCACTTGGTCCCACAAGGGTTATTAATCGTCGCGTTCATGCCGGTCATTTGCGCGGGTCGAGAGTCCCAGCACAGGGTTCCATGTGACTACAGCGTTTGGATGGTCGGAAATCCTCAAACCCCACGTTAGACATCTCTCTGAAATTATCGCTGTTGACTGTCCCTTGATTTCAGGAGCTCCCCCCACTGTTCAATCTGTATCGCAACTGATCCAGAGCTTTCCAACCATGACTTCGCACTCCCAAGAGATTGCGGCCTTCCAAATTCTGCCAGAAGAGGAGGTCTTCTACTGTCGGTAACCGGCTCAACCTTGGATGGGACGAATGATTGACAGAAAGATAGTGCAAGCCAGTTTCCAGAGCAAACCAAAAAAGGCTGCGCCTGTCAACACGAACCAGCCTCAGCATTGGACATTAGATATCGTGTTATATCCCGTCTTGGAAGGTACCCGCCATGGCAGCCAACCAGCAACTGCCGTCCAACTCAACCCCTCAGCCTCGCCACATCATGCATTCCTGGCAGATGGCCTAAGGAACGCTGTCCAAAATTCGCAACGAGTTGTTCTTCGTTTCCTTTTCCCAGCCCAAGATGGTCATATAACACGAAACGACTTTTTGGAGCAGCGTTTGGAATGTTGCGAGTTCGTAGCCAAGTATGAATCGTTTGTTTCTCCGTTGCAAGCGATCACTGGCATAGGGCTTTGCCAAGCCACCGCGACCAATCTAGCCGATCTTCTAACCAAGTCCATTGGAGGCATTGAGGCCCAAGTTGTGCCAAGCGACGTTGCATTGGTGCTGACGGATCTGGACGAGCAATTGAGAAATCGACTGTCATTCCCCTGGATCGTCCCAGGTCCGCTGCAGCGGAGACGTGTCGCGTGGATTCAAGGGCGTGAAAACATAAACGTGAGTCGACGCGCTTATGATGCAGCCCGAGCCCTTGGCATTACTCTTGTCGTTATGGACGATGAAGGACACTGGCTGCAGGACGAGGAGTGGGCACATCTTCGAGAAGCTTTCGTTCCACTAGATATCGAGATTGATGATGGCCTGCCACAGCGAATCGTCGATGCTGTGCGCGCATACCCTCACCAAATCGATGGCCTAGTAACCATAAGCGATTTCCGCTTGCCAGCAATTGCGAAGGCTTGTGAGATTCTTGGTCTGCCTACATCTCCTTACGAGGCATACGCCATAGCCAAGGATAAAGCAAAGACCAGAATGCTCGAGCCCGATGCCCGTGAATCTTTCACCGTGTCGAGTGTCAAAGACTTGGAATCCGCTCTGGCCGATCGCTCGTCAAGCTCGCTGCAGTTTCCACTCATTGTCAAGCCGTGCCATGGCTACAACAGTGATTGCGTTTCGAAGGTTCGGAACGAGCAGGAGCTGACAGAAGCAGTTCGCAGAGCTTCAGCAAGGCACGCGGATGCAAAAGACGCAAACACCAATGTTGTGGTTGAGCCATACATTGATGGTCCTGAGGTCGACATAAACCTAGTACTTCTGGATGGCGAGGTTATCTCATGCGAGATTAGCGACGACTTTCCATGCGATGGCGATGCAGAAGACGCCAACATCGATGCAGGGTTTCAAGAAACTAAAGTTGTGATGCCCAGTGGTCTGCCTGCGGACGAAAGACAAGCTCTTCAAGAATCATTGAAAAGAAGCATCTTGCGACAAGGCTTCCGGTCAGGAGTGTTCCATTGCGAGGCTCGAGTCCGCACCTCACGAGTTCAGTATGCCAGGCGCGATGGAATACTTGATCTCCATCAAAAGTCTGAGACCCCATACCAGGAGATGAGCGTCTATCTTCATGAGATCAATGCTCGTCCTCCTGGATATCTCGAGACAGCTGCCGTGAGCATGACCTACGGCTTGGACTACTTTGCTATACGGCTATTGCTCGCTTTGGGTACCGTGGAGAACAATCGTGTCCGGGCACTTGCTCAACCGTTCCTGAACGGGGCTCAATTCCATCTTTCGATAACCATCATGCCTCAAACGCGTGCAGGAATCATGAAAACTCGAGATGCTGGCGAGCTTTTTCTTGAGGAACATCCGGAGATTCAGCCGCAGGTAGTGGACTACGACACGCAGATGAAAGCAGGAGCGATTTTGGAAGGACCAGCAGCCGCGTCTCTTTGGTGGATCGCGCACTTCTCGTTGATTTCGAGGGAGAGTCGGCAGAAGTGCCTAGAACTCGTGGAGTTTGTCCACAAGAACTTCTCGTATGAATTAGAATAGAGCAGAGACGAAGTCGATGGCCTTCGTGGCTTTGTTAGCGCTGGTGGTGTTGATGAAGACGGGGGAGTCGATGCGAATGAAGGACGTGACACTTTCGCGATTTGCTTCCTGGTCACGTGTGAGAGAACATGACTCGTGATCCAGAACCGATGAGAGTTTCTCGACTCTTAACTCCTCTTCCGCGTTGATATTCGCCCTTGTGAAGACTCTTTCCCATCACGTCTGCCATTTGCGCCTATCCAATAGTCATCCGTACGTGATGATATTATCACTCTACACTCTACACTCTACACTCTATATTACAGCATCTCAAGACCTGCCAAGCAAGGCGATTCAAGTTCACCTCTGCGTGTGGCGTGCTATGTACTGGACGAAGATCGGTCCTTTTGGATAAGCAAGTTCTGACTTTTTCAGCATGTCCCCCTCGGTCCACATTGATGTACATAGCACAATATCCTTCGATGAGAAGATCTCGACTCTCAGCCCGTGAAGATGATCATGGATTTGGCACGCTAGCTGCTGCTCTGTCCGGGTCCGCGACTCAGGTCGTTCGCACAATGCAAGACGTCCATTGCATTGCGGTGCAAAGGCCACGATCGCGGCTGGATTTCGCACATGACTACCAGGGAGGAGTCTGGATCACAAGTCTTGCAGTATCTCGGCGCTGTGAATGCTAGCAACGTTGTCACCCACAGCTGCCTTGACGACTTGCGAAGGCCCAGGCTTTGGGTGGTCTCCTCCGGTGGCAGCGCCATCTCCTTAAGCAAGCGAGGTGAGTCTTCTGGCCTGTTGCGCGCACACTTTCCTCCTTCAGGCAGTGTTTGCTGCGTCTTTGCAAGTAGAGTGCAGCATTTGAGAGCAATTGAGGCAGTTTCGGCCTTTGCCCAGACCGACCGGCATGAACCTGGTCCTTGGCGCAGAGACTGCTGGAGCCAGATGCGCTTCTGTCAACAATGTGGCTGATTTTATCTTTGGGCCAGTGATCGATGCTAGGATTCTACAGTAATGCTGGTATCTTCATTCGTTCGAGGCCAGTTGTGGGCTTGCAAACCCGACTCTTGGCCATGATCCTTCCAGAAATCGTAGAGGACTTAAACGTGAGCCATGTCTGGCTTCTATAGCTACTAATCAACAGGCAGCCGCTGCTACATTGTGATCTTTACCGCAACTATGGTACACAAGTCTCTGCTCTTGCTGTCCCTTGCTCTCGCGGACACAGCTCTCGGCCATGTCTCTACAGGTCGTGCGGGCCACGGCCTCATCGGTTTTGGCATCGTAAGTTGGAAGCATGAGATATCAAAACAGCTACTTTGCTAACAGCAGCAGGAAATGTACAAGCCTACCTGTGCTTACGCCTGTCGCGATGTCCTGGCTCCTTCCCCGCTGAGTTGCACGCCTCATAGCGAGCATATGCCAGGAATGGCCATGCATCATTCGGCCGAGACTGAGCCTGAATGCTATGCCACGGATGATGTTTTTCTTCAGTCGTTAGCATATTGTATATCGACTCGCTGCCAAGACACTCCGGCCTGGGAATTGGAAAGATACTGGAAGATGAACGTCGCAGGTCGGGCACAGTAAGAGATCCATCTTTGCTCGCATTTGTGCTTCGATGTATCTGACCTTTTCGCAGAGTGCAGCCAGATCCAAAGGAATCGTATCAGCAAGCTTTGGAGAAAGCCGGCACGCCCAAGGAAACGCTCGTCAGTGGCGATCCTCTCAACCAAACCAGCAGGATATCAGATGACGATTACATATCGAACTACAATGCCTTGATTATTTTCGAAAAAATGGAAGGAACCCACGAGAAGCATGGGTAAGTCCATCTTACTAATGTGATGTCCATATCTCTCGTCGCTGTTCCTCCATCTCTACCATCAGTCTCTCCCTCGATGGTCGATGCTGCTGGGCTATGACGAATCCTGCGCTCGGGATCATCAAATGCTCCATCGACATCAGTCGGGCGTTTGAAGTGTTAGACGGATCTCAGTTCTGAGACTGCAGAAATATGACATACGGCATCGCTGTGTCGCCGAGTGGAATATAGCGAGCTTCTAACAGTATATCTTAGCATCATCATCATCGTACTCGGCTTCGCATTACCAATCCTTCTCTCTCTGTTGAGATTTGTTCCATGGCCGCAACACCTTGCCTCCAAGTTCAACGCCATTTTCATCGATGCGCCTCTATACGGTCGCCGCCATAAACAGCCTATCGGCAAAATAGCGCATGTGCCCACTCGAGGACAGGCGCTCTTCATCTTCTACATGTTCGCTATCAACATCATTCTGAGCTCTGTTTCGTTCCGGTCCAAAAGACCGAACGCTTGGTTCTCAAGCCTGTCTGCCGAGATTGTCGGAGACCTTACGAATCGCCTGGGCGTACTCTCTTTCGCGAATTTGCCGCTTGTCATTCTCTACGCAGGACGCAACAATATTCTCCTTTGGCTCACCAATTGGTCGCATGGAACATTCCTGCTTCTCCACCGCTGGTTGGCTTTCATATGCACCCTCCAAGCTTGCCTGCACTCGGCTATCTGGCTACAAATCGAAGTCGCAGCCAAGTCACACTCTTCTGAAAGCAAGCTTGCGTACTGGATCTGGGGAGCTGCCGCCACGATTGGAATGTCCATTCTTTTCCCAACATCTATCTTGCCACTCCGAGAGAGGTTTTACGAACTCTTCCTTGTTTGGCATGTTGCGGTGTCAGTCATCATCGTTGCCGGCTGCTACTTGCACATGTACTATCGATTTGTACACCAATGGGGTTATGAGGTGAGTAGCCATCTTAGAAGAGTCCAAGACCGAAAGCTAATTTTCATGCATAGAACTGGGTCTATGCTGCCATGGCCGTGTGGGGCTTCGACAGACTCCTAAGATTGCTCAAATTGGCTCGCAACGGCATCAAGACGGCCAACGTGACCGTCATCGACGACGATTACATCAGAGTCGACGTGGAGGGTGTGAGCGGTGAAGGAATGGCCTACTTGTACTTCCCAACCCTGACCTGGAAAGTATGGGAGAACCATCCGTTCTCCGTCGCTGCGACAGTCCTCCCATCAGGCGAAGGCAAGACGCGCCACAGATCACCAGCAACAGTGACGGACATGGAGAAGATGGGCGCTCACGAAACAACGGTATCGAAGGTATTCGACAGCAGCAGCGAAACCAACTCCCTGCGCAAGCATACTCCAAAAGTGGTCGGCCTTACCTTCCTCGTCCGTACACGTGGTGCCTTCACCTCCGCCATGCGCTCCCGCTCGTCCCTCCCCGTCCTCGTCGAATCCCCTTACGGCTCCCACCCCGATCTTTCAGGCTACTCCCTCCTTATCGGCATCGCGGGCGGCGTCGGCATCACCGCCATCCTCCCAGTCCTGCACCAGCACCCCGGCCGCACCAAGCTCCTCTGGGGCGTCCGCACATCCGGAATCGTAACCGAAATGCGCGATCACATTGCAGATGTCGACAAAGAGATATTTGTAGGACAGAGGATGAATGTTCTTGAGGCGCTAGAAAGGGAGTGTGTGGAGAAGGAGAAGATCGTTGTTGTTGTCAGTGGGCCGGCGGGGATGGCTGATGAGGTAAGGATGGCTGTTAATTCGCTGGCGAGGAGTGGGAGGAAGTTGTCGATTCAGCTGGTGGAGGAGTCTTTTAGTTGGTAGATCTGGTGGCGCGAAGGAATTAACAGGAGGTTCAGTGTGTTTCGCTGCTCCCGGTCTTCAACCAACTCTTCAGACACACTCATGTCGATTCTGTGTCGCTCTATCGAGGTATTCTCCAGTTCATGCGTGTGAATATCTGCTTGGTCTTGGTCTCCATCAGCTTTACGGTGAATGCTGTCTTCTTCGTGGTCTGGAGCCAGACATCTCGCCATCTTCTTCTTGCCACTTCTTAGAATTACCTTCCACTTCGCCGTCACTCAACAGTCTCTAGTCAGGGTGCATATACTCACGGCGCTAATCCACTCTACCAACTCATATTCAGAGGGAAGAGGGTGAGGGTGAGGGTTTTCTGGGCGGGCGGAAGAGATCCGTGCACGGGACACTAATCTTCGGGAGCTCCCCTCGCTCCCATTGCACAATACTCCGAAGTACAGCTTGAGCAGGCCCGACGCAGGAACAGACGAAGCCATTGGCCAAGGAAGAATAAAATAGAACAGAATAGTCATCGTCTGGTACCAAGTCTGCCCTGACCAATCTCGGGCGGACTCGTCACCGCCGTTTCCATTGATTACGGGGGGTAAAGAATGAATGCAAAGGCTGGTAGACCCAACCCCAACCCAGCCTTTGCATTACACCGACGCCTTTTCTAGCCAACACACTCGACTCTTCCCTCCCAACTCTCTTCTCTGCTCAATTCTCCTGCGTCGCGTAGCACGTACATCCTCGCGACACGACCCTTTACGCTCGTTGTAGTTTTCGCTCAATCGCATATACAACAATTCCCCTCCGTCGCTTATCATACGCCGCAATCACAGCTACCCCGCCAACCAGCTCGGCAACAACCAGCAACAGCTAGCAACACCAGTCGACCCGCGAACCACCCATCTTTTTCTGGTCGAGATTTCAGTCAACCGCACCTTCAGAGGGAATTGCCCACCATGAGGCTCCTCTCAGCTCCCTCGACTGTCCTCTCCCTCGTCGCATTCCTCACATCCCAGCCCGTCACCGCCGGCCCATTTTCGAGAATCTCAGACCTCGTGCACCAGTCACTGCGCGATGCTGCCGAAGACTCGATACCCCAAAATCACACTCTAGAACTCCGGACGGTGTGCGGCTCCTCACAAATAACCTGTGGCTTCTATGGTCAACTTTGCTGCGATGCTGGCAACTCGTGCGGGACCAACGCTGCAAACCAAGCCATCTGCGTCGCTGGTTCAGGCGCAGTCACTACCGCCATAGGCTCGGGAGCTGGAAGCTGGCAGTACTACACAACGACCTACGTCGAGACTGTCGGCGTCGTCACCAAAACATCCGTCTACAGCTCGTGGATTCCCGCCGCAGTAGCGACAGGCTCGTCGAGCACCTGCGCACCCAACTACGCCAACAACGAAACCCCTTGCGGCCCAATCTGCTGCGCGAGCGGACAATACTGCTATGACTCCAATTCAGGAGTTTGCAAATCCGCTGGCGCGGGAGGGTTCACGACAACAGGAGTTGGAGCCGGCGCGCCGATCCGTCCAACAACCATATCAAGCATGATTACCACTCAAACCATCGCCCCCACAACCACCGTACCCTTCCAAACTCCCATCGCGGCCTCAAGCACAGGCAATGCCACCATCGTCGCAACTTCAAGCGGCGGCGGACTCTCGGGAGGCGCCATCGCCGGAATCGTCGTTGGTGTCATTGCAGGGCTCATCCTTCTCACGCTGCTCCTCCTCTGCTGCTGTCTCAAAGAAGCCGCATCAGGCATCCTCGGTATCTTCGGCCTCGGCGGCGGCAAGAAGAAATCGCGCCGCGTCGTCGAAGAGGAATACATCGCGTCCCATCGTCGTCACGGAAGCGGGGGCGGATCGGAACACAGATGGTACGGTGGCGCTGCAGGTTCGAGGCCGGGTTCGAGACCCAGACCCGTTCGGCCTCCACCAAAGAAGAGTGGCATCGGTGGTCTCGGAGCCATGGGTCTGGGATTAGGCGGTCTGGCAGTGGCCTTGGGTCTGAAGAGGAAACACGACAGGAAACACGAGGAGAAGAGCGATATTTCAAGCGCCTACTACGACAGCTCCTACTACGATTCCAATTCAAGCAGTAAGTCACAACCATATCTACCCTCCTCCTCCAGGCACGACTAACACATCTTCCAGGCGGCAGTTCAGACGACCGATACACGCGGCGTAGTTCCAGGAGATGAGATTAAGAAAAAAAAGTGTCATCTGCATTTTTGATTTTTGCTTTTTTGCATTGCTCAGCGGCGCATTGGTGATGGATGGTGCTTTGATTGACCTGTGGCTAGACCGGGTTCTCGTCATGGCATTGTATCATATCATATCATATTCCTTTTTGGAACGACTTAGTGGAGAGTGCTGGGTAGGGAGAGTGCTGATTGCCTCGGGGACCGATGAAGTAAGGACGAATGAAGTAAGACGAATGAAGTAGGGTCGGGAAAGAATTGTAATGAGATGGATGGATGCGATGGGATGAGATGGGATGGGAATGAATTGACATGTATATAGACGACATGAGAGATGAGAGATGGGGAAATGGGTACTTACTACGGTAAGACCTTGCCACATATGTAATGGAAAGGAAAGGAAGAAGTGTAATCGTCAATCCATCGAAATCATATCTTGACTCTTCGGTTCTTTCGCCCACTGGCATCGTTATGGAAGTGGCTGGGTGATTGTCGTATGATCCGAAGGACTCCAAGCCGCCGTCTTCTTCGTTCCCTTGAAGGAGTGGACTTCGTAGCATGCTCTGTTGTGGATTTGGAGGGGCTGATGGTTGGAGTCTACGATAGCTGGCGAAGTCTCCTGCCAAACCCAACCCATTCCCGCAGACGCCACGACACCATTCTAAGACGAATCCACCAAAGCCAAACAGCTGAACCGCTGTTCACTCGCCTTCTCCCGATTGACAATCCGAAGCGGACCCATCTGCAACGCCCTCTCACTCAACACATCTTCCCCCTCCTCCAACCCCCCACGGTCAACAGGACCTTTCCTCTGTCCCTCCAATTCCCACAAACGCCCATCGTTACCCTTGACAAACGCCGTGAATCCGTATAGCACCGGTTCGTCAACGGTAGGAGCGCGCGAGTCACCACTCTGCGCCGCCTCTCTGTGCGCTTTCTCCAGGATATCAGAGTCGTAGAGGAGTTGTGCGCGTTCTTTTGGCGCGAGAGGTGTTGCCTCCTCGACTAGTTTTGCTAAATCACTTCCAGATACGATACGGCGGGCGGCCTCGCCGTTGGTCAGACAGTGGAGGAGGCCTATGAGGCCGCACGCGTGACCGATTGTTTGGTGGAACCAGAGGACTGGTTCTGAGGCGCCGCTGGAGGTGTAGAGGGGTGTATCTTCTTCTTCCATGGCGAGGTCGCGGGCGGAGAGGACGGTGCCGGGGTAGAGGAAGAGGAGGGCGTGGACGGGGCGCGGGGTTAGGGTTAGGAGGGAGGGGTCGGTGAGGGAGTAGATGTCGGTGAAGGTGAGGGTGGGGGAGAGGCCTAGGGCGTGGCCGAGGTTGTTCATTACGTCTTTGTTGTTGTTAGTTTGGGGCGTGGTGGATGCGGTGGGTTGGTGTACCTGGGTTGTTTTCTGGTGCTTGTTAGTGATGGGATGGGTGGGTTGGGGAGGGAGTGATGGACCTAGTGGAACCCATATCTTCTTCGATTCAACGGCGTGGGGATCCATGATGGTTTGTGATGTGGAAGTTGATTGTTTCCTGGTGGAGGAAGCAGAGTGTGGTGTAGATGTTATGTCGTAAGGCGCGTTGCGGGCAGCTGGAAGGAATTCGTCAGCCTGGCTGCCTGGGGGTCGCGGGAATATTGTGACATTATGGCTGAAGATAAAGACCTCTGAGCCTGGGATCTCTCAATAATCTCGACTCGGTGGAAAACAGAAGAAATTCGTTCCGTGAGGGTGATTGAAAGGAGAACAAACTCCTGCCCGCAGTTGATGAGATCCCACGCTGCTCCAGGGTCCACCCACTAACAATCACCGCATCCACTTCAGCCTTGTTGGGTCTCCGTCGATCTTAGTTGACCAGTCCATCTCATGCTTTAGAGAGGATTCTCCTAAGTACATCCTTGCTACTTTTCAAATGCGTTGCGGATCCAGGAGAAATCTACCCCTAGTCTAGAAACGATGGTAGCGAGCGAGTGATGGGTCAGCAGCTTGTCACGGATGGATGGTTACAATTCGATAAATATTAATTTTGATTACTACATACATTCGACCCTAATCAGGGACGCCGAATCCTTTTCGACGCTTTTACATAAACAATGTGGCGAATAGGTTCAACCACATGAAGGATTAGAAATACAAAGGGTATCGAAAATTCAGCCTTCCAACAGATGTACAACAGACATTTCCTCCCTCCACCTGAAAACAATCAAGACAAAATCAACGAGAATTGCGTGTCGGTCTCGTTGTGCGCGAATGCTCCCCTATGATGACCGGTGCAGGCTTTTGAAGCGACGAGTGAGAGCTGTTGGATCGCTCTCCCATTTCCTGTCTTGATGATCCGGCGGCCGCTCTCGGGGCGTTGTTTTTCCTCCTTCGTGCAAGAAGAACCAGCGTGGCAATGACTGCAAGCAAGAGGAGACCAGCAATGATGGATCCGATTATAATTCCAGCGAGCGCCCCCGAGGACAATTTCGATGGCGATGATGACGACGGAGAATTTTGTGATGAAGCTTGAGTTTTGCCTGAAGATGAAGAGTCTGGAGACGATGGGCTGGTAGCAGACGTTTTGGGAGCAGATTTGCTTGAAGATGTGCTTGTTGATGTCGTCGACTTTTTGTCAACGACATCATAGCAGCCGGCATTCAAGAGAATAGTGTCCTTCGTAGATTTTGAAGAGCTTCAATAGAATTAGCAATGCTGGAATTGTGCGATTAAACCTGGACGTACTCAATGTTCGCGAGCGGCATGCTACATCGAAACCCTGCAGTCGCATCCGGTACACATGTTGCGCCTTGTTGGCAACATAGTCCTGAACCACAGTCGACGGGATTCGAACCGCAAATGGCAAACTTTCCCAGGACCTTTCCTGCAGCACAATTTGCCTGTACACTCGCGGCAAGGACGGCAAGCGTAGTGAGAATGATCGTGTTGAAAAGCATTTCGAAAATAATGCAGAAGTGGGGTCGACGAGGCTGCGAAAACGATTGTAGGGTAAGAGCAGTGGAGAATAAAAACGGCGCGAAGACAACGCTGGGTTATATCTCATTACTCCAGGAGGGGCCAGCTAATAAATGAGATAACAAGTCAAGATGGACGGGAGACAAACAAAGCGTGATCCTTCAAGCAAGTGTAACTCAATCAGGTAAGCAAGCTAGCCTGACCTACTTGAGGGCGTCGCGAAGGGGCGCTTCTCGCCGAATCACATTGACGAGCCCCTGTACTATTGTTGAAATGGGGATCCGGTACATGGAGAGCACGTGGAGTGCATGATACCTTGCCTGTTGCATATTCGCGTTGTCTAGACGAGCACTCGAGGTCGCCACCAAAGAATTAAAGACATGGAGACAATTCGGTAAACAAAACTTTACATCTGACCTCAAACTACGTCTTCTGGAATACGCAGGACCCATGCTCCCGAAGCCGTCAAGGGTCAGGAGGCTTGGTAGACATGGCCCATGCGGTGGCCATCTTCTTATCTCATCCTGTTAGCATGCAATTAGCATGCTTGAATGTTTCGTGGCGTCCAGTAATCTGTTAATGTCAAGCCTGTGAAACATTTTCTTCAATTTCAGTGGTCTGAGACCCCTCGGGCCGTCGATACAGCGCGCCTGCAGGTGGAATTGCTCCGGAACGAGAATGTAGTTGCGGAGAGTCTGCACAGTTCAGACGCATCTCGAGACTGGTGTGATCTCAGCAAAATACTTACTGTTGTCACCCGATGCGCGGCCTGCGCAGACCAGTGCCTGGGCTGAGAGTGTTTGTAGTTGCCGCCACAGCCGGTGCCATGGACAGAAACATGTGCGCCGAGATTTGAGAATGGTGGTGAGGTTGAAATTGAGATTGTCAAGGAAGAGGGCGGTTTTGGTGTTAGTGTACAACCCGTAAGGAGATGCCCCTTCGCTTGGAGCGACCTCCCCTGCGAGTCAATTCTCCTTGCCTTTTCCTCATCCCCATCCACAAATTTCTTCAGACTGGCTTTGTTGTCGCTGCGCAACCGTCTTTTCTAACATGTTCGCGTTAGGATTAGGTTGGGCTGCATAGCCCTCCTACCTCGTAAATTAAACCATAGTTCGAACCTGTTCTACTCCCCCACCATTTTAAGAGCCAGGACAACCTGACGAGTTGGTCTTCGAACCAGATATCACCATCGGATTTATATTTAGAGAACTTCACGGTTCTCTAGATCTCGCGCGAGCTGTCAGGCTACCAGATTTCACCACCAATTTTCATCTCGCGTACCCGGTTACTAGTCGATCGTTTGTCTATCCAAACCTATCAGCCATGGAACAATCGTCAACGTCATTCGGAACTTACTTTCTTCATAGCCCAGATTCCACCTATTTCAACTTTCCAGTCTCCTTCAGCCAGTCTCCCCAGCCTATAAAGTGTTGACACATCAACGAGCGAGGCTAAGTATTGATGTGTCCACGGCACACCTCTCCACCAGGCTGCCATGATCGCATCATCCATCGTCATTTCCACAACTCCAAGCATACCGAGCAAGGAGCAAGAGGTCATCGCCGCGCCAACGGTCGTGTAGGTCTTTTCAGACCCGTCTTTGAGATACAAAATAGAACAGTCCCAATAGCAAGAGGAATGCATTATTTCTTTAAGGAAAGAGGGAAATGACTGGGACAGATGTATACTTTCGCGTTCGTGCATCTATCAGCATGCACGATATTACATTTTGAACAGTGGCTTTGGTCGTACGATGCGAGGACATGAAGTCACGGCGACCGGCCGGTTTGTGTTGCCTTCCCTATCGATTTTTCATCAAATTATTGATGGGTGAGATGAGCTGTTGGGAGTCAAGGCAGGCAACGTAGTGCCGAGTATGTCGGGATCAGATTCAGATATACGAGTATGGCAAAAGGGCAAAAGTATCAAGATCTTCTCAAGGCTTTCCAGCTCGTTGCATTGCTTGTGAAAACTGAAGGCCTTCTGAGCATTCTTGTATTATTGCCGCAGAAATCATGGGTCGAGATTTCTTGCGTAGTACTCTATGGCGTTGTTAAGCTTGCAGAGGGCTTGGAAATGAAGGAAGTATGTCTTATTAACAGACTGAAACCCTCCAACTTGTGGCAACTTTTACTGTGTTTCTAAAGAAGGAGTGATACACAGGCGCGGAAAGGAAGATTTCAAATTGCCTGAGAGCCCTGAGAATGGATTGGATTCGTCATCTCTCGAAGTGGGTTAGGAAAGAGAGCACTTCCTCTCCTACTCTATATACATTGTCACCGCCTGTGCAAAATCATCCGCATCTGTGAGATAGCCCAGATGCGCTCCAGGAAGCACCACCGCTCTCAACCCCAGTCTCTCCGCCAGAATCTGAGGAACCAGCCCAGCCGGGAGATCGCTAGCCTCAGCAGACGTTGCAAACACAATCTTATCCTTATGTTCCCTCATTTCATCGAGTCGAAGGTCAGCCATGGGATACACAAGCACTTCCCTTTCAAACCAATACAATTGGTTTCCGACCGCGTAAGGATCCGCGTGAGCCGCGGCCCCGAGCTTCATGAGTTTCGTCTCGTCCGGAGTGAAATTGAAGTCGATGAATCCGTCCATTGCAATGATGGGACCTTTCTCGCGGTAAACCTGATATGCTTCTTTCGTTCTTTGCGTATACGTTTCCCTCGATCCATCGGGAAGCGCTTGGCACAATGGTGGTTCGTGAAGGATAATCTTTTCGACGGCATCAGGGTGCCGTAGTAGGAGTGTCCTTCCCACAATAGCACCGGAACTAGTAGCAAAAATGAAGGATGGCTTGTCTTTGGATAGATGCTTCAAGAGTGCTGCGGCGTCATCTGCATCCTGATCGAGTCTATTTGCGTAATCTTGCTCGCCGGTGAGGTAGCTTTTCGAGTAGCCCCGTCTGTCGTATGTCACCGCAGTGAAATCTGAAGCGAGTTTGTTCGCGGTTCGCTTGAAGACGTTGCCAGTACCACTGGCTCCTGGTATCAGAAGTAAAACGGGACCAGAACCAGTCGTCTCGTAGAATAGAGTAGCGCCAGGGACTTTGAAATTTGGCATTTTTCGTCGGGTTTTCTGGATGCTCGGTTTTCTGAATAGAAAGAGTATCTTAACGCGTCAGCCTAAGGACAGATTTGGAAATAAGAGTTGGTGTCGCCTTACGAGGATCAATACTATCGTGTTGTCGATTGTGATGATAGACACTTCAGCTGCTTGAGATCAATCACGAAGTGAATAGAGACATTATATAGCAAATTGACCAAAGTTTGTTGTTCCTCGCGAAAATCGCATAGCAAGGAGGGGAGCCGAAAGTCGGCCGGAAGAGCTGACAGAGGGCGTCACGTGTCAAGTGACCCCTTTGACGTGAGAGCCTGAGGGAGCTGTGGTTTTTGAAAGCTGAACGGAGCCACCGTCATGGGAAAAGAGAGAATGGCCAAAGATATGTGCGCCCCTGAGATTGAGCCCGGAGACCATTGGCAGCTACCTTATTCAAACCAGTTTTTCAATTCTAGCCTATGTTGAGCTGCCTTGCAATGGTACTGGGCTACAACAAGCCCTCTAACAAACTGTTTGGGAATGCATGACAGATGGAGGTTTGTGGCCATTGAAACAAAGGCTGGGCTCGCTCTTCCATGTGAGCTATAAAAAGAATACCCAAACCTGACTACAGAGGGTTTGAGTTGAGACGTCTGATCCTGCTGATGAAGCTGCGGCCTACATGATTAATCAGCTCCTAGTCGTCGAGACCGGATTGTGAACAGCATGAAAGACCGCGATCGATCCGACGTACCACCGTAGAGAGGCTCGTTAATCGTGGAAGAGTTGTCTGGCTTGTTGCAAGCAAGGAGATGAACCTCGGAGAAAAAGGCGTATGGTTGATTTTGATGCGCTAACTATTTCGAGTTAGACTGCTCGCTTGATCAACTTACTACATGACAGCAACATTTCACATGCCATTCACCTTTTCACTGTCTCCCGCCATACGCACTCCCATCTTGGCTCTTCATATCGATCGGTGTCGAGATGAGAGAGGACCTTGGCGTCCGGCTGTATCTCTGAATATCCCCCAGGTGGCCAATGCGACTGATCTTCATCTGGGGCACGATAACTACTATGGTAGGTCCGGGGTAGGTCCGGGGTAGGTCCTGGAAATGCTCATCACATGCTAATGTCTCTGAGCATTGTCTCTGACCGATGTAACTCATGTAAGATACCTGTTGTCAACGATCGCAGGTCGTATTTCGTCCTCTCTGCCTATTTGTCATTAAGGGCACTAACACCACAACCTTCTATTGACAATCATGCAAATCACAACGAAACAGACACATTTACGAGCTGGTAATATCAACTTGATTGGTCCATGAGTGGTGGGTTGACGTATTGTTTACGCGAAGCATCGAGTAGATTACTGGGCTCTGCCGAGAGCCAACTTCGCGATAAATTGCCTACACAGTACACAGCAGCCCAGATACGCAGGCATAAGAGTAAGTTTTTTTTTTTGAAAAGCCTATCTTCGTTTGTTCCCTTCGTTTATCTTGCTACCGTTCTGGCTTACGTTCCCTTTCCGGGTTCGACTGTTTTTGCCTTTCTTGGAATTCCTCGTTCCAGGCGCGAAACATGAGGACCAACGCGATCTACACCACGGCACTCCTTGCCAAACTCTGCTCCGCGATTCCAGCAGAGGCAGTAACAAACCAAGCCCAGAGAATCCAAGTAGCGACGACAGCACGAAACATCGATCTTACCCTCATACGCGTCATCGGACTCAACGGATGCAAAGCTCAAAGCTGCGCATTGGCCGATGCATCAGGATCCAGCGGAAAAGTACCACAGGTTTTACCGGAGGGCGCGAACGACGAGGATTACAAGTGCATCACCAAGTACAATCCTACCGTTGCGCCGCTGATCAAGAAAGCATTGGCTGGAGAGCTTCCAAAGGTTCCCAAACAAGACACTGGTGTCAGCACTGATTTCTTCAAGTACCTCAATAGTTGGCAGAGGCCGGCTGAGCGTAAGACCGGAGAGACAGACAAAGGAGCTTTTACTGGAAAATGTGCTCCCAATATCCTGATCTTCAGTAAAGGAACTCTGGAACCTGGCCAGTAAGTTTGACTGATCTCTCCACATGGATGCGAAGAAGAGCGTGGCTAATCGGGGCCTTTGCTAGGTACGGTGTCACCGTCGGCCCTGTGCTGACATCTGGCCTTGATGCCAACCTCTGGACGACTTTTCCCGTGGCATACCAACCTACAGTGTCTGGCGATTTCTGTCTCGGTCTTCCAGGGGGCATGGTAGCTAGGGATATTGTCAACGACGCTGCTGCCAAATGCCCGACCTCCAAGATCTTCGTGTCCGGTTATTCTCAGGGAGCTGTAAATGCCACCTCCAAAGTCCAATCTGCTGTCACGCTAATATCAATTACAGATGGTCGCTAGAAACGGTGTCGCGTACGCTAAAGATGAGGCAAAGATCCGTGTCAAGGTAAATCGCTTCTGGTACCCCAGCATTTCTATTGTACTGATGCTCCTTTAAGGGTGTGGTTGTCTTTGGCGACCCATTCCAAGGTTCCCCGATAAAAGGATACAACGGGCCTCTGGAGACATACTGCAAGCCTGATGACGGCGTCTGCGGTGGGAACTTTGAACTTTCCGCCGCGCATATGTCGTATCCATTCGGTGACAGCATGACGAAAGCAAAGGCGGACTTGAAGAAATGGGCTGCCTAGAACCTACCTCTCCACATTGTTATGCCTCGAATATATCATTGGAATTTTCATCGCTCGATTTCCCCAGCTCACACCCTAGATGGGACAAGCTAACCCCGTAACAAAAGTTACCGGTACCTTCTTCCTCAAACCGTATGCACAGCTTCCCTACCGACCCTGCCGAAAACCAGTTTGAGCTAAGAAGAGGAGAATCGACAGATCGCAAACCTCGCTTCAAATCTGAGAGCTCCTCATAACAATGATCCTCTCTCATTTCTTCAGCCTCCGCCTCCCGCTTTTAAGCCTCCGCATCCTAGCCTTCTCCCTTGCCAATCATTCGATACGCCCGTCCACCCTGTCCATATGTCCTGCTCCTACTTCCTCACAGCCGATTCGGCAAGGAATTCCAGCCGCGCCAATCTGAGATGCTCAAGATCGTCCGTGGCAAGACTGGCCGCGTCGACCTGGGCAAGATCGAACAGGGCCTTATGGCCTTGGACTTCCTGTCCTTGACGAACGGGTTTTCTGCGTAAGCATTGCCATGGTCGGCGATACAACGTGCTTTAGGTGGACGGATGCACTGGTCGACGAAATAATAGATGGACCAAAGAATCGTGCGCGAGGAATTTTACGCAAGAGTAATTTCAGTCCATGGCCCAACGCGTTCCTCAAAAAGTCCCAGCGGGAGGTTGTCCGCAAGTCCAATGCGCTCATACGCTCCATCACCTCTTCTCTTTAAAATCATGGCGTTAGTCTGGCTCAATCTGTCATCCTTTTCGTTGATTAATGCTTCCGTTTGCATGAGGTAGATATCAGGATTGGCGATCGCGACCGCACATGACTCCCACACGTCGATTTGGAGATTATCATGGTCGAATTGGAGAAGTCCGCGAACTTTGAAGCAGGGATTCGAGATACCGTCTTCGTGGTTGGGGTACATCATCGCGTGGGCGAGGGGCGCGCGAATTCTCAGCGATGCAGCGGAGAGACTGCCAAATGGATCGTCGCCGAGTAGTATCGGAGTGAAGTCGATGAAGAGGGGACAATTTTTTTTGATAGTGTTTACATGCCATGAATTCGAATGGTCCCATTCGATTGGCCCGATGACAGAAGCCCATGACCAAGATGGCGCGGTGTAACACTTTGGTCGTCGGTGACTGGCTCCTTCGTCTCTCTTGGGTTTCCAGTTCAAAGCATATGGTAGATTCGCTTTCCACATACCCGCATGATAATCTTGCAAGCCTGCTTCTTGTATGACTTTGGCAATACCAGCCAACGCGACCAGGATATCACCATCCTGTGTGCGACCCATGTGCGTGTATGCTTCGAGAATATTGGTCCATTCTTTCAGAAGCGCCGTCTCGTCCTTGCGCGAAAGCAGTTCGAATAAGTCGTGTTTCAAAGGCCTTCGGAAATCGGCGAAAGGTCGGGGATGGAAGTTGATGCATTCACACCACACTTCGGTTTTGCATTCGAAGAAGAGTTCTTGCGAGGTGAAGTGGAGGATGCGGGTGGGTAGCAAGCGCTCCTGAAAACACCAGGCTCGAGTCAGCAGAGGGTAAGTCTCAAATCCGTCCTTCTCCATTCCGGAATTCGCCGGTTTGGCCCAGTATCTGAATCGATTGTGATCGGGTTTCTCTCGGGCGTAGATCTTGAACATGGTGTGATCGACCGATGAACGTGCTTGCCCGACCTCGAAGGTTGGATATGGAGTGCAGTAGCAGCCCCCAGTGCCATCGACAGAATTAGAAGCGGAAATGGTGAGATATGCTTCGCCGTAAATCGAAGCCATTTGGGCAGCCTCTTTGCGCCAATCGTTCGGGTCATCTTGGACGATGCAGAGGGAGTCGATCCAAAGATATCGTATCCCAAGCATGCGGGTGATCATGACAGCGTCTTGAAAAGCACGGGATAGTAGATTCCACTCGATACCAGCCATCCTCGCGTCTTTCGTGACTAATTTAGTCGTGATGATGGGCTCCTTTCCCCAGCAATGACTGAGAGCCACAAATCGAGCTTCTTTACCTTGAGATTCGTAAAGGACTGGCCTGCAAGTGAGATCGGTACCATCTTGCTCGCCAACATCAATGACTCTGGTGGGAAGTCGAGTGGTGATCTTTTGTTTGCACTGCTCATGACCAGTCTCGCAAGTTTGAAGCCACTGGTTGGCCGTGGCAATGCTCGATTGCAAGTCCGTAGCAATAATTGTACCTGGGCCAATGCTGTTAAGTGGACAATTCTTCCCTATACATGATAAGCAGTGCTGGATCTCAACACCCGTCTCATCTCACCAGGTTCGATGAATATTTCAATGTTGTTCATCTTGCCGCCGTGGATGTCAGGTCCTCCGTCAAGGGGAGGCTTGAGCATCATGGTCATACTCAATGCGCGCGTCACAATGTCATTCTCTCTCCAATTCATCCAGAGCGCGTACGGATCATCTTGATCCCAGCGATCTTTAAATTTCAACGTCGTCTGATGGATGATCGAGCAGAACTTGCAGCCGAGATTGGCTGTTGCCGCGTAAGCAGATACTCGCAGTTCGGGACTTTGAATGCTACAACCTCACAGGCATTCGAACATAGCTCTTCCTCTTGATCTACAACCCTACTGGGGCTTTCATCGGCCTCGAATTGGTCTCCAGCGACCTTGCTGTCATAATTGTCCATGTTCCGTTCAGAATGGCCTGGAGGAAAGCTTGACCGAGCCACGCTACGTCGAGATGATGATTGAAGATTCAAGCCAGACCATGCTTCAGTCTGATGTTTTGTAGTCAAACATCGAAGTAAAGTTGCAGTAGCGGTAAGTTCTGGTCTCCTAAAGACGACTTTTGTAGACGTTGGGTTCGAGTTGTGAGAACCGTAGGGCCTAGAATCGGAATGGAGAGCCCTGGATGAGTGATGCGGCATTATCGGGCATCTACCACGTGACTCACTATCTGCAGTGTCAGAAATGAAACGCTCGCTAAAATCCAGAAAACAGCGAGCGACTGCCTTCTCATTACATTATAATTCTTGACCTAAATACTTCAAACCTACTATTCTTGACATCGAGGAGATATTCAGTACACGTGCAGGGCACGAGCCAGCGCGTAAGGCAGGGATGGCGATAAGAGATGGCGCTAACGGGACCCTGATGGACTAAGCGACAGGTGGGACCTCCCGCCTCGCGTTGAGACAGAAAGCGCTGCCTCGCTCTAGCTCCCCATCTCATCTTCATATACATCTCGAATCCGAACTGCCTCCTGATAGACGAGGTTTCATCTACCTACAGCTTCATTATGGGACAAGCACAAAGCACACCAACCGCCAGACGCGTGGCCGCTCCAATCTCCGAGAAGTTCCCCAACCACGACACTATGGAGGACAGCGTGATGGTCGAGAAGACTGGCGAGAGCTACGATGGTAAGTCGTTTTCTATCTATTGGTCTTAGCGGGAGAACCTTGACACACAAAACTATGATGACCTTGGGATCAGCCACGAGAATCTGATGCACAGCTTCACCTGCTCTGAGATCAGATAAGGCTTCCTAGCTAGTATTCAGCCTGCTAATACCCCGCAGAACGAAGCACTGCTGTTTCCATATCCAAAACTACCTCCTGGATCTTCACGACCCTTCAAGATCCCAAGAACCGTCTCGCCTTCTCCGCTCTTTCCACCAACAACCCCGCTACCATCCTTGAAAAGCCCTCGGCCATCCTCAAGGATACCCAAATATTCAATATCAAGATCCCTCAAGAGGGCTCTCCTGTTACGAACCAGCGAAGCTCAGGAAGATGCTGGATCTTCGCATCTACCAATGTCTTCCGCGTGGCCATCGCAAAGAAGTACAACCTGGACAAATTCGAGCTCAGCCAGTCTTACCTCTTCTTCTGGGACAAGGTCGAGAAAGCCAACTACTTTTTGGAGAGCATACTTGAGACTGCGAGTGAACCAGTCGATGGGAGATTGGTGAACACGATCATGGCGAGTCCAGTGAACGATGGTGGACAGTGGGATATGGTCAGCAATCTGGTTTCCAAGTATGGCCTTGTTCCCCAGACACTTTACCCTGACTCGTGGAATGCGATGAACTCCTCTGTCATGGACCGTCTTCTCACAACCAAGCTTCGAGAGGATGGTCTCAAGCTGCGCAAGCTCGCTACCTCTGGATCAGCCCGCGCCATGTCGTCCATTGCCGGCGAGAAGGAGAAGATGATGCAAGAGATTGTCCGAATCCTGACCTTGACACTCGGCCCACCACCAGCTGCTACCGAAAAGTTCACCTGGGAGTACTACACCAAGGATTCCAAGTTCAAGAGCCTCACCATCTCTCCCCTCGACTTCGCCGCAGCGCTGAGCGATTCACAAGCCATTCGCGCCTGCGGCGGGACCGACGTGTCCGCCCTCTTCTCTCTCGTCCACGACCCGCGCAATGAGCTCAACCGCCTCTTAACAGTCGACCATCTTGGCAACGTCTGGGGCGGCCGCCCAATCACATATGTTAACGTTGACATGTCCACAATGAAGAAAGCATGTATCGCCATGTTGAAGAAGGGCTTCCCAGTCTTCTTCGGATCAGACGTTGGAAAATACTCTGATACGCAGAAGGGCATCATGGACACCGATCTTGTCGACTACGAGCTCGGTTTCAACGTTACATTAGGAATGTCCAAGGCGCAGAGACTTGTAACCGGTGAGAGCGCCATGACGCATGCTATGGTCTTGACTGCCGTCCATGTCGACGAGAGTGGCAAGCCTGTACGATGGCGGGTGGAGAACTCGTGGTCGAGTACTGCTGGTACTGACGGCTATTTTGTCATGAGTGATAAGTGGATGGATGAGTTCTGCTACCAGGCTGTTGTTGATCCGTCACTTGTTAGCAAGGATGTTAATGATATCTTGAAGCAGAAGCCTAAGGTGTAAGTTCTAACCCCGTCCCTATATTCTGACAGCATTGTTGCTAACTTGTCTTTTAGGCTGCCTCTTTGGGACCCTCTTGGTGCTCTTGCTTGAGTTGATGACGTTATCGCTACTGTTGCTTTTCGATCTGTTGTCAGATTGCTATGGGATATGAAATGTGTGATACCAAGAATGAATGAAAGATGCTGTTAATCACTTCCTTTGATTTGGCTGTCTAATAAAAGCGTACTTTCCATTAGCGTCAATCCACTTTCTCGAAAGCAAAACATCGGAGTACATGCAGGTGGTCTTTCTCCTCTTCATCCACGCCACCATGTCCTTAAGCGAATCTCGTAAACACATCACTTTGCACAAGCTCTCCAACACTTTACATTACATCCCTTTACATCTACCTGATTCCTAATCCCTCACCTCACACTCTCCTCCTACGTTCAACTTTTCAATCCACCTTTCGCATCCTGTTTCTTACTCCCCGTCTCCAACTCCAATCTCTCGAGCGAGTTCTCAATTAGCCCAATGTGGCCGCGTAGTGTTCCTTCTATATTAGCCTGTCAGTAATTATCCCCCTTTCTGATAGAAGAGCATAAGGCGATAGATATAGAAACTTGGGAAAAGAAGAGAGAAATTCGTGTAAAGAAGAGAGGAGTTACCGATCTCGTCCATTCGAGCTTCTGCCTCTTCGTGATTGTAGACGAGGTGACTCCTCAGATATGCTGTTGCTGTACCGATGGCGATGAGATTGGCGGCGAGGGGGATTCCTGTTTTGGGTTTGAGGAGTTTTTGGATTGTGTTCATTTTTTATGTTGGTAAGAAGGATTAAGAGGGGGGGTGCGTTTGGAGGGGGTGGATCTTCTGGTACGATGGGGTGTGATTGTTCTGATGAGGATGCATGGAAGTGATGGTTCTTGTCGATACTCGTTTTTGGTTGAACTGAGATGGTGACGTCGTTGCTGTACTAGTAGGTAGTAGACGCTGTGGCCACTAGTGTGGTTGTAGTCACGTGGAGTGGATGTTGAGATAAGGCTGGAGCCTGGGTTGGAGTTACTCCTTTTCTTACTAACTGGTTGATGACATCGACTGCCGGGGTTTCGAAGAGACACACTCTTCAATTCCTGATGGGATATGGTGCAAAGTTTTACTGCTCCCGGAGACGACCGACAGGTGAGGAGACTGTCGGGGTAGTTCAGTGTGAGCAGGAACAATCTGAGTGCAAGATGCAGGAGCTGTTGAGGTCGTGCCTGTCTCGCCCCCATAGTCAACTCTCAGTAAACAGCTCGTGTCCTGCCTCCCAGGACCAAGAACACCTCGAGTTAATCAACGTTCACCACCAGCCTGACTAAGGTGGTAGCCTGCACAAGTACTCTTTTCCTCTCCAATGCCTGAACCAGCATCGGGCCTTGTTGGCCTCCAGCTTGCCTCGGCATTCGCTGGAGGCGCCGCTGCTGGACGTACTGAACCGATTACTCCTCACGTACTCCTTCTCGACAGATATGTCCCTGGGTTCGGCGCTCTCCGTGGGTTGATTCTAGACCGTACTGGAATCGACATCACTTCAATGGCCTCTCGATATGCCGTCGTGCTGGGTTTGTACACAGCTTCAAAGGCAAGTTGTTCCGATATGCTACAGGCATCGTCGCTCCTAGAATGCTTCAGGTTATCAGCATCACAATTACCTCGATTGACTTCTCGTGTAGTTCATATGGAGCAAAACATACGGATTCATTGTCGATTACGCCACATCTGCCATCCAAATACCAAGCCACGATATTCTGAACACAGAAGTCCTGTCATGGATGTCGACACACGTCGTGAAAAGAGGTTCTCGAAATCTCTTCGCCCAAACTGTCAAACTTGGCGACGATGCAATCATTGATCCCTACGGAACGCGTCCCTCGTTGGCTGGCAGATATTCGATGACTCTCGCGTCCAAACTTCAACCTCAAGCAAGCCGTCCTGGATCTGCACGATTCTATCCTGCCGTCGGAATGCATTACTTCCTGTTTCGGGGCTGGCCTTTTGTCTTCGAACTTGCCAGTCCAGACAAGCGCTACCGAGCCGAGACAGGTCAAACCCCGATCATTACTCGCTGTCTCGGTCATAATCCAGAGCCGCTTAAGCAATTCATTTTGGCCTGCAAGGAGTTCAGGCGGAATGCAAGAGAAGCCAGGACTTTCATTTGTACTGCGGATGAGCGAACGTATGGGGCAGAATGATTGATCGTCCCAGTCGCCCTCTAAAGGCTATAGATATGGATAAGACCTTGAAGAATTCACTTGTCAAGGACATCGAACGGTATCTCGACCCGTTAACGCGCAGTTTCTACTCCAACAGAGGCATACCATACCGTCGCGGATACTTGTTCTACGGTGCCCCTGGAACTGGAAAGACCTCGCTATCGTTCGCATTGGCTGGTCATTTCGAGCTCAATTTGTATATTATGAGTCTGGCAAGCCCAAAAATGGACGACGGCATTTTAGACGCAATGTTCGGCATGCTCCCAGAGAAATGTATCGTGCTGATGGAAGACATCGACTCTGTCCATATCGAACGAGGAAACAAAGAAGAGGGTGCCAGAACGCAACGTGGTCGCACTAGCGGTTCGGTAACTTTGGGTGGTCTCCTCAATGCAATCGATGGATCCGCATCTCAAGAAGGCCGTGTTCTCATCATGACTAGCAACTCGCCCGAGCAACTTGACAACGCTCTACTTCGGCCTGGCCGAATCAACAAGCAACTCTGCTTCCCGGCTACATTGTCAGCCATGGCGGCCCGTCTCTTTATCCGCATGTTTACCAAAGACATAGGGGATCTTTCCTAGAGTACAGCCGCCGAAGACGAAGGGAAGACGATGATCGAGGACATAGACACCGCGATCGCTGCTTCCATGGCCGAAGTTTTCGCTGCCAGAATCCCAAGCGCACGGCTAACGCCAGCCGAAGTACAAGGGTTTCTCCTCGATTACCGCAACTCGCCGCAGGACGCCATTGCCAACGTTGACGCATGGGTAAAAGTCATGATTGATGCCAAGGAGAAAGGCTCATCTGTCCTCGATCATTTCAAGATGGCGGCAGCAAGCGCTACGCCCTCTGAAGAGCTCTTCGATATGGTGGAGTCGGAGACCCCGTCTAGGCCGAAGGTGTTTGGCTATGATAGTCCACAAGGGCAGGACATGATGCAAAAGCTGCACGCGTATGAGCTGGAGAACATTCTCACCGGGGAAGAAATAGACAACGCTTATATTGTCGGATAAGATGACTAGCTTGATGTTTTTGTACATTGGTCCGGGTTCGTCTTTGAGTTGGATGATTATGCGACGGTTTCTTTTGTATGTTTAGTTTAGATCAAAACTTTGCGGGATTGCCTCGAGAAATGATGGGCTCGGATGGAGAGCGGTACTGATAAATTATGGCGATAATTCTACTTTGAATCGTTTGGTAATAAAAGAGTATCAAAATCCCTGCCGTTTCATCTTCTTCCGCTTGGCCGGTCCGTCTCCTCTCCGAGACGGCGCTTGACTGCTTCCTACCATGGGCGGTGCGGCCATTTGACTGCTCATTGCGAATCCGCGCTCCCGGTCTCTATCCAGCATTGGTGGAGGACTCGATGGAAGAGGTGGGCTCGAACGGCCGTGCTGACTTCCAGCACCACCATATTGACTTCCACCGTATTGGCTTCCACTTCTGTGAGCTTGGCTAGACATGACGATTGGTTGTGAACTCATGAGCGCGCCTCTCGCCTTCTCCGCTTCCCTCCTCTGCCGTTTGAGGCGACGTTCAGCCTTTCCCAGTGCCTTCCTGCGCTGCTTCTCCGTCATACTCTCCTCCTTTTTCTGTTTCTCTAATTCATCCAGTTTGACGATGTAACTGTAGGTCGATGGGTCGGCGCCTAGATCCCAATGGGCCAGCAACGCCATCGGTCTTGTGGCCCAGCTTGAACTTGGCGGTGCGAATTTGACGTGGCGAGATAGACGGGATGTGATTGTTTGGGTTGATGTTGAGGGGAGGGAGGTGGTTGTTCCGGACATGATTGTTGAGGCAGCGCGGGAGGCCGAGGGAGAGGGGGTAGGCAGGGTTTGGGAGGACATGTACTCTGATAGCTGAGATGATGCCGGGAATGAATCTGTGATGCTGGCTTTTCCTTTGTCTAGGATTGGAAGAGTCTGTTGAGGCTCTTGGTGTTCTTGCGAGTCCCCTGGTGTATCGACGATCTCAATATGAGAGCTGGATAGAATGACTTCCGCGGCGATCTGACGTGCGAGCTTCTCTCGTCGCATTCGGAGGCGTGGTGGTATCTCGTCAGCCAACGGCGCCAGCTGATGCTCGATTATATGGTTGTATAAGCCACTGAAGTCGAGCTCTTCGGGCCCAACGTCCATTGGGGAGACCCAAGCAGGTATCTGAAGCCTTGTCACAGCTACACCAGCCTCATCAGGCACTGGACCAGGTCTAGAAAGTGACAATAAATCCGAAAGAGCTCGCGATGTCTCTGCCAGCTCGCCGACCTCAGGAATAGGCGAAAGCGCCAGTTCAAGTAGAGTCTTGACTGATTCCCCTAGGCCGCGCACATCTTCGTCCAAGATAAGGCCTTGCAAGTCGTTTGTGATATCGTTAATGTCCTGGCGACTTTCGTGCTTTGGATCGTCACAAAGCTTGGAGTGGATGACTTCATTATGAACTGTTGCACTCATGTCGGTCTGCTTGTTCTTCCCGAAATTCTGGCTTGAGCTGCCATAACCCACTTTGTGAGCAAAACGTCTTTTCCTACGAGAAGTTGGCCTCTTTTGCGACAGCTCGTCTGGTACGATGAAATCGTCATCTTCATCTACTGCGAAAGGCGCAATTTTGGGATTTGTTCGGGCAGACGCGATTCGCGTAGGCGGCGCTTTTAAGAGATCGTTAGATCTGCCCATAAATGCGTGGTGCAAAGCCAGATCTTCTGTAAGCAGCTGTAAGGAATGTACAACGCCTGGAAATCGAGAATCGGCGTTCATCTCATCGTATGCCAACCGACGGACCACTATTCCTGCAGTGGGCAAAAGTGTACCTTTTCCAGGTACGGGGAGCAGGAGTTCAGTCGGTGGTCCTAGCATAGATGGCAAACCAGTAACCGATTGTTGGCGATCTAAGCGCATACACGTCACTAGTGGACAGTTTCGAGACCATACCAGCAGGGAAATGACTTGCAAAGTTAGATATGCCGAGTGAAATTTGAAGGATTTTCATACCATCCAACTCCTTTTCAATGTCCATTTGCAAGCTAATGTCGCTAGAATCCCGGAAATGATGCGCAGAGAGTAGAACTTTACCTGTCGTGGCGGTGATATCGGTTCCACGGTCGATCTCCGGGAGTATCTCTAGCCACAGAACTCGAGTCGAGGTCAGGACGAAAAGCCAAGTAAGAACCTCAGGGCATCGTTTGACATCCAGGATCCACTCGTTTTGCGACAGAAATTTCGTAAACGGGAGTGCAGTCTCAGCAGAGAGAGAAAAGAGCTGAAATCGACGTCGAGTGCATACGACCAGCGTGTTCTTGTCCGCAACCCAAAGTATTCTAGCCCAGCCATCTTGTTGTGTAGTAAAAACACGTTCCCTGGTCTTCGACTCCTGAAAGATACCTTCCAGCGATCCGCTGATGCCTGGAGTTTTCACGTGCGTCTGACTGCCCTTGTAGTCTTGTCGCAGCTTGAAGATGATCCATTCGCCAGCTTGGTTGACGATGGCCAGGCGGCGCTGATTCCAGGGATCGAATGTTACATCAGCGTGCTGTTGACCTTGCCAATCTCTAGGTGATATCTCAAGTAACAGGTTTGCGTCTACACGAGAAGGAGGTATTGTACAGCCTGGATGTATGCCAGCAGGTGGAACAGGACTCGCGCGATATTGTGGCCGGAGGATTAATATAGTTCCTGGTAGTCGAACAGCCAAGAAGGTGCCAGCATCTTCTAGTTCCGATGGATCTGGGGTACAAATTTGTTGTATGGGTGCTCCTTTGCCTATCCACCAGCCAATCTCCTCGGACGGCGAAGGCACCTTGAGTCGCGCTTCATGCTCATTCCAGCCATATGTCTCTGTTTGCAGTCGAACCAATCGTAACATCTCGCCACATGTTCCTCCCGGTATTGCCAAGATCCTTGTCTTATAGCGTCGATTCTGACCGTCGCTGATAGCAGCAGTCCCGAATGCAAGTACATCTCCAACTGCAGGGTCATACTTAATGACCGCGGTGTGCACAGCCTCTGAAACATGTGCCAACGGCCCCAGCAATTCCTCAGCGGCTTGTAGCTCGGGGTTCCCCGTCACAATCGATCGAATCCCTTTCGTCAGAGCTTTACCAGCCTCCTCATTCTGACTCTCTTCCTCTTGCCTCAGTGTTGACGTGTCCTTCTCCTCGATAGTCTTTGTACCTGAGATTATCCTTTTGACGCCACCAAGAGGTCGATAGTGCCAGGAGTTCATCGAACTTCTTCCAAAGATCCACCTCTTGTTCTGTACATCATATACTGGAGTTCCGAAATGACCATAGCTCTGATCGGCCAGAGTGGATTCAACCATGTTTTCTGTGTCGAGTCTTGTATTGGTCGCAGATTCTTGGCATTGCGATGGCTTCCAAGGGCAGGAATATATCGAGTGCGCTTTCTGAAATTCAGTGTTGAGTGAGAAAAGAGCTTCGGGTGTTCTCGCAGGTGCCGAATCTTCATGGAAATATTGGAGCTATCTCGATTAGTGTTAGCGTTCCCGCTCCCGTTTGTTTACACTTTCACGACCAACAACAAACCGCCGCCACAACATATTTTCTCTACCAACTACAAACCGCCGCCACAACATATCCTCTCTATCTTTCGCGTACAAGACTCTGGAAAAGAATACACAGATCGACCACGATCATCTCCGCCATGTCATACGAGCCGACTCTTAGCGCGTCCCTCTCGCGCGCTCACATCCACCAAGATGGCCCCAGCATGGCCGACCAACTCCCCAGCGTTGACTTCAACTTCGATGACCTCCGCGAGCGCATGAACCGCTTTACATCGCACTTCGATGAGTTTATTGAGAAGGGAAGGAAAAGAGTTTTGGAAGAGAGGAATCAGTTCAGGATGAATGTGACTGAATTGCAAGGTAATGCGCCTACCATCAAAACTGCGGCGTCTCTCTCAAGCGCATCTATTCTGCAAGACATCTTACTGATACCACTTAATAGAGGACCAGAAACACACCTCCCGTGCCATCGAGATCGAGACCCTCAAAGCCCAAACCCACACAGCGACCCTTCAAAAAGAAACTGCCGAAAAATCGGAAATGCAATCCCAGATTGCTCACCTCCAGACTCACCGCGATAATATCCTCACGTCCCGCTCAGCCCTGACAACAGAGCTCACACAACTCCAACAAACGCTCCAAGCGCGCAAGTCCCAGCAATCGCAATACGCGAAATACCTGCAAGGCATGAGCAGGCACAATGTGCCCGAGTTACAATTCTGGGAAGACCATCTTTGTATGTGTATATCAGGGTGCGGCCAGGAGGATCGACTAAGGTTCAATTTTACGCACGTCTGTGAGAAGGATTGGGAGAGGGAGGCATGGTTTGAATTGGATACCAGTTCGAGGGAGTATAGAGTTTTGAAAACGAGTCCGAAGTTGGAAAATGCGGATGTGGAGGCCGAGGTGGAGAAGCTGAATGAGAGTCGTGAGTTGGGTCCCTTTTTCAAGGGAATGCGGACGCTGTTTGTGAAGAGTATGAAGTAGGCGTTGATTTTGGAACTGGGCGGCGTTTGAATTATGATACCTTGGGCACGGTTCTTGCATTCATCTTTGTTGGAGATATCAAGACATGATTTGGAGTCCAAGCAGACAATCTGCACTTTGAGAAGAACGCGCAGAAGAGGGTCTCACTGCTCGGGTACACCCTGCAGGAGAACGAGACTTTGAAATCAATATCTTAAACTACCTTTACTTGATCCTCTATTGAATGTGTGGCTCTCAGGCCAAATTCTATCCTACACTTAATTGACTTGAAATCGACAGTATATCAGCAGCCGGATCTCCCGGACGAGAAGAGAGCCGGTAGGTACAAATGTACTATGGTGGGGCATAAAGGGCGGCAGGTACTAGTAGATCGTCATATAGTGAAGACGCTTTGTTGCATGACGGTCTTCTATGAAGTAGGTGACGAAACAAATAGAACAGACCTGCCAGGCACGGAATTGATATACTCCCTAAGAGAATTGTCAACAAAACACACCTCTTTGAACATAGCAAAGACGAGGAACGGTATCCTGAGGGGAGCCCTATAAGAGACCCCCGCGCTATGGAGGAGGCCCATGAATTGATGTTTGATATCCACAACTCGATCGAGACTAGCATAGTTCTATATATAGGCTCAATCTTCTCACCTCTTTCTCTTTCAAACCTCCACTTCATCATCACCATAACCATCGCAATCATTGAACTCTATCCTAACCACTCAGATATTTCGGAAAGGCATGAAACAGGCCGACATGTTGCGACGCCCGACTAGACTCTACTAAAACAGCATAAAAGGGCTTAACAATTCTGATCGTCAACGATACTAATGAAATCGATATCAGCATGGATATTTTTGTGCCAACAACTTGCAATCATACTACCAAGAATCTTCAAGCCAGGATCTCGGATTTCATGTGGAGAGACAGGTTAGAGTTATCAAAGTCTAGATCTCGAAGACTTTCCCCTATGCGCGCAGAATCGAGTCTATCCCTTGTGTCAAGTGCTCATGATCTCTACGATATTGAGGGCAAGCCGTTCTGCAAGGAAAACATCAAGATTCGTTTCTATTCTTCTAAGGAGTGTTCCGTTCCCATCATTTATGACTAACCTTCCCTGCTGACCACCAGCACAAGCACCATTCCCTCCCAAATCCCTAGCAATCTGTCCCCTGCTAACATGTGCTAGTAGTAGCTCATACCTGCATCGGCATCTGCAACGATTCCCTTGGCAGCTTCACGCTTCTATCTGTAGTAGCTCATGCCAGCGTCCGCATCGGCAGTATCTCGTCGGTAGTAGCTCATACCGGCGTCTGCTTCTTCAGCTCTCTTGTAGTAGCTCATTCCCGCGTCGGCATCGTTCTCGTTGCGCTTGTAGTAACTCATGCCAGCATCTGCGTCGGCGGTCTCACGACGGTAGTAGCTCATGCCAGCATCTGCTTCCTCGGAGCGAACTGCAATGGTAGAGCCTTGGATTGCTGGACATCATCAGCACAGTACTATTTCGCAGTGTCTTATCCCAATCATATTTTATCTCTGTGACGAAAACATTGGAACAATTGACCATCTCTAGTCCTGGATCGACGTCGCCAAAGTTCCAGCCACGTTTTGACCTTTGCCAACAATCTATCGTTATCGAGCTTAGGCCAAAGAGGTCCTTCGAGAATGCAATATTGAGGTTGTGGAGATAGACCAGACGCGACCAACTTTCCCGCCATAAACTTGCTATCGGAAGAACTCACGTTGAGATGGTGTTGGCATAGCGCTTGTGAGGAAAGGCAATAGAGCCAGAAGGAATTGAGCTGAGAGTTGCATGATGCTTGGAGAAGAGAACTTGATGTTGGGAATGTGTAAATTTCGGTGCTTGATGTCGAGTTTATCTCCTTCGCTATGGGATCTTGAGTCTCTATATACTGATCAGATCTGATGAGATGGCGCCATAGCTGAACTGCAATGGTTTGTGTGCCGTTGTCAGAGCTCCTTCTGATGTTGAATGCGACGCTGACTTGTTACAGTACCTCCGTACGGTTTCACTACAGCTTTGGAGCAGCCTAATACTGCTCTTCGATCATTCAATTATAGCGTTCTCCTACAAAGACTTCACCAATTCTGTGTCCGCCGCCTCGAGGAATTGCCGAACCAGTACTGTTTTTCAGTTTTAATAATCGGAATGGGTGTATTTCTGGCAAAGAAACAGTATAAACTGTCCAGAAATTTAGCGATATCGATCTGAAATTAGTAATCCTAAGTAATCCTAAGACACGGAAACATGTTCTGGAGACCGAGGGTCAAAAAATCAATGGGACCACTGTGGCCCCGTGGTTTCCTATGTGTGCCTACGACGCTGACTTGTTACAACACCCTCAACCACGGTCAGTGGCACCCCTATTATCTCTTGACCGCCCTCCAAAAGTTCTTCTGGTACCAAGCGTTAGTTCCAAGCTCTTCAAAAGCTTGGTCGCTTTTGCGGTGAGATTTTCAGGTGAGTGATCTCCTGTGTTACAATCTGGGTTACACGCAATGCTGTGTCACGAATACCACGGACTGTTTTGAGCGTTGCAAACTGCCGAAAAATGTCAACATATCCGCCGAGATGTCTCCCGAGCACGGTGTACAGGGCTGAAGTGCTTATTCATGGCGGAACGTAGTATTGGCTCCCCAGTATGTTCCATAGCCGGCAAGACGGAAGTCACCTCGAAATGAAACATGGTTTTTTGTCAGCCTGGTGCTTCCATCAGGAGCGCTTATAGTATTATCTCTACCGAACAGATCAGAAATATGGTTGTAGACAATAGCCCTTCTCGTCTTAGAAAATCGGGCGAACTTTTCATCGTTGAAGACCCGCCATGAGCAACACGAAATACAATCGTCTCGACGACGATGATCTCGAGGTGGTTGAAAAACGAGGCATGATATCTTCCCATCCTCGAGCTATGGCGGTGCCTTGGGGTTTCATTCATCTTATAACCATCGTCTCCTACACTTTCGCATACCTAGTTCTTGTCAACAGGGTCCCTTATGTGGACCATACGGATCAAATCTACTGTAAGTTCTTCACATTCTCTCGAACATTCGTTCCCTACCGTCTGAAGTGTAGCGCTAGAACTAGTCACTCCTCCTCAATCGGAGTTGATGTAGCAATTTCGTGGCATCTTTATGGCAAGCAATTGATCAAAATCAATCATGAACTGAGAGGCTGCCTTACAAGCCGCAGTCCAAGCCGCAGATCCCATTTGTAAACAGGACGAAACTGACATCGCAAATCAGCCCCGGCACGCTCAGCACAAATCTACCAGAAAATACTCTTCAAAGACGACATAGCAGCACTGAATCCATACCGCGGTCCACCTCGTCCAGAACTCGATGCCGCATGGGCCGATCTAGTCAAATACTCAAACATCCGCGTCAGCGCAGACGACTTACGAGCCATCAATCGAACATCAGTCCTCCTCTCCGACAACAGCGGCATGTACATGTCCGAGCTAAACGTCCACCACCAACTCCACTGCCTCAAGATGATCCGCCAAGCTTTTTACCCAGAATACTACACCGAACGACCGATGCGCCACATGGAGGAGCATCTCGACCACTGCATAGACAATATCAGGATGGCGTTGATGTGTAAAGCGGATATTTCGCTGCAGACGTATGACTGGCTTGATGATAATCGACGTCCGTTTGCCAATTTCGAGATTGAGCATGATTGTTTTAATTGGGATTCTGTCAATGAGTGGGCCATGGAGAGGAGTTTTGATCTTTATGATAATGAGACGTTGTTACATCCAATTTTTGGTATGAAGGTGTCTGTCTTTGAGCGTGAATATTGCTGACACAAGATAGGACCTTCGTTCCCCGTTGATGAGCATGGGAGATTGATCGTGACAGATGATGCGGACCCGTTGGACGGCAATATTATCACGCCGCCTGTGTGATGAATTGTAAATATCATTGGAATAAGAAGAGACCGGATTTACTATATCGGGAGAACGGAAGTAAGACTGGTACATAAGTTTTTTCACACACACTTCCAATCGTCCGCTTTCGATGTCGTTGGCAACGGCGTCAGCTTTTGTTTGGTGAAAGGCTGGTACTCGTTTCGCTTCGGATATCTAATGCACGGTCAGTACGTAATGACACCATTGATCAATGTTTCCCTTCTGCCTTTGTTGCCTTCGACTTTGTTCGTCAAAGTGGGACCTCGAATCCCTTCAACCATGAAGATGATTTTGATGGCAAAACGGAGAGGCGTGGTTTGAGGGCTAAACGAGGGACTTCGGAAGACAACACATACCTGCAATGTCTTCTTTTGAACAACACTTTAGCATCAGCATCATCACTCATTTTCGTACCCTCCAGCTCCTCAGGGGCTTGTCCATTCTCCACCCAATCGACCACCGCAGCAAGAACATTCGATCTTGGCTCATAGGGAAGGCTAGAAGCACTCTGACCCACCATCGAGGCTCCGGGACCACCGCTGCAATGGTGCATCCCCGAGATACGAAAGTATCTGAGCCACATTTCAATATCTTCATCCGAGCTCTTCGATCTCAGATATTCATACCATCTAGCAGTGTTATAGCTAGTGATTTGCTGATCTTGCATGCCATGATATGTCAGTATCTTGCCGCCTTTCTTCGTGAACGCCCGTAGATCTTTTGGTGACGGCCAAGTGCGGATATTGAACGGATTCAGTTCTTGAGCTAGACGAACATCTTCCGTGTTGAGAGTTGCTGGATCCCAGGCTGGATCTGAGTGAACGACGAATCGAAACCAGTCTTGAGAGTCGCTGAATGGCTTCCCTGATAGCAGTCGATCTACGGCGCGTTGCTCACTACCTACTTGCAGGGCTGGAATTATCAGGGTCCCGTCTTCATATGTAAATGGAGCGAAGACACGTTTTACAACGTCCACCTGCTTCGACGTCAAGCAATTGCTCGTCTTTTCAGGTGTGCAGAGTAAAGACTCAGCTCGAAACTGGCACCGGTCCGGATATTCGATGATTCCATCTTTGACTCCGTCAAGCCCGTCGCATTGCTCCAGTATCTCATCATGAATCAGACCCGACCAGATTTCCGGAGTGATGAAGTCGAGAGAACCTGCTGCACCGGTGATTGAGAAAAATGAACCTCGCCAAGACACCATGTTGTCGAAATCCAGCGCCGGCGACCCAGCGACTATTCCGTCAAAGTCAATTGGATACTTCTCTGCATTGGCGATACCTTGTCGGCCTCCTTGAGAGCAGCCCAGGTAGTACGATTTCTTGTGCTTGTCACCATAAAATTGGTGCGCCAAGCGCTTGCCAGCGACTACACTGACATGTAATGATCGATCCGCGAAATCGTGTAACACGTCCGCGTTTTGGTAGAATTCGGCACCTGATGTGCCATTATGTCCATTGTTCGCAGCAAACGTAGCAAATTGCTGTTGAGTTCCGTATACAAGGCTGGTATAATCAAGGCCTGATCATGTCAGAAAGTCATAAGTTTATGGATACTTGACAGCAAGCATACATCCATTTAAGCCTCCATTTCCAGTTGCTAAGACCCTTCCGCTGTACTGTGTAGGAAACCAGGCTTCGAAATGTATTCCTGAACGCTTCGAGGTATTGATTCGAAGCGCAACACGGCATATATCCTGAGAAAGGGCCGCTGAATTCCCAGGCCCGCCGCATGTTGGATGTCGATATGGTAACGCCACCGTCGAGCCTTTGATATGATGCTCGATGATTTCAACTTTGGCATTCCTGAAGGTAGGTTCAAATTTCAGGCATTTTTTCCGGAAGTCTTCAACAGGCAGTACTGCCTTCGTCCAGTGGATCAACAATGATAACGATAGAAGATGTGCCGTGTACATCTTGAAAAGGACAAGGCTGCCCACTGCACTTAATATCAGCAAAAACCCAGGCTCTGATGGACAATCGCGTTTCCAAGCTTTGTATCAAGACAGCAACCTCCAGAGGTATGGCGAGAAACCTGTACAAGTGAATGATACCGTACGACATACCAAGAATCACCACCAGACTCAACAGCGAACGAAGCACATCCTCAAAGTCCAACCCCTCTTTCTCCAACAAGCGAGTCATACTCCACTTCATAACCACCATGGGAGGTGATCATAGGTCAAAGGAATCGACAGGGAGTCTTGGAAGCGGAGGACTCGCGTATGCATTGATCCGGACGCGGCTATCTGATTTGTGCGCGTGAGCGCGACGTGGCAGGCTCATTGCGAAGCCGCTAACCTCAGCTACTGCATGTATACGCCTATCAAAGGAACTTGACATGATTGATGATGCTGTAATGACGGACTCTTGTGGTGTTTGCTCCTTGTTGGGCGTAATGCTGAGGAGAGAGTTTCAGCGGGGTGAGATTTCGGGAGCTCGCTTTCAAAATCTCAGGCAGAACTTTCAAATGGAATCTTACCCTGTACAGAGAAACTCCATTTTTAGAATCAGAATAGTCAGATCAATCATGGCTCGGGATCGTATTTAATATTCAGAACAACAAAAAATTCAAGCGGAAGTCATAAGTTCCGGCCCAATCGGGTAATGCAGGTGGACGAATTAGAATTTGCATAAGGCTGACGCTGCCAAAAGATGGGCATCGACCGAATTCTCGGTATGCATTAGTTCTTCCACCACTAACTCAAGTCTGTTCGAGGGGTTGTCTTCGGGCAATCTCATCAAGAAAACCCCCAAAAAAGAAGGTATAATATCATCCTCTTCTACCGTTTCTTAGGTCGCATACAATGTGATAAATTGAAAAGCATCCTGAAATGGTCAGAAAATTATCGATCTTGATTCTCATTTTAAGATCTTATTATTGAGAAATACCAGAAGCATTCTCACGTCACAAGAGAAAGACATAGTGACGACAAGATTGACTCAATTAGTTTCCTCAAACTGGAGTCTAAGCCACAACTGCTTCGATAACAGCGCTAGTCCCAACTTGTGCCCGGTGTATGTTCTCAATTTTGAATCCAGCTTTGCCTAGCATCTCCTGCCAATCGGCCTCTGTCCTCTCTTTTCCATCGCAAACGGTCATCATCATCAAGTCAACCGAAGCTTCCATAGGTCCACAATTGACATCCAAAAGCACGAAATCGTGGATCAATAGTCGAGAGTATTTTGTATCCATCGCCGCTTTGGTCGGTGCCAGTATCTTGAGACAAGTCTCATCGTTCCAGTCGTGCAAGACACGGCGCAGGTGGTAGTATTTCGCGCCCTTGACGGGCTGCGGCTCGAAGAAATTGTGGACCATCGGCTCGAACCCGAGCTCCTCTGCGCGGCCTACTGGAAGGCTTTCAATCGATTTGGGCAGATCTTGAAGGACGAACCGGCCGGGTATGTTAGGGTAGGTCTTTCTGATGTGTCCGATGGCCTGACCTGCTCCGCCACCAATGTCTACCAGGGCAACTCCATTGGCTTCGACGTCCAGTCCAGCTGCGCTCTCAAACATAGGATAAGGTGCCCGCATTTCTGGAGGAAAATTCTCTTGAAGCGACATGGCAGAATCAAAGATCACAGAATCCTTGGGGTTTTGTTCGAAAAAGGTCCAACAATCAGAGCCGAATACTTCCACGGCGATGTTGTCTTCATCGCTTGCCCATGAGGTTTTGTAGTCGTGCTTCTTGAGCCAAGCTGGAAATCGACCCCAGATCTCCATTCGCTTATCGAAGTGCGCGATCATCCAGTCTCTCAATGCAGGTACAGTAAATGCATATGTCTGCGGAGTAGCTTCCCACGACGTAGAATCGATTTGCTTTACAAAGCCCAAGGCGCTGACCAAACGAATGATGCGTTTGAGAAGCGAGGGATCCGCCCCGGTCTCTTGTGCCAGATCCGACAAGCTGGTCGGGCCTTGCTTTGAGGCTAGATTCTCAAAGATTTTCAAGTCAATAGCCACGCGAATCGCCATTAGATGGGCAGGCTAGGTTGTAGAGTCAGCGGTGCACGAACTCGCCACGCGTATAGGTCTATTCATACGACGGTAGACAATGAAAGCAAAGAAATCGCAGGCCCCAATGCGGCTCCAATGGTGGCATGAGAGAGGCCCACGAGTTGCTCCTTGCCAGCCGCTATGGCCTTAAGATTGGTAGGATCATTCTCGATGGTTGAGAAGATGGCTTCGAAGCTTGCATTGAGACCGGCCTGAAGCTGCTTGAGTGTTGCTATCTCGTCCGCCATGGCAATGGGAAAGCGTTGAAGAAGAGGTAGGACTGTAAAGTGTAGGAGACCCAAAGTTAAGTGGAAGAACGAAGTTAGTCTTAACAGCAACTTGGAGCCGGGTGTTTCATACTAGCCCTAACCACCTCCATCCTTTGCTCGGAAATGCGGCTTGATAATGGCGATGCGTAGGGCACCAGATATGCCGTCATGTCTCTATTAGTATTCGCTCTATGAGTATTCGTTTGTTCGACTCTGCCAATAGTATTCGTGAGGTGCCTGAGGTATTTCAACGATAGGTTTTGCAGGTGGTAAGGATCGCCCGGCATTAGTGCTTACTTTTACAATGATGATGATAAGCGCTGGGGCTTATATAAGCCCCACTGGACCCCGGCCTCCAGCTGCTACCTACACAGTAAGGTGCTGACGGTTACCTACTGTGTAGTATGACTTCTCCAACTCCCGGATCACCCAATGGCTCCGGTCAGATCTTGCCAGCAGAGGCATTGCCAACCTACGAGGCGGTAAATGAATCCAGAGGTCTGTGGACAGATGGGATTGACACGCAAGTTAGAGGTGTGTAGGGATCCCAGGCCCCCCTTGCGGGAACGATACTTATTATTTATAAACCAGACGATGGACGTGTTGACATCCTCATCAACGACATTGACCAATGTCTCGGTCGCCACATAGATCAGATACAGATAGCTGCCAATCAAGAAGAAGCTCAATGCCCGGACCCTACACCTTCTCCAGCCTATTCCTCCCGTCCGCCTCCCCCCCTCAACATTGTAATCCAAGTCGTGGGATCACGAGGAGATGTACAACCATTCGTCGCTCTTGGGCGCGAGCTGAAGAATAGCTACGGCCATCGTGTGCGGTTGGCCACGCATGGTACCTTCAAAAAGTTTGTCGAGGAGAATGGTCTGGAGTTCTTTGACATTGGTGGTGATCCGGCAGAGCTCATGGCCTTCATGGTGAAGAATCCCGGGCTAATACCCGGCATCAAATCCTTGAAAGATGGTGACGTTGGAAAAAGGCAGAAGGGCATGGCTGAGATCCTCCAGGGTTGCTGGAAGTCATGCGCCGACGTCGATGAGGTGGAAGATCACGACGACTCCATGGTAGGTTAATGTGCTCCCCTCGATGGTTTTCTGCTATGGCGAGGCCCTATACGACCCGCTGAAAGTACTTTGGAAACGCAGTTGACCCATCTCAATGCGTACTCGACAATCTTCTGAATAACATCAAAGCGTGATCACAGCGTTCACTAATTCTATATCCCTCGTAGAATCTTGAACGGTTTATTATGCTTAACTTAAGATCTATATTGATAGATCTCTAGCGAGATACTTTCTAACGTCGCTAGAAATTAATTGATATCAATCCTGAGTTAGTAAAGTTTAGATCTAGAGGAGATATCGTATTATCTAGTAACTGAGGGACATAGAATTAGTGGACCCGCAGTGGGATGATCAGAGAATCCACGACGTCGATAATGCATGACAAATCCCATGCTGACTTCGGTGGTTTCCGCAGGATGAAGGGCGCATGAGAAAGAAACCTTTCGTAGCCAACGCTATTATCGCCAATCCGCCCAGCTTTGCTCACATACATTGCGCGCAGAAGCTCGGCATTCCTTTGCATTTGATGTTCACAATGCCGTGGAGTGCGACGAAGAGTTTCCCGCACCCTTTGGCGAATATCAAGTCGACCGATCCTAACGGCAGCATGACAAATGAGATGAGCTACACTATTGTCGAAATGATGGCCTGGGAAGGCCTCGGAAGTCTCACTAACAAGTTCAGGACTGAGACTTTAGGCCTGGACCAGCTCACGCAGGCGGCAGGTACAACTATGTTACATCGCTTGAGAATACCGCATACTTACTGTTGGTCACCTGCTTTAATTCCAAAGCCCAAGGATTGGGGTCCACACATCTCATTGTCTGGCTTCTTCTTTCTTTCGCTGGCGTCGGATTACGAGCCTGACGCGGACTTGGCAGCTTTCCTTGCTGCAGGACCGCCACCTGTGTATATCGGGTTCGTAAAGCTCGCTTCTTCGGGCCCAAACTGTGGGGTTAATTGGCATCTATAGGTTTGGCAGCATTGTCGTGGACGACCCTAACGCGTTGACCGATATGATCTTCGAAGCTGTTAATATTACCGGGCAGCGTGCACTTGTATCCAAGGGCTGGGGCGGACTGGGAGGTGATGCACTCACCAACAAGCCCGAGGGCGTTTTCATGCTAGGCAATTGCCCTCACGACTGGTTATTTCAGCATGTCTCTGCGGTCGTACATCATGGGGGAGCAGGTACGATGTCCGCAGGAATAGCTCTCGGCAGACCTACTGTTATTATACCTTTCTTTGGCGATCAACCATTTTGGGGAGCCATGGTCGCTCGAGCCGGCGCAGGACCACTACCAGTCCCTTTCAAGGAGCTCACGGCCACCAAATTGGCAGAATCCATTCTCGAAGCACTGAAACCGGAGACACTCGATCGGGCCAAAGAGCTGGGCGAGAAGATTCGACAAGAGGAAGGCTGTCAATCTGGCGCAGAGAGCTTTCACGCGAATTTGGACATCGAGGATTTGCGGTGTATGATGGTCAACGATAAGGCGGCCGTCTGGCGACTGAAAACGAACGGCCCGAAGCAAGGTGACGTTCGACTAAGTGCCCTCGCAGCAACTGTGCTAGGCGATGCAAAACTGATCGACATCAATCAACTTTGCCCATATCGACCATGCGAGTACCCTGTCGAAGAACTAGGCCTCACTTCCAATATTCAAAGTGCGAATCCAGTTCTTAGTGCTGTTGGCTCTGTTGCGTCCGGCATTATCCATTTGCCAGTCAATCTTGTCAAGGCTTATACGGGCCTGGTATACCAACCCTACAAAGGGGCACGTGAAGATGGATGGAGAGGTTTCGGCAAAGGGCTCGGAAAAGGCTTTAGTGGTTGGCTGTTTGGGAGACGACTTGGCATCTTGATAAACGGCAAACGGTATGGCATGCGCGCCATCCACAAAGCTATCACGGAACGGTTCGGCTCTGGGACAATCAGCTACATTTTAGCCGCCAATTTCGCTCAGGGATTCGAAGAAATGAAAGAGTCCACCTTGGAGCAGAGACAGGATATCTTGAGGACATGGGAAGAGCTTGCGCCTGATCTGAAATCGAACAAAAGCGAAGGAAGCGTGAGCGGCAGCTCGTTCAGTCTTTCGAGGCTAACATCCGGCAGCTCATCGAGCTCGCAGGCAAAGGTTAAGGATGAATCGCTGGTTACTGCCACGACATCCAAAAAATCGGGTGATCCTGGGCCCTCGACCTAATTATGCGTTCTCCAATTTCTCAATCTGGCCACATGCTGCAACTCGAGAGGAATCTAGAATGCGTGTACATTACCAAGTGGCCAACGACGCTCAAGTAGTTCTTGTACGCGCATACTTCCAGACATGATATTGATTCAGCGCGTCCAATAAGGGCATCAACATGATAAAGAAGCCTATACGCAGATCCAACCCGGCCACTTCGACCTCAACTTTCACAGCTGTTGAGACTTTGAGATCTATTCGGAAGCTCGATCGAAAGATATCTTGCAAGCAGTGTCAATGACTTCCCTCTCCGAAACAATCAACTGCCCCGGATCTACAATTCGGAGCGCCATGCAAAGCCGAGGAGAGGCTGATCATCTTATGCAGAGTGTGAGGCTCTCCACAAGATATGCTGTTTGCTTGTGTGGATGCAGAAGTTTCTAGTGCACTGTTCTAAGAACTGAAGCTTGTCTTCACAGCGAGCGTATCAATGTTCCGACGAGGTTCTTGTTTACAAGTGTAAAAATTCGTGTCAAGACCGATTTGATTTGCTTAGTATGATGGCGATACTAGTACGACCTGTTCTTGAGCTCCACAGTCATCTCTCTACAACTTTCTGTTCGTTGACTCTGATCCCACTTTCCTACGAGCGTTATTCCTACGTGCTGACAACGTTAGCAGAACCACTGTGCAACACCCCTGTGCAACATTATTTAGTCACCTCCCCCCATCAAAGAATGGCATCTATTAATGCCTACACAGGACCTGGCAACATTACTGGTCAACTAGGGTCTCCTGTTCACCCCATCGCCTACTGTCTCACATAGGTCGACCCAGTCCCAATTGTCTGACGTGCCGGCTATCTCTACTCAATATTTACATTATTTTGAGCTACGTATGGCGAATCGGAAGACCACTTCTGAGCCACCCCTCTCTCGTACTTTCTGGGAACTATCAGACTCCCTCTCCTCTCACGTCTCTAGCTCAAACCAACTACACAATAATTGCAGCTTTCGATCGGGGAGCTCAAAACTGTCATCGGTTTAAGGTGAAGTAAAAGCACCAAAGTAGGTCAGTTTTTGACGAATTCAGCATGATGAGGTAAGATCTCAGAACGAGGCTCGCTGGATCAACAAGAATATCTCCCATGCATACTCTCATCTCGCCGATCATCCTCCACGCCAACATGGAAAACAATAACCACAAACCATCTCCCTACCCCACCCGAGTCTTCTTCGCCGCCGCCGTCGCCGCCTCATCTCCTTTCCCAAGATACCTCTCCCGAAACGCAATTTCCTCCTCATCCTCCGAAACAGGACTAACAGCTCTAGCAGCAACTACACACTGCGCCCTCACAACCATCAACCCACCCACCCTCTTCTTAACAAAACTTTCCTCTCACGCTCCCACCATCCCAACCAGCTTAGGCAACGGCGTCGGCTCCCCCAGAATCGGTAAAAATTCCTTCATTTCCTTTAACAAGGCGAGATGCGTATCGAACCAGAATTGAATCAGGGCTTCCTTTTCGCACAGATAAGTGTGAAGAGGCATTATTTTGGATTTGAGATGCAGGTGGAGTTGGGTTAGGCGTTGTTGCGTGCTGGTACTGAAGGTGCGTTTGAGGGTGAAGTAGTAGGTTGTATAGTCTGTTAGGGCTTTGTGGACTAAGTCGCAGCCGCCAGGGAGGATGAGGTGGAAAGGGGAGTGGTTCTGGTAGTGATGTTTTTAGGAGGTTACCGTGGGCTTGGAGGAGGGGGAGGGGGGAGGTGGGGAGATGAGAGCTTGTGGGTGGTGTCATTTTGGTAGGGTCCGAGAGAGCGCGCTTGCCTTTTGGGATGGGCTTAGTTTTGGATTGATATTGCGTTTGGAAGGGAATGGGATGTTGGATGAGGGGGGATTTGGGACTTACGGGATATTACTTGTAGGGAGAACATCTTTGAGACGGGAAACAATGTCTTTGGTGGTGAGTGGGAGGGATATTGTATTGGATCAAAGTTGTGGAAATTGTTCTTGAACATTGGGGATCCGGGATCTGGGGTTCTGAGGTGTGTTGTCGAGGACGCGTTGTTTGGTCTTGGGACACATCTTCAACACATTTGCTAACACTGTAATCAGCTAGTCAGAGCCTTACCTTTACTTACTGCCAGGTGCCAACTTCGGTGGTGAATATATGTGACTGGAAATCACCGTTATTACTCAGTTCTAGTATCAGTATTCCCCCTGTTGAAGTTCCAATAGGTGAGGGAAAATAACAACATAGCACAAGTGAAGTCCAACAGTAATAGATCCCATATACACTCCAAAGTCTCATCACTATTCCTCTATCATTCTCCAGCACACACAGCAACTTACAAGCTATCCTCAAGTCTACCACTCACCTCTCTCACCTTACACACTCGACTTCTCTTAAATTTCCAAACCAATCACTACGATCATGGCTCCATCCTCCCGCCCTCGTTCAGGAAATGGCCCCATCTACCGTAGCAGCTCTAGCTCTCTCCGCGCCGGCAACTCAAACTCAAGCAACTCGCTCCGTCGCCAAGTTCTATCCAACGCCACCTTCAACTACGGCAATAGAGACGAAGCCGCCATCATTAGCGATAGCAGCATCCGACACACTGCCTCCGCTCCTTCCTTACACTCTTCTCCCGGCTCATCCCGTTCATCTTCGTCCCGCCCCGCCCACAAATTCCAATTCCAAGCTGACAACGACGACTCATCCTCCCGTACGACGCGAGACTCGAATGTGATCCGCCATACGACAACCACCACGGTCGGTTCTTCGGGCAACACCTACCGCGTTGCTGTTGTTGAACCAGCTGGTTCATCTTCGAATACTTGGTCATCTCGATTTTCGGGTGAGACTGTCGTCGCTTCGTCTCGTGCCCCTGATTCGATTCGCTCCTATGGTTCTTCTGCTGCGTTTTCGCGTCGGGCTGGTGGGGATGATCGGTTGTTGATGCCGCCGCCTAGCTGTCGGGATGGGAATTCCCGAGATGGTGGTTTGGGCTCTTCGCGCAATTGTGGTTCTGGTTCTCGTTCTTTGCGTCGCTAAGCGGTTTGCTAATTTGGTGGATGGACGGTTTGGAAGTGACTGATTTTATGATCGACTCTTGATGTAGTTACCTAGATATCGGTCTAGGATCCCTTGTTGAAACGATGGACCGATGTTTTGTCGGTAAGACTTTTACCAGCTTGGAGCCAGGTTGAGATTATGGAAGGAGAGTGTTTAGGGATTGACAATGTCGGACAAACTGACTAGAAGATTGAGATTAATCACAACTGTTACTCAGGGAGGCGTTTGCTTATGATGGCTTGCTTGTGCTTGAGTTAGTAATGCTTTAGATCCCAATGTTTTCACATAGCATATTCTCTGACCCCAAGGCCAAATTGTCAATTCGCATGTCCCCACCTTACTTTCCCATAACATCCTTCATATACTTCTTCCACCCCATCTTTCCCAAATTCCCATCCTTAATCATAACATCCCCCTCATTCTTCTCCGCAAACTTATCAACCACATCTCGGATTCGAGGATCCGAAACACCAAGAATCCTTGCGGCATAGATGGCCGCATTAGTGCTGTTACCAATCGCCATCGTCGCGACCGGTACACCACGCGGCATCTGCACGATACTCAGCAGACTATCCATGCCGTCTGTACTTGACGCCTTGATGGGCACACCGATGACAGGTAACGCGGTATGTGCTGCTGCCATACCGGGCAAGTGCGCGGCGCCGCCTGCTGCAGCGATGATAACTTGGTAACCGTTCGAAGCGGCGCGCATGCTGAAATCAGCCATGTGACCTGGTGTCCGATGCGCGGATGTGATGTGCACAGAAAAAGGGATGTTGAATTTCTCGAGGATCTCGAAGCCAGCGACTAGATGTGGCATATCGCTATCACTTCCCATGATGACGGCGACCAGGGGTTTTCGTGCGCTCTGCAGCTCTGCATCTGTTGGTGGGCTTGATGAGGAAGAGAGTTTTCCGGAGACGAGATCGAAGGTGTGGAGGAGGGGTTGGAGAAGCGTTTCGCATTCGGACATGGTGTGCGCTGTTATTGTGACGTGACCCATTTTGCGGCCTTTGGTGCCGGCGCCTTTACCGTAGAGGTGGACGCTTGTTCGAGGGTTTGAGAGGGCGGCTTTGGCGACAGCATGGTGGGCGTCTGGTGTGCTGCCGCCGAGGATGTTGAGCATGATTGCCGGTTCGCGCAGTTGGAGGGACTCTGCTGGGATGGGGAGGTCGAGGATGGCGCGTAGGTGGGCGTCGTATTGAGAAAGTGGACAGGCTTCGATGGTGTAGTGACCTGAATTATGTGGGCGAGGTGCGATCTCGTTGATTAAGAGATCGTTGTTTGGTAGTAGGAACATCTCGACACCGTATACGCCTTTTCCTTGGAAAGTTCCTACTGCTTTCTTTGCTAGTTCTTGGGCTGCCGCGAGAACAACGTTGGAGACACCTCGAGCTGGAGCGTAGACAATCTTGCATATACTGTTTTCGTGGACTGTCTCAACAGTGGGAAAGGCTAATGTGCCCGTTGCTGTTTGCACGACGTTCACGGCAAGTTCTTTCGTGAAGGGTGCCCATTTCTCAGCGTAGAGTGAATTTGCGCCACGGTTCCCCAATGCTTTGATAGCGGCCGGAATATCTTGTTCGCCCATGACTGGAAAATTTCCCCTCCCGTCATAAGCGTCTCGTCGAGACTTGAGCATATATGGATATCCAACGGTTGCACCGACAGACCTCAACTCATCCTCAGAATCGCCTTCGAGAGGAATAGCATCAGCGACAGCGACGTGTGCTTTGTTCAAGTGAAGCTTCTGCGCATATTTGTCTTGGATGATCTTGATAGTGCTGGGTGACGGCTCAACAACCGCAAAACCGGAGTCTTGGACCTCAGCCAGAACATCGGCATCAACATGTTCGATCTCGATACTGAGGACGTCGCAACTCTGCGCTAGCTGCTTGATTGCGGCGGCATCCTTGAACGAGCCTTCGATATGGGATTCGTGGTTTGTGATTTGTTTTGCTGGAGCGTTATTCTTGTCGAGAAAGCGGATACTGACGTTGAGTCGGTTCGCGGCCTCTCCTAGCATACGGCCAAGCTGGCCGCCACCGAGGACGCCAACAGTCCTGTTCATAGTGTGCTAATGGAGAGAAGTTGGTATGGCTGTGATTTAGATATCAGTTGGTGAGATCATTACCACAGCTCAGCTTTTGCTTTTCATTAACGAGATTTTGTTTTGTGTTTGTGAAAAACAAGATGGTAGAAGGATCTGTATTGATGATATACAGTAGAGTGAATTCATGCAGCTTTAGAACTCGTAAACCATGATTGGACGAGTGAACCAACGTGGAAAGATAAAACATCTTGTCAGAAGTGGACGCTATGAAATCGATTCGCTCGTGAGAGTACCTACAGGTTGCTATTGGCTATGCACAATTCTTTCGTGAGCTCACAGATTTAGGCTCAGCAGAGATGTTTGTGATGTCAAAGTTTTACTGTCTGAAGAACCCTGAACAAATTGCGAGATCCGAGGCCCCTGCTGAGATCATGTGATGCTGACCTTTCACTCCTCCGAGTTCCTTTTGAACCTCACTCCCAGGCTAGCTCTCTCTCTCTCCTCAACGCCTGGAATTTTCGATCATAGACATGCCTGTGTCTTCCACTAGAAAAGTGGCTCGGCCAGCGATGGACCAGACAAGCTCTCTTTCTTCTCCGACCATGCATTCTGGGCGCGAAAAAACCGAAGTATCGACAGTCCAAGTGCTGTTGGTGGACCATTACCTATAAACAAATTATCCTAGATCGTGATCCATCCTCTCCGCAAAGTTTCCCATTATTCCGAGAATTCAGCTTGAAATTCGTATTTCGCATTCGTGAACAGGTACTTCACGATGCTGGCATTCAACGCATACATAATTTTGAGCTAGCAGAGGTCACCTCAACTTCGAACGAGGTTTTCATGCTGCAACGAATGCGTCTTAGACGCCCAATAATCGAAGGACACCCATGACAAAAAGGCCAGACTTTCATTCCACCCTAAACGAACTCAAATCACGGCCCATGCTTTGTGGGAATAAAATGAGTCAAGGATGAGTGATGACGGAAGTCAAAACTACGTTGACAGTTAGCAATAACGATGTCACTCGAAGTCCTATCATGAAATGGAACTCTCTAGTTTAGGATCGCCAATCTTTATTCCTGAAAAATTTTCGAACCAGGATTGCCAGAAAGTTATCGATAGTGGTCCGAGGTTCAGCATGCCCAAAAAAACTCGTTAAAAAAGTAGCTTCTTTGAGTTCACTTGACATATTGGCAAGCACCCATGGAAACACCCACACTGGTAGAGCAACCAAGTAGACCCCTTCGCCTCCTGCCTCCGTGATATCATATGCAAAACCGGACTTTCATGACTAGAAGGACTACGGCAAACAGCTATTGCTTGCCTGTAAGGAGCTCTTCAGCCTCCTTATTCTTGGTCCCTGTTTTCTCCGCTTCTGCGAGACTACTTTCCTCCTTCTTCAAAGCTGTGCCAGATGTGCCCTCGGAGACGCTCTTTCTAGCACTCTCCTTGAGTCTCTCGGAATCCTCTGGCTTCAGATCCGTCTTGCGATCCTCCTCATCTGAATCGCCCAAGCTGAAGGGGTCATTATCTTCCGCCTCTGGGTTTGGCGCAACTGAGGTCAAAGGCTGCCATTTCTTGCCCACTGTCTTGGACGCGCTGGAGGGTATCGTCCCTGATGTCATGCCACTCGAGGGTGAAGGCTGGCGGTAAAGAGCATCAACTTCATCCACAGGGCCAGGCTGAGGCGCGGCAGGGGTAGGTTTGAAAAGATTTGGGTTGGCAAGTGGGCGAGTCCCTTGGCGTTGATTGCCTTGGGGAGAATTAGTTTTGAGAAAGTCGTTCAGTTGTGTGGGGGTCGTACCATTGTCGTCGTGAAGCTCCAGCTCCCTGAAATCGTCGCTGAGGACTCGTGGATCAGCATCATAGCGCTCACGATCTCCACTCCTCCTTGACTGTTCCTGGCTCATCTTGCGGATGCCGCGCATTTGTTCTGATGACGATGGACCAAAGTTTTGTCGTTGTTGGGCTCCTTGTCGACTCGATTGTGCCACTGGTGGTTCGTCATCCTCGTCGCCATCAATCTTTTTCTTAAAGTCTGTGATCCATTTGTTGAACGTCTTCTGCGTATCTTGGAAGCCCTTTTGAAGCTGTTGCTTGATGACCGGGAGATCGTCGTCGAAAAAGCTGTGCTCCTTGTCATACATTTCGTTGGCTTTTAGACCAGTATCCGCTCTTCTCTTTGGCAAAGGAGGATTACCGCGTTCTTGAGAGCCAAATCCTGTGGTTCCTGATTGGTATTGTTCAGCAAGTTGGCGGGCATATAGCTCATCCTTCTCAAGTTGGCTCAATTCGCGATATTGATTGTGCTCCTGTCGCTGGGTGGGACGGGGAGGAGGTGGTGGAGCTGGTTCTTCGGCCTGGAAGTTTGGGTCGGACATGCCTTTCTGTTGTCAGTTGCTATCATGTCTTTGGTGATACAAAGTCCATACTCAATAGCGCGTTGAACGCCGGCTCGACCTGTCCTCCACTAGCAAGCAGCACAGCCTTGATAACTTTGCTGTCCATGGTGGGGAAAGCTTCTTGGAGCGTTTGCTGAGCTTGTATCTGCGGGTCTACAGGTCTTGGGGGTTTGGCTGGTGGAGCTTCATCTTCATCTGTCACTTCTTGGAAGCTGACACGTTTGGGATGCTGGGTTGGCGTTGGAAGACGCTCTGGGTTCGTATGGCTGCTGCTCTCGTGATTATCATCATCGTGGTCGAAATCCGGCTCGCGAGCTGTAGTAGGAGACTCAGCGCCCGATTGCTTGGGCTATGAATGTCAGTACTGGCAATCGAAGGGCGAGCTGTGGAGGGGTAGCTTACCTTTTCTGATATTTGTTCGGACATTGTAGCTATTGTAGGGGAGGAGATTGGAGATGGTTCCGGAGGAATGAATACTACTGCCGTGGTTATACCAGTATTAATTCGTCTGCCTAGCAGCTTACGACGGGCCGACGTGGATGCTGTCTCGTGAGAGCTTGGAAATGACGCCCGTTGTGGCGCAAGCAACTCTATTCTACGCTGCTATATTGGACTCTGATACACCACCTCATCTCCCGACTTTTCATCAGATACAAGATCTGCATCATCAAAGTCGTCTTTCAGTACTGAGGGAGCAATTGAGATATGCTGAGAAGGTAGAAAGGTTCGAAGTAGTCATGGAAGAAGGAGGAGGAGCAGAATCATTTATCCCATCTCTGTACAAGCCGCCATCCTTGCTCCCGATTGCGCGTCATCGAGATGCCCTCCTCTACCTGGTCGAAACTTTCCCGGTCGTAATTGTGGTCGGTCAGACAGGAAGTGGAAAGACTACGCAAATTCCTCGATTTCTGGATCAAGCAGGATGGTGTCAAAATGGCAAGGTTGTCGCTGTAACTCAGGTAGGTGAGTGTCTACACTCTTGGCGTATATTCAGGTTATAATTCAATTTCATTTTAGCCTCGGAGAGTCGCCGCTACCACCGTGGCTACTCGAGTCGCCGAAGAAATGCGAGTGCAGCTCGGCCAGGAGGTTGGCTACAGTATTCGGTTCGAAGATGCAACCTCAGAAACTACCAGGATCAAATTCTTGACGGACGGATTGCTACTACGGGAGGCTCTGGTAGATCCGCTGCTGTCCCGATATTCCGTTATCATGGTTGATGAGGCTCATGAGAGATCCTTGAGCTCAGACGTCCTCCTAGGGTTGCTGAAGAAGATAAGAAAAAAGAGATCTGACCTTCGCATTATTGTCAGCAGCGCAACACTGCAAGCTGAAGACTTCTTACGATTCTTTGCCGGAGAAGAAGCCGATCAGGGAGGAGAACTCGGAGGCTCAATTGCACGGATCATCAGCCTGGAAGGACGAATGTATCCAGTGGATATCCACTATCTTGAAGAACCCACCGAAGATTATGTCGAGCGTGCAGTCAAGACCATCTTCGATATCCATGATCGAGAGGCAGAGGGTGACATTCTTCTCTTCCTTACAGGTCGCGAAGAAATCGACAGGGCAATACAGATGATTTCTGAGCAATCACTCGACCTTCATCTCAAGTCGCCATCGATTCAAGCGTTACCGATGTACGCAGGACTGCCCAATGATCAACAGATGTACGTCTTTGAGCCGGCGCCTGAAAACACGCGGAAAGTGATTGTTTCCACCAACATCGCTGAAGCGTCCATCACCATTGAAGGCATCGTCTATGTCATTGACTGCGGATACGTCAAGCTTCGAGCCTACAACCCGATCACTGGCATTGAAATGCTTACTGCCACACCTATCTCGAAAGCGTCCGCTACTCAACGAGCAGGTCGAGCCGGCCGCACTAAGCCTGGCAAATGCTATCGACTTTACACAGAAGTCACATATCAAGCTCTCGAAGATGCCACTGTCCCGGAAATCCAGCGTTCCAACCTCGCGCCAACGATATTGCAGCTAAAGGCCCTTGGCATCGACAACATCGCACGCTTCGATTATCTTACGCCTCCACCGGCAGAGCTCGTCATCCGCGCATTGGAACTCCTATTCTCTCTCGGCGCTCTCGACGATTATGCGAAGCTAACCAGGCCCATGGGAAATCGAATGGCCGAGCTTTCAGTCGAGCCAATGATGGCGAAAGTTCTCCTCATCGCACCGGCCTTCAATTGCCTCAGCGAGATGTTGACCATAGCAGCCATGACAAGTCTTCAGGGCTCGGTTTGGTTCTCTCATGATGGCGAAAAGAATGCTAGCGAATCTGCCCGACGAAAATTCGCAGTTGAAGAAGGTGATCATCTTACGCTCCTCAACGTCTATCAAGCATTTGTCACCAAGGGAAAAAAGGATGCCAAGTGGTGTCACAGCAACTACCTCAACTACAAGAACATGACGCGAGCAGTCAGCATTCGCAACCAGCTTCGGAGATATCTGGAGAGATTCGGCATGGACGTTGCGGAAAGTCTTGGTGCACCAGACGTAATTCGAGTCGGTGGGCCAGACAAGGCGGAGCAGATTCGGCGCTGCCTCACGACAGGGTACTTTGCACACGCAGCGAGAATGCAAGCGGATGGATCTTTCAAGTCTGTGAATGGCATGGTCCTGTGGGCACATCCGAGCTCATTGATGTTTGTAAGTGGAATTCATTCTTTTCGAGAATTATTTGCCTCTCGACTAATACGGGTAGAATCGAAAATCAGACTGGGTTATCTTCCACGAGATCATGGAGACTGGTAAAAAGACTTATATCAGGGAGGTCACAAAGATTGAGAAGAAGTGGTTGCTGGAGTATGCGCCTGAATTTTACCAGGTAAAGGGCAGATAGCAGTGAGGAGCTAGGAATCTTGATTCGACCCAAATCGTGTGGTGTTCACTGGCCTGTGGCTACGGAGTGTTGTGGGTCACGCTCACAAATAATGACAAAACAGTTATGGTGTATGAAGACATCTGATAGACGGTGAGTTTGTTTAACTGGTCCGCCCAGACACGACACGCGACTCTGTAAACACAGGACGTCCTTGACAAGGTCGTCTGGCTCTAATCCCGTACTCCTCCTCATCGCATCTCTGCATCCTGCGCGCTACTACTTCACTGTCATACCATCTGATACAAAATCTGTCAATCACTTTCGATAATGAACCAAGAACAGGCCGCCGCCCAACCTCAAGGCGATAAAGAAGCTATTGCCGAGTCCAAAGACGCAAGCTTTCGCGTATCCTTCACTAGCAACGCATCAACCACAGCATCTTTCTGCTGCGAGACTGCTGCGGAAATCGAACGCCGCGCACGCACAACACATCCTCCGTCTGTCGAAGCGTGGGCCAACGAGTCCGACGAATTCGAAGCGCCAGTCCCCGACGCTGATTCAAAGCTCAACACTCGTCTCGACCGGTCTGCATCTATCAACGCGGCTGAGCACGTGTCACTGTCTCCATCAAAACTCGCGCCCGCGAACAGCAAAGACGTCCGCAAAATCACTCCACCAAACCCGACACTATCTTCATCACCAGAGCAGGTTGAGAGTGGTCCTTGGTCGCTTGCGAATCCTCCTCCGACTCCACGCATCTCTCGCACGCCCAAAACACCACGATTTCAGCGGATCGGAACAAACATTTAAATTATCCGATCGTGACCATGAGGGTATTTCAATCATTCCTAATACGATCAAGGAATCGAGACTGACCTGACTTCAAATAGACACGTACGCGCCGGAACAAGGCGACACCACCATCGACTTCCGACCCGGCACTCCCACAACCTATAAATCAACCCAACATGTCCTTTCCATTTCTGAAACTACCCGATATTGCTCGTCGCCAAGTCTATTCGCACCTCGGTTTCCAAGTCGAGCCCCAAGTCACACTCTACTCCGACAAGCATAAAAAACCCGCCAACGCGATTCAAGTGCGCCAGCGCTACAACGTCGACTTCAACCGTTCCGGACACTTGAGTCAACCATGGACACGTGCAGTTCGCGAGAATCCACGCGTTTGTCTTGCTATGATGCTTGTCAACCACGAAATTTGCGATGAGCTTTATGCTCTATTGTATAGTAATTGTGTGTTCATGGTTCACCTGCAAGGGTCGGGGTAAGTCTATCCATTACTTCGCCCCACATGCATATCTTGAATGCTACGGAAGAAAGCTGACAATAACAAAAGAAAACCCCATGCTCGAAGTCTCACTCCGCGAGCTTGTAGATATATCACCCACCTCACCCTCTCCTACAATATCCACGCCAATTCCACAAAACACCACGAACTCCTCTTCAACACGAGAGATGAAAAGGAGGCACTCGTAGCCGCGATCAGTGCCGTCACAGCTCCGACACCAAATCTGATGTACTTCGGAATCAACTTCTGGAGCCCGAGTTTGAAACGCCTCTTCCCCAACTTCTCATTCGACGCCCAGCCAGACCGGATGCAGAAAACCGATACCGGCACACGCAGCAGCAGATCTTCTACGTCCAAAACCAGCAACACCAGCACCAACACAGCTCCCGACCCAACTGCCCGAATGAAACCCCCCTTGCCCTTCACCCATTCCTGGCTCTTACCACCCATCAGCGCGCTCATCCAGGAAGGAAACATTAAGATATTTGCCCTGTTGAGGGATGGACTTGGATGCGGTGTTCTGGATTGGGATAGGGAGAGAAGAAATATCATGAAGGGGATTAACAGGGATTTAATGAGGACGGTTGGTAAGGTAGTCACTTGATCGGTGTATAAACTGGACCAGCGATTGACCGGTTGCTAAGGTACAGGCTTTTGGGAGATTAGTCATGAATGGCGGTCTCTATGGATTTGTATTATTTTTGATTTTTGGCAGGTGTTGGGATGATACCCCTTTTCGAGATCAAACTTGGGAGATAATAGGCTGAGCATGATTCTTGCAGACACTTTGAAATCAGATAAGCTCACTCTTATTCATACCCCTTTCTTTACGTGGACCCTCTATCCCGGTGTACCCAACAGATCGCACGTTCGAATCGCTTAATTGGGATGGGATGGAGTGTCCAATCCGCCCACATACAAGCCCAATCTACCCGTTCTATACTCCTCTCGCTCCTCCCTCCTTCCCTCCCTGCTTCTATAATAATCCAACACCCTCCCAACAAACCCTCAGCCACAAAATCCCAAATCTCAAAACCACATCATCCCTTACCCAGCCCCCCCAAACCTACCCGTCCATCAAAAAACAGCCCAAAATATCAACACACCCACAAAAGTAAACCCAACACAATAGCAACCCCACCAGCATCCTCACCAAATCCCATCACAAAGCTAAACCACACCACAACAACCAAATACCAAACCCCNGCTCCGCAAACCATCAAAGTAACAACAACAAAGGACCTCACCACCTCAATAAGGTAACCTCCCTCAGAAAACCCATGTGATCCAATCGACCCTATGACATAATACCGGAAAAATTCCCTCAGCAAACGAAATACCCACAGATAATCAATTTATTTATTTATCCCTCCCTCGTCGCGAGGGAATGGACGAAGTTCCTTATACCCTCATCCTCATCCGTCGTCTCAGTGATAAAAGTAATCGGATAGGAAAGAATTCTAGTCAAGGGCTCAGCAAAAATATATATCTCAGTTCAATTCAATATCAAGTTTAATACCTCTCGTTTCCCTTTCCTCAAGCGCGAAAATTTTATCAACCAGTCGACGGGGGATATTGAAGGGCTGTTTGGTGGCTGGAATGAGCAGTTAGGGAAAATAAGTAGGAGGTTCTTTACGTGAGCGCCGACGATAGACTTTGGATTTGCTTTGTCTGTCGGAAGATTGCTAGTTGTTGAGTCTCGAGGGTCTGCTGGATGGATAGCGGTATGAGATTGCGGAGAGGAAGGTGACTCTATAGTCTGAGGTGGAGGACTACTATAGCGTAGTTATCAAGTGTTTTGCGACTTGTGCAACTGGTGGTTGTTAACGTGTTACCGTTTAAACAGCTAGTAAGCTAAAAATACTAGGTATAGAGACTACTAGTGGTAATCTTATTCACCAAGCTATCGTCTAGTGTGGAAATGAAGTGTATATAAGGGCTGTTTCCTTAAAAGAGGGGGGAGACCCCGGTTATATAAGGTAAACTACTGAAGTAGTGACTTCCTTGTCATAATTATAATAACTTCCATATCACTCTCCCTACATTACAAGATCCTCTCAAGGCCAAAGGATCCTATCAAACAAGCCTAAAAAGCTTAATATTAATACCGACCTAAAGACTCTTCCACTTCTCCTTATCCTCCTCCCCCTCCCCGTCCTCCTCCCCGTTCTCCTCCCCGTCCTCCACAGTCTTCTTATAAAAAAGCCCCTACTAGAATTAAACATACAAGTCGATCCTAGATAGCGTAAACTAGCGCTAAAAAGATAGCCAAGCTTTTACCGGCTAGTATAAGCGTATATTAGGAGGATATCTCCGTACCACCACGTTTTATTACTCGCAATGGATCCCCCAAGACATCTCGACGCTTTATAGGTTAGAATATATTAGTTAACGAGCATCGCTTATACTACTACATACTTTAATTAATAAAGTATGAACGACGCTACCGGGTATCTATATCTTCCACTTCTCCCCGTCCTCCTCCCCGTCCTCCTCCCCGTCCTCTATAGTCTTCTTACAAAAAAGCCCCCACTAGAATTAAATATATATATCAATCACAGACGGCGTGTACCAGCGCTAAAAAGATAGCCAAGCTTTTACCAGCTAGTATAAGCGTATATTAGGAGGAGATCTCCGTACCACGTTTTATTACTCGCAATAGATTCTCTTAAGACATCTTAACGCTTTATAGGTTAGAATATATTAGTCAACAAGTACCGCTTATACTACTATATACTTTAATTAATAAAGTATGAAAGACGCTACCGGGTATCTATATCTTCTACTTCTCCTTATCCTCCTCCTCGTCCTCCTCCCCGTTCTCCTCCCCGTCCTCCTCCCCGTCCTCTATAGTCTTCTTACAAAAAAGCCCCCACCAGAATTAAATATGTATATCAATCACAGACGGCGTGCACCAGCGCCGAATAGATAGCCAAGCTTTTACCGGCTAGTATAAGCGTATATTAGGAGGATATCTCCGTACCACCACGTTTTATTACTCGCAATGGATCCCCCAAGACATGTCGACGCTTTGTAGGTTAGAATATATTAGTTAACGAGCATCGCTTATACTACTACACGCTTGACTAACAAAGCATGAACGACGCTGCCGGGTATCTATATCTTCCACTACTACCAGATTCCAGATCTCGTCCTCCTCCTCGTCCTCCACAGTCTTACCACCAAAAAGCCCCCACCAGAATTAGATATGCAGATCGATCCCAGACGGCGTGCACCAGCGCCGAATAGATAGCCAAGCTCTTGCCGGCTAGTGAATATATCGATACTACTCTTCCCAGATGACCCAAGAAAAACGCCCGTCGCTCTGCTATGCCATATAAACAAATGAAATCCATCTTCTTTCCTCTCATCCATTCACTTGGTTACCTACTCGAATCAACAACCAAGCCTCTCCATCCGGCGGCCCCGGCATCAATATTCCTCCACTGTCCATTCGTGACGGCTTTCTCCCATCCCATCATGACCCCAAGGATCCTGCACCCGGCAGCCGAAACAGCGCAGACAACGGCATCGCTCTGCCCCATAACAGCGAGATCGAGTAAGTAAGCTCGTCCGACAAGGCGGCGGACGTTCATGGCAGCCTCAGTAGGTGGATTCAGGAAGTCAGGATTCTCATCCTCAAGCATCACACCGGAGCCTTTGTGACCTTCACCCTCAGCACCATATGCTTTCCACTTTCCGAGGTGCAGAAAACGGAGCGAGTCATCCATTCCCAAGCCGAAAAATTGATCGCGGTAGAATCCACCTTCCCATCCGTGGATTTCGTCCACCCACTGATTCTTCTTCCCGCCACTGGCGGCTTCGAGCTGGGTCTTGGAGGCCAAAGCAATGCGATCCTGTGCTCGCATGGCGCGAGACACCTCCGGCGCGGAATAGACATCTGGATCGTCGGAAGCGAGGAAAAGTTGGGATGCCATGAACCCAGGAGCTCCGTGTCGTGGCAGGAGGCCAGTGCCATTGGGTGTCTCGTCCGTTTCCCTTCCCTCCTTCGGACTCTCGCCATCTTCGACCCCTTCCTCCGCCTCGACCGGCGACTCTCCATGCTCCACTTGATCGTCATGTTCGTATTTGGAAATAAGAATGTCTCGAACCTCATCCATGTATCGAGTCAGTGGTAGGTAATCCTTCGAGTATTGCAATTCCCATGGATGTAGATCTCCGCGACGAACGTGAAGTCCGACGTTCATGCCACCCTTGTCGCGGGCTTCTGCGAATTTGACCCCTGTCCGCTCGGACACGTAATGCGAATCCCCATCTTCGGCCAGGCGAAACAGCGTTTCATAGCCAACACGCATGAGCTGGTAGACTCTTTCTTGGCGTCGTGTCTCGGGTTTGCGCTGATCAACGAACTCGGCGTCAAAAGCAGCGCCGAAAGTGAAGGGGAAAGTTGCGGCTGAGACGACGAGATGCCTGGCGGAATGAGGACATGGCAATCGTTGTGTGACGGGTGGCGGAAGACAGTTTGGAAGTGGTGGTGGCGCAAAGAAATCAGTGTAGTTTCCATATGGCCTGTGATGCAAGTTAGTCATGGGCCGTGATGTGATGCAAGGAATATACGGACCACCTCGTATCATCCACGAAGAAGGCCCGGCCCTCTTTCTTTGCCAGCCCATATGCTGTCCACATCCCCATCAACGTGTTGCCCATACCAGCGTCCGAAGTGTCCATGACATAGGTCAAACTCTTTCCACACGGTCTCCTGGCAGTGTTTGGATTCTCCAGTATCTCCTGCTCGCCAATCTTGCCCTCCTTGTTGGGATTCGGTATCAGACCCCTCTCTTGTGCCTCTTTGACATCCACAAACGATGGATCCTTTTTGTAGTAACCAGTACCACGCTTCCACTTCTTCCCGGCGCCATGGGCCAGCTCTTCCTGGATCTGCTCGGTCTGCTTGCAGATGTCGTAGTATTGTGATGGCAGCAGCGGAAAGGCGTGATGTGGTGGGATTGAAACTGTCCACTTCTTTCTGCCCTTGCTGTCGCTAACCATGACTGCCGAAGGCTCCTCTGGTAGGTCGTTTCCGGCAATGATTTCGTAATCGCCATTTCGGGGTCCTGAGGGTGACCGAGTGACGAAGCCAGTCCTCATTCCAAGCCATGACAGGATCACCACAGCACCAAATATCATGACGACCCTGCGCAACCTGCTCCGCGTGCTCGCCTGAACCTTCTTGCCATGGCGGGGTATCAATGATGGAAGTCCAGGCGAAGGCGGCGGTGATGGTGAGAGGAGGTATTCGGTAGGCGAAGCGAGGAGTAGTCCCTTCCTTGGGCTCACTCCAGGTGAGAGGCAGGCAGAGGAAGAAGTGGAAGAAGCAGAAGCGGTGGAGGACACGGACAGATTAGCAGCTCTATATGGATGCTTCATGGTGAAAACAAAGGTAGCGGAGACGAAAGGCTACAGGGTATCAAACGGTCTTGCAAGGAAAGAGATGACGTCGGCCAGCCGTGGTGGAATGGAGTGGTACAGCTCGTGGAGGTGGAGAAACGAAGGATCCTTGATGTTGGTGTGTTCGCAAGTAAAATAAAAAGCCGGGTCGAAGCAGCAAGCTGTTTGCTAGAAACGTCTCCACTGCCACATGATGCAGATGAGCAGGAGCGTGAAGGAAGGAGGAGGCTTGGGCGAATGTTTTACTGGAGTGTCGACGGGAGCGGTGGCTTAGAAGTGCTTAAGTGATTGTCGAAACAGAAACAGGTGGCGTTCGAAGTTGAAGCAAGGAGATTTGCACAAACCAGCTGCGGGGGGAATTAGACGTGATGAGGCTCTGCCACTGACTGACGGCGATGCTATGGTGGTGGTGGTGGAATAAAGAGGGATGGGGATGAGGGCACTGGGAGGGCCGAGGCGGGGAGGTTGCTGCAAGAAGGGAAGAGCAGCGGTGACAGAGTCGTACTGTGTAGTCATCGGCCGGGGCGCTCTGCGTGAACGACGTCCATCCCGCACCCAATGAACTCATGATGCAGCTGTTGCACCAGGAGAGAGAGGATGAAACATGCTGGCCGAAGATCCAGGCGAGAGACCCTGAACGCCCCCCTCTCATTAGCCACCACCCCCTGCTACAATCGCGCCTCTCACAATCTCTCTCCAGTGAGGATGGCCGTCTATTTCCGACTGATATGCTTTTTACGACCACTCCTCAACACCGAATGACCTGCTGATCTCCGCTATGAGGCGTGCTGACTGCCATCTGCGCATTGCTGTACGCAGGCCAACGAGGGCAAAAGACGGCTAGAGGTGCAGCCTGATACAACGACTATTGTACTCCCCATCCGGACTCACCATACTGTGATATTCCTCATCCGGACTCACCACACTGTGATATTCCCCATCCGGACTCACCATACTGTGATATTCCCACTCTTGCGTACTCAATTCACCCTTGTCCCTGTATTGCACCCGTTCATACTGTGGTAGATCCACTCCGACCGGATTCCCGGGCGACGCCTCTGACCTCTGAACCAGCACAAGCGAGACGAACACCCGCTCCCACCAACATTCCCTCCTCCCCTCTACCAGGACCTCTATAGCCCGACACGAACCAGATTCTCTTCTTTCATCCATCCAGACTTCACACCTAGGAGCAAGTCGCACAGTATCGCACAGTCCGTACCCAAGTAAGCGTCATACGCGACCACCAAGCCCCCCATCCAACCCTCCCCTCCCCGCCTCAAAACAAGAGCAAACCCATCACAATCATCGCAACAGGGCAAACCCATCATAATCTCAACAATCAAACCTACCACCGCGCAACGCCCCCCAACCGCGAACCGCAAAAGCCCAAACAATCCAATCCAAGCAGGTTAAACCTTGAAAGTTCCGACGACGTAGCTAATATGTATGCAACCATCCCACACCCGAGGCCGAAACTCCCGTCCCATGCAGGCAGCAGCCAACGACACAACATCAAGAACGAAAGAAAGAAAGAAAGAAACACAAGAAAACAAGAAAACAAAAATCGTGGTATGCCTTTTGCGCAGAAACGTGTCGAAACCGAGACCGAAACCGACGGGGAAATAGATTGGATGGGGGCCAAAGAATGGGTTAGTTGGAAAGTTTCCCAAGTGCGGTCGGACGAATATGTAGAAAACGTACCTACCTACATAAACCTCAGTGACACATATCCTCAAAAACCCATGTTACCTCGTTCCAAACAACATTGCCTTCACACATACAAACAAACCCCACCATCAACATCATCATTCTTAAATCGTCCACCACACCCCTCTTCCAACAAGTCTCCCGCCTAAAAGAAAATCCCCCCCGCGAACCCTTTCCCAACTCTCACATTGGAAATAACCACCACCACCACCACCCCAATCACCGAGTACAAAGTCCAATTCTCAAAGGAAAGGCTTAGCCAGATCAAGATACTTCACTCACCTACTACCTACAGCATATCCACCATATCCCCCTCTCAATAACATAAAATTCCACTCTCAAAAATCACTCACTACACCCGTATCAACGAAAGTGCAAAGACACAAACAACCAACACTAAAACCATGAAAAAATTTCTCTCTCGAATTTTCGAATTCGCATACTCATTACTTTCATTTCCCTTCCCTTTCTCTTTCCTTTCCCTTGCCATTCCCATTCCATTCCCATTCCATTCCCATTCCATTCCCATTCCATTCCCATTCCATTCCCATTCCATTCCCATTCCATTACCCTCTCCACGCCCGTTCTCGAAACAAAAGCCACTTCCAATCAAAAACGGGAAAAGGGTATCAAAACAATAGATCAACAAAGGAAAAAAAAGAGTAGAATCGAAAGAACCGAATCGTCTCCATCAAAGTGGTGAGCGAACCAAACATCTCCATCAGAGTGGGAGCGAACCAAACATATCCATCAGAGTGGGAGCGAACCAAACATATCCATCAAAGAGGGTGTCAACCCGATCATCGCCATCCAAGTGGGTGCCAACTCAAACCCAAAAGAGAACCATGAAGCGAGAGTGCCGTCATCCCATCCAATTCAAAATCAAGGAACCAGTGAGGCCTTTGCCCTCCCGTCTCATTCTTTGGGCGCCGAATCCCCAAAAGGAAATGTAGGCGCCATCGTCTTCCGTCCGGCTGTTATTACCTTGCCCCTACCCGGTGCTCCGAACCGAAAAGGACAACATCTTTCACAACCTCTTCCATTCAACTGGCAGTCCCTCTTCCATTCAACTGGCAGTCCCTCTTCCATTCAACTGGCAGTCCCTCTTCCATTCAGCTGGCAGTCCCTCTTCCATTCAGCTGGCAGTCGGCTCGCTAATGCGCACGCTCGTCTTTCTCTTGCTTTTGAGCCCGCCGCTGCCAGTACGTCCAATCGATATAGCGCTGTCCACACGCACATCTTGAGCCGAGTCTCCTCTCGTATGAAGCACAGGCCCACCCGTCATGCCATCCCTAGAGCTTCTCCTGCCAATGCTCGACTTTCGATCGAGTGGCCCAGAGTTGCCGTTGTGGACGCGCTCGGTAATCATCTCGTCCAGGAGTTTCGTCATCTCATCCACGCTCTTGGTCTTTCTCCTCTCCTCGGTAGCACCCGTCATCGAGATTCCTAGCGGCGAATTCAAACCGCTGGATATCCTTGGGCTGGTGGAGATTATACGAGGAGAAACACTGTGGCCTCGCAATCCGCCGCCATTCATGTAGGGTCGTGCTGAAAGACTGGCTGACGACGAGTTACTTCGTCGGTCGACGGGGCTGGAGTGGGCCGTGTCCACGGTGAGATCGGCCACATCCCGTTTTCGAGCTGCCGAGCGCAGCGCAGAAACCATTCGTTCTTTGTCGTCAAGACGGGCACGCAACTCTGCAATCTCGCCGTCTTTCTCGCGAACAAGCGATTCCCAGCCTCCATCCTCGCCCGTTGCCGTCTTTTGACCGAAAGACATGCTGACGCGGGAATGACTTGACCTTCGAGCTTGCAGTAGCCGCTTTTCTAGTGTCGAGATGTATCGGTTCTTGTCTGCAAGATCCGCCTGTAGTGCCCGGATTTGCAGCGCAGACGTCGCATTACCATCGCCATTCTCGCCCATCGAGTCCTCTTCGTCCTCGTGACGAGCTTCGTTGATTACGGTCGAGGCCGTGGACTGTCGAAACGATCTCATGGAACCTGACGAGGAATTCCGATGCGGTATGAGAGGAGAAAACGTAGCCGTGGAGGACCTTGCGGACTGCAGTGCGCTCATGTCGCCGTTTGTCATGACGGATTGTCTGCCGTCGTAGCTCATTTGCGAGAGTGATCTCGAGTTGTTGACACCAACAGATTTGGAGCTCAGGATCAATCGGTTGAGGTGTTCTATCCTCTCCTTAAGTGCCGTTCGTGCCAATTGCATCTCAAGCATCTGCTCTTCATGTCGTCGCTCGTGTTCCACTTCTTTGGCTCTAATGTTTTCAGCTGTCTCTATCGGTGACTCCTCCCTTCTCTCTGGTGTCCTCTCCTTTTTGCTTTGGGCTTCGAGCTGCTTCCTCAAGTCGGCAATCTCCAATTTGTATCGATCGAGCAGGGCGCGTGATCCAGCATCTCCTGGACCTCCAAATGCGTCTTCCGCTTTCTTAGCGTGGCTGACGATGTTGTTCTTTGCACGCGAGGCGAATTTCAAGGTATTGAGAGTCTCAAGTGTGTGATGCTGTGCCGATGCCGTGCTGCCTGCAGAGCCGATCTGGATCGTACACAGAATACTGATAAGTGAATTCCCTGAAAGTGCGGGTTGCAGTAGCCGAGTCAGTTTGCTGTCTCGGTATGGTAGGTGTTTGCCGTCTTTGGCCTTTTCACCGTCCACTGAGAGTTTTCCGATGACTGTTCCTAGGGTGAGCAAGGACTTGTTGATATGGGCGCCTTCAGTGCGTCGTTCCTTGTCCTCGGCCGCACGTTCGGAACCTGCCAAATCAATCAAGCTGAGCGTGGAAACACGGACACCACCTGGGAGCAGTGCTTGCCGTTTGCTCTCAGCGCTGGAACTCGCCGAGATCCTCTCACGACTCTCCACCACGATTTGCACAACGGCGTGAGATCGTGACGAGCGAGCGTTGAACTGGGTGCCGGCCACGCGCCTCGCAAGGTCACCCCTGGCAATGACACGCAGAAGCTGGGTTGGACTCTGGACAATCTCTTCCTTAAGAGGAGTTGCGTACACCCCTCGCTTGCTATCCTCCCTCAGCTTAATTTCTTCTTGTGCTACTCCAGGCACGGGCTGGCCAGCTAGGAGGTCGTGGATTTTTTCGTTGTAAATTTCGAGGTAACTCACGCGAAGCAGGAATTCTCGCTGCGGCGTCTCGCGGATGAAAGAAAATATATCTGTAATCGCAAGGGGTATTATGCCTGGAGAGGTGGCAGTCCCTTGCATGGAGAAGGTCTTTCCTGTTCCTGTCATACCGTATGCGAAGACTGTTCCGTGGTAACCTTCCATGACTCTGCGCACCAATCGCTTCGCGGAAGCATCGTAAACTTTGCCATTTTTGTCTTGGACGGAAAAGACGTTGTCTGTGATGATAGTTAGTTTGAGAGAGATGTGAGATTTGATCAATACCGACCATAAGAGTAATCACCGCCTTCTCGGCCGCGATATGCGATGTGGGAGTGTCGTCCATCTACCAGCCATTCCACATCATTCTTATCCCGTTCGGCTGGCCCTTGGTCGGGCCGCACCCTGACGCTTACGATGACATTTCCCTTGCCGTCTTTGCCATGCTTCTCGTCAAACAATTTGTCCTCTTCGGCTGTACTCCTTCCTCTTGCTTCCTCGCCATTGTTATCCGTTGTCGAGTTCCGCGGTGAAGAGGATCGGCTAGCAGGCGGAGATGGTAGACTCATGAGCGACACCGCATTGCCCCCACCGCCGTTCAAAAAACTTGTTCCGTTCGAGTATGATGTAGAGCGGATAGAATTCTGCCGCATGGCAGCCTGCCGTAGAGAGCCTTCCTCAGCTCGCTTCTTCAGTCCTGGTGCACTCCGAGTTCCTACGTCAGAGTGTCGTTGTGAGGGCGCAGAGGAAGGACCGTCGGGCGATATGCCGCCAGATGTTGGCGGTTGTGGGAAGGCTCCGATACTGATTGTCTTGCGCAGTTTTCCGGCGGGGATTGGGGTAGTCGTATTGCCTGGAAGAGTCGGAGTTGACCTTTTTCCCGAGTCTAGTCGTTGTGGAAGTGCAGTGGAGGCGGAACGTTGAGCAATTCCAGTTGTTGGCAGGAGAGATCCAGACTCTCTCCGTGACTCTGACGCCGAGGGGCTTACCGGTGGTTTTCGCGATTTTGATACTGGTAGAGAGGGCAATGGTGTGTTTGGAGGGCCCAACGATGGCCGTGACGGGCGGGGTAGAGTCGTCGCCATGGTGGGCTCCGACAGCTGCGTGTTACCTAGCAGGAACGGGAGCATTGGTTGAGTTGCTCTTATGGCTGATGCTGTGCTTTAGAAGCGTGCTTGGAGCTTTTGGCGGAGACAAAAATGAATCAAAACCATAGGCCGGTCGAAATGAATATTGTCCACGTTCCTTCCTGGACGCGACGAGCGAGGGTGTCTATTCCATCCAAATTTGAGAATGATCCAATGGCGGGCTGTAGGTTGGGATGGGATCCGGGCAGCTGAGTACCCCTGGCAAGTGTGTGGTGGGAGAGGTTCTGGTCAGGATGATTTGCGGGTAAGTGCAGCTGGCTGGCGTCTGCAGTGGGAGCGTGTGAAGGACCGTGGGGGATTGGCTTTGACAGGCAGCTTCTATAGTGTCGAGGCTTGTGTTTGTGTTTGTGTTTGCATTTGCAGAGAGGATCAAAGGAGTGTCTGGAGCATGGAATTGTCGGTTGCTTGAGCCTGGGGAAGAAAGCACTGCAGTGTTGGGCTTGCGTCGTACTAAGGCCAGTGCCAGTGCCAGTGCCAGAGCCAGAGCCAGTCTCGAGGAGGAGGCACAGGCGACAAACCACTTTGATGCACGGTTCGTTCAAGGGCTGCAGGATATCACAGTCCCTAGCCTAATGTGGTAGTCCAGGGGCTCGGAGTAGTGTGATTGTGCTTCTCCTGAGCCTCAGCAATCACTGGTATTCACTGCTGGGCCGTCTGCGATGCCTGAGGAAATCCCACAGATGCTTGTATCGGTGGCTCATGAATCGCTGTGCAAGGTGGTCCACCAAGTGGAGGGCAGCGCTTTCAATCAATATCTCCGTACTTCTCGCAACTTTTTCCCCATAACTTTTTCCCCATGCCCAACGCTACGCTCACTTGTCGTGACGGGGCAATCAATCAAAGGACGGCGACGGCATCTACGTGCGGAGGCTCCCTGCTAACTCGAAACGGCTTCGTCTCAACACCAGGAGCGATGTAGAAGAATTCCTAGAGATGGTTCCCGGTTAGTGCAGAGTTGGCCAATATCCTCAGGGCTATGTGGGGTTGCGCTATCCGAGACGACCAAAAGCAAGCCGGCTTGAGAAGATATCGTCGAGATGGTGTCGTTCTCGTTGTCGCGTTCAACGCCATCGCGAAGCTGCAGTATTGGTCTCATTTCGGAAAAATAGGCTCTGATACAGATACTGGCTTAATATGTGCGAGTATCAACATTGACGCCCAAATCGTCAAGACCAGATCGCACCCGTCTGATCGTCTGCTCCGCTAATGTTGAAGTCCCTCCCTCGTCGGCCTGGTATCCTTGCCTTCAGGGTTGACAAGAAACCGGAACCTATCCGGAGAATTTCGTACAAAAAGCCAACCTAGTACCAACCACCCATTTTAAAAGGTCCGAGGTCTCCAGCCACAAGCCACCTGCTGTGAGCCACAAACCATCAGCCACAAACCTCAAGCCTCAAGCCACAAGCCACAAGCCACAAGCCGCCTTGAAGAAAGCGGTCGCCGCCGTTACCATCTATCGTCTCACGTATTAATAGGACCCATCGCGACAAGACGACAAAGTCTGTCTCTGCATCTCCCAATCCCAAACCACCACCAAGATCCATCCATCGCCATCGACTCGCTAGCTTCACATGACACCGCATTGCTGCATGACACACCAGCCCTACAGCAAATGATGCACCAGCGCATTGAGCATCACACGGCTGACGGCGTCCATCTGTACAACACCATCGCCGCCGACCGATTGACAGCTGCCGCAGATATCAATTGACACCCGTCATCTGCACACCATCCCGTCGTCCAGGCGTCAATGGCCCGAAGCTAATGGACCATGACATGTCTTGCGAAACCTTCGAGTACTTGGCATATGCCATGTTCTTTCGGACCAATTTTCGTCGTCGTTTCATTAAATTGATTGATTGGCACAAACCCTTTTTTTTCATGCGCATACACAGTACCATGCTCCACAACCCGAAACCATCACCATGGTACGTTTCCCTGTTCACTTCTTTTTCTGCTTATTTACGGATCCGTCGTATCGGTAGGAATTCCGGCATCGCCACGTTGGGCCACGTTCGGAACTACGCAGTAGATCATCTTAACAGATCATCTGCGCGTTCCTCTGCGGTTCACGTACCGCCTAGTATGTCTGCTGCATCGTGCTAACAACCGCATCAAGTCCACCTGCGGAGTGCTCTCCTTTTGCTCGTACAAACATGTCCACCCTCCTGGCCTTTGCTTCTGCTTCTGCTTTGTCCTTTGTATCAAAGTCCTACACTCGCACGGGAGACAATCGTCAGCCGCCCCAGCTTTCAGCATATCATCCTCGAAGATCTACTGCGTCCCGCCCACGATCCTCGCTCAGAACATTCATAGCACCCCGCAAATGTTGTAGCCGACGTTCCAAACGGGACGTTTCGTGGCGTCGCGGCAGGTTCCATGATTGCGCCGCCCAGCAAGCGAAATGAAGCACACACCCGTTCGCACTGTTCCTATTTGCATGGGACTCAGCGTGAAGGAACACCAAAATGAGAAGGTCGGAATGCATCCCCTCGCTCGCCTTATGAAGTTCACTATGTGAACGATGCTGGCAAGCCTGACGCTAAGTTCTACTCTTCTAGAAGCATACCTTCAATCTTACCCATCTCGCGGCATCCTGGCCCTCTTTCCTATTCAAGGGTATCGTTCCTGTGCACATCACTTCGACATACCTGATGATTATTCCTCGATCACAGGGGCACGAGGGACAAAGCCGATGCTTTGGAGCGGCATTGTCTTTCTTGACAGGCACGAACAGAAGCTTAATGTCGACTTTCCAGGATGTCAAGGATGAGGTTTTGCTCTTGCTATACCAGGATTACGCTTGCGAACGAGTAAGGTCACTCCTACTTGACATGAAGCTCAAGAGTTCGGCCTGGTCTCACTCTGCTACACCAGACCCTCGAGGTCTCAAGCAGCACATGTGCTTGAGTTCAGATCGAGGGCGTTAAAACCCAGGCGAGCCCTCTTGTCAAAATGCAAGCGAGTCGTCGACCTTAAAGTTCAAGGACACGACAGGTTAGGAAACGTTTTGAGTTTCGTTTTGAGTTTCGTTCGAAAGGACGGCTCCGGCTTCACTGCCCTGGGTACGCGACCACGGCCGCCATCTCAAAAACCCTATCAGGCTTACACTGCCTTCATCTTCATGCCCGTGAATCTGATCGTGCTGGCTTTAGGTCTTTCCTTTCTCGTCACGGCACGAAAAAACAGGCTCGTCGAAGACTTTGTCCACATATTTCCTCACGTAAAGGATTAGAACTTCACCTCATGAAGAGTACCAAAGCCCGGTGATGAGATAACACCATCAATGGTGATCCAGGAGAAGTGTCTCCATCGACTCAGTAGGCCTCTAGCCACTTCAGAAATTTGACGACAAATCCCCAATGACTTCAAGAACCGATGGCGCAGTCACAATCCCACCTTACCGATTCATTCCGTGGAATTGAGATTACTGTTGCTAGTCGCGATAAGACGATACAATCGAAGGAAAATCTCCTCTGGCCCTTCCAAAGCCCAGGCGTGTCAACTTCTGTTGGAGTTGAGAGCTCCAGCATCGTGCTTCTCTCGTGAGAATGTTCCTTGTATAAAACCGGTGGTCCTCTCCGAAAAAAGTCCTGGCCCACTCAGGTCTTCTAGACATACTCTGGTCCCTCGTCTCCAACACCCGAAGATACACATCAAAATTTCCTAATCCATCTGAACGCCCAGTAAGCGATTCATCGAATACAACAAGCACAACCCAGCAAAGAAACAGACCTCACTCCTCAGCAACAAGACTACACCCAGAACCGCTTTTCCCACCCGAGTCAAGTGCCAACGCAATCCTCGCTTCCAAACTGGCCCATAAGATTTCTCAAATCCGATCAAAAAGTCAACTCCAGCTCGATTCTCAACCCCATAACAGGAGGCGAAGTCCAATTCAAAGAAATACAACCGTACGTACCAATGACAAGGATTGTCCAGCTACACGACCAACTTTCACCCTGCTCCCCCACTCATGGCGCAGACCACAAACCTCATCCTCATCATTGAATATCCCACCAAATATCCACCGCGCCGACATGTCTCACAATACAAACCAACAAAGTGTAGTGATCCCCTCCATCACTCCGCAGCTCCTCCGACTGAAATCGCACATCCCCATCGCTATTCCACAGACACGTCCGACATCACCCTTTCCAAAAGACAATCCAAGCCTCTAACCGCGATACTAATCTACATTAACCTATATTCTTATCCCCTAAGTCCTTCTAACACCCCAACCCAGCACCCTCTAACGCGGTGTTCTATATCCCCGTTAATCCCCCACTTTCTCGTCTCCCAAGTCCTCCCAACATACCAACCTAAACCCCTTCATCCCACCCAAATCCCCCTTCATTGCAGACCATCCACAACCCCCTTTATCCCAGACCAAGCACAAACAATCAACCACAACCCCACCCACCCCCACATCTCTACTCCACTCCACTCCACCCCAACAACCAACAACCAACAACCAACAAAAACCCTTAGAATCCTACATAACAAGGATATCAAGGTCACAGCTACAGCCCCACCATATCCTCACTTCCAACACGACCATCCCAATTTCACAACCCAAAGCGATTTTTCCCCTCCCTCCACCCCTACCCAGAAAAAAAGGAAAGGAAAAACTCACAAGACCATTCCCATCACCAAAAATCCCCACCATTTCCTCCCTTCCTCTTATGCCATCCAAGTCTCAAAATCCAAAGCATTCTTCCCCCTCCCCCTCCCCACACCCCCAAAAAAAGGAGAAAAGGAAAAAAACTCACAAAACCATTCCCATCACCAGCCCTCACGTCTACAAACAAAGAAACGAATTTCGCACCATGACAAACAAAAACACAAACCTACCCATCAACTCACACTACCAACACCAACAATCAAAAAGAAAGACTGTCATTCCATCTACCCTACCAAAAACAACAACAACAACAACAACATCGACATCTACAAACTTAGCAAAAGCCCCAACACTCAACAAAACCAACACCGCAAAAATCCTGCCCTTCCGCTTCCCATATATGCCGACAGGTCAACGTTCCCCTAAGAAGAATCCACAGGATCCCCATCCCCGTCAGGCTCTACGTTGAAAAGTCCGAGGGACGGCAGAGGATCAAAGCCATGATGCGGCACCGGCGTGGGCGGTCTCGTTTGTGTCGCATGGAAGGTGCCCACAGGCGGTAGGCTACCATGACCGGGAGGCGGTGACGGCGATGGCGGTTCCGGTTGAGTATCTTGGATATCTCCCACAGGCGACAGGCTACCAGATCTGGGAAATGGCGTTGAAGGTCTCGGTTGTGTCGCATGGAAAGTTCCCACAGACGGTAGGCTACCATGACCGGAAGGCGGTGACGGCGATGGCGGTTCCGTCTGAGTATCTTGGATATCTCCCACAGGCGACAAGCTACCAGATCTTGGAAATGGCGTTGAAGGTCTTGGTTGCGTTGACCTTCTTGGTTGTGTCTCGTTGAGACTTCCCCTACGCGGCACGCTACCAAAAAAAGAAGGCGGCGGTGGCGTTGGCCGTCTTAGTCGTGTCCCATCGAAAGGTCCCAAACGCGGCTGGCGACCAGAGCGAGGAGGCACAGACTGCGTTGGCTGTCTTGGTTGCGTCTCGTGGAAAGTTCCCGAACGCGGGAAGTGACCAAAGCTGGGAGGAGGCATAGATGGCGTCGGCTGTCTCGGTGGTGTACCGTGGGAGTTTCCTGAAGGCAGAAAGCGACCAAAGCCGGGAGATGGAGATGGCGAAGGCGAATGCTGCGCACCCACGTGCTGGCGGTTTAGTTGCGTATATGCTGTGGACATGCCTCCCTGAGGCGCCATACTACCAAAGCCAGAAAGCGACTGTGGGATTGAATGTCCTGGTGGTAGTGTAAGGAAGCCTGAAGGCGAAGACGGTCTATTAACAAAGCTAGAAAGCGACTGTGACATTGACCGTCCTGGTGATGGTGCGTGAAAAGTGTTCGACGGCGAATCCGGCCGGAAACCAAGGCTAGGAGACAGAGACGGTGAAGGCATATGTGGAACGCCCAAGTGCTGGCTGTTGAATCGTGAAGTTCTCGTACGCAAGTATGGCGTTAAGTTTACCGTTGGTGTTGTTCCGGAAGCTTGCAAAGTCTCAAGATCGCTAAAAAATCCCTGCGGCCGAGTTCTCTGCGATCCATGGGAAATGGCTCCCCGCCGCAGCATTGTTCCAAGAGGCGCAGAAGGCCTTTCTGGGACGCCCAGATTTGAATTGTGTATTTGGTGGTATGCTTGAGGCTGTCGTCGAGCGCGGGACAATTGATTGTTGATTTCTCGAATTGGAAAATACGGCGAGTCAAATTCAGAGGCACTTTGACTGCTTCCTTGCCGTGATGGATTGCACACTTGGAGAAACGCCCTACCATTCTCATCCGTACGCTCAAGGACCTTGGATTGGTCTGGAACATGCCAGTTAGAGGATGGAAAGGGTCCTTGTAAAGACCCTGGTATCTCTTTCAGATAAAACTCAACTTCTGCCACGAGCGATTTGGCACTCTTTGGGGCAGTCCCAACCCAGGCGGTGTGCGCTCGCATAGATCGCGCGATGGAGTAGGTGAGCATGTGACTAAGCTGATCGTCTTGGGTCCAACCCGCGTGGTGAATGAACCATATAATCATCTCTGTTGGGAACGAAGGCCCTTCGCTGTAAACGCACCATTTCGCGATGTGGTCTAAGATCTGATTCTGCAGTTTGGGGACATTGATCTTTCCAGCCTCAACCCAGAACTGTACTTGCATCCAGATAGATTCCGATCTGTATGCTATGGACGGTGCTAAGAGGCATCAGTTCTCCGATGATCACTCAGTCGATGAGGGTCTACACTCACTGGGTTTGAATGTATCTGAGTACATCCAAGTAACGAAGGCTGTGAAGTCGTCCACATCGGTATCTGGCAGCCATATAGGTTTGTTTCGGCGCGCAGCCTCGCTGAATTGGCCATAGATTCCAGTGTCACGGAAGACTCGCGACAGTTGGCAGAAATGTTCACGGGTAATAAGCATTGCGTGCCGAGTTGGGCCCAGTTCGATGCACACGAGCTGCGAGTCCCTGAGAGTGCTTAGCATACGCAGGTCTTGTTCTCCAAGCCCTGACTTACTCGTTTGACTCCATTGTTGTGATTATGAATAGCGGTGATATTGGCAATGTGCAGCAGTGATGTTGGCGATGGACTATTGTTGTCAAGAAAATGGTGAGGACGCAGCTTGTGCGACGGGCAGACCCATCGATTCACCGCTCTTGCCGCTGCCATCAACAAAGTCAATAACCTTGGCTTAGAATGCCTGTCCAGCCATCCAATGTCATCGTGCAAAGTGACCTGCTTCTGACTCGAGATCAATATCCATGATGTTTCGGCAACTTGAACCTTCGACTTCCCAAGGATTTGCTGATGTCTATCTGGGTCGGAGTAACATAATCGAGACATGAGTACCGTTGCTAGAGCAAGGCGGAAATGACAATCTGCTATGGAAATGGCGACTGACTAGATGCGTCGCTTACATCACAGCAGTCGCGATATCGCTGACGAAGTCATTCATGCCTTTCCGAAATATTTCGTGCCTCGATTCTCAATTCTCATGAAAGGAAAGCCCGGAAGGAAGAAGGCATGACGATGGCCTTGAGTCGTTGTAGAAGTGGGAAGTATGACCTTGACTCGTCACGTGCAAAAGCGTGTCTACGGATCTTCAATTCTTGAGCGAGATCGTGATATGCATCCTCCCTGATATCAAGGACTTATTCATGTCCTTGCGTGCCTTCGAATAACGCGTGTAAGTCAGCCGCTTATCTCGACGGTCAAATGAAGTCCAGTCGCTCATTCGGGTGGCTCTATTGGTTGCAGGCGGAGGAAGCAACTATGCCGTTCGGTGAATTGGAGCTACCGGAGACTGAATTAGCAGGCAGACGTCAACTATAGAATTGCAATACCTTCTCGTGGGACAACCTTGGAAATGCTTTTCTCGTGCCCACGGATCCGCGAGTGTTATCGACGCGACCATGAAATCCAATGGGCTTTCTTCTTGTCTTAGCTTTGACCATTGGACGCACACTTCTATTCCCTCGAGTTCAAGACTGTTACATAGCTGCAGAACAGCCTGACGACGACGTTCAAGGACGGGTCACCAGATTCTGATTTGATCATTATCTAGCCTCCTGTCCTACTATCCACCATCAGCGGACCCTCCTGGTGTTCTAAGAGACTCGAAAATGCCGAAAGCGAGCGGCGCCCAATACCAGTTCGAAAGTGAATTTTTACCAAGGGGTCGGCTATTAAGCGGTGGCAGTCGGCTGTTCGGCAGCCTACAATGGCTTATTACACCCACTCCTGCATTCCCGCAGTCCCCAAAGAAACGAGCGAATAGGGACTCTATGGCGAGCCATCCCTTGAAGCGAGGTGACCAGAAAAGCCGAGATATAATAGATGCTTGACCTTTTAGATCTACCGTCGGCCTTGCTTGTGCCGCTTAAAAACACAGGAGAGGATCGTGGAAGACAGAGAGGTAACCTATTTCATTTAATTTCGTAACGTACCCAGAGATGTCTGGTTCATTATGCTGGCGGGTTGCTGACTCCTAAAGGGCATCCTTCGAGCTATTCCGATCGAGCGGCATCGATCGAGGCGATGTTGAAAGTCACTGGCAACAGCCATTGTTCAGCAAGAAGGGCACCCAGTTAGCGACCTTACGGGTAAATGATATCTGCCGGAAGAGGCAAGGTAAGTCCAGATCTCCCTATGCCAAGACCCGCCTACCTGTCGTTGCCACGGCCGAGTAGCCGAGCGCTTGGTTGGACTGCGGCGAGGAAGATAGACTGGCGGGCAGTGAAGCGCGACTGCACGAGGGCACACGATGCTACGCTGCTCGTCAGGCTGTGCAACGGTGGCATCTGGTGGTGGATCTGGAATAGCAGATGGTTGTTGGGAGGTTGTGAGATCAGTAGGGGGCTACCTAATTTAGGGGCGCGTAAATTGCGGGCCGAATCTCAATTTGCGGCTCTGGCATCGACAAGGGTTGGCGTTTGTTGCCCTTTGTTGGTTGTAAGCAACATCCCACACACCCAACCTTTGAAAGAATTGCCGTACATCACTTTCTCGTTCACCAAAGAGCGAGCAGCTTCATTCTTCGAGGTCAAGACCCTGCCAGCTCTTCCATCCCCACGAAATGCATCATTCTGGTGCATAAATGGCCTGGAAGATTGCCGCATGAGAACCATTGCCAAGCAGGACGGCTCCCGCCCGCATGCGCCCCTTGCATGCAGAAGAGCCCAAACTATCACAGAGCTTCAGTCTCTTTCTCAATTGCCATCTAGACGGTCTGATGTCCTGGCCATTCGCCAACACGGCGTGCGCGGGCCTGTGCCTTTTGTCGCTCGTCCTACGCCGCGCGACAGGATTAGGGAATGTGACAAGTTTGCTGCATCCCAATACGGAGTAGCTGGGAACTCGATTTTGGTATGGGCCGCAATACTTGTGCTAGACGGACAAGGGAATGATCTGCGAGTATAAGTATCGGGGACCTCATGCCTCATTCTGCTTCTTCACTAGGCCTGTGTCTTACAACAGGCACAATTCATCGAATCCTACACTCCTTTGTCCTCTTCACTCGCTATTAGATCCCTCAATTTCTAGACGTCGTTCACCATGAAGCTCTCCTCTGTTTTCAGCAGTGTCATCTGTACGGCCGCCGTTGTTCATGGGCTCAATAGCAAAGACATGAAGCAGTTCGAGTCTCTGCGGATGGTTCCTCCAGGATGGCATTCTATTGGACTACCGGACCCCGACACGCGCATGGCCTTCAAAATTGCGCTCAAATTGGTATGTAAATTTTGCTTCTAGAATTGCACGAGCGTATGATCTCCTTAATGCACACGACTGTAATGCTTTTCGTCTTGGCAATCGGCAAACCATCCTTGGGAAATATCGAATCGGGCATGTTTTGCAAGCGCGACTGTGACAGGATTCTCGAAATGAATCATGGATCTTTTCATCTATTTCCGATGCCTGTTATACTTACAACGGGAGAGAGTATCGCAATAATCATTGACTGACAACTAGTCAGGCGGATCAAGCACTATTCGACCAAACGCTGTACGACTTGGCCGATCCTGCCCATCCCCGCTACGGCAAGCATCTAGGCCGCAAAGAGCTCAATCAGCTGGTCCGTCCAACCGCCACATCTGTCGAAAAAGTTTCCACCTGGCTCCGCCAGTCTGGGGTGAAGGCGACTGAGGTCAAAATCCATGGCGAATGGGTCAATTTTATAGCAACAATCGAACAGGCCAACGCGATGCTCAACACCCAATTTCAATTCTACCAGAACCAGAATCGAAAAAGCGTCATCAAAATCCGGACCCTGGAGTACTCGTTACCCAAGGAGCTTTTTGAGCACATCGATTTGGTCCAGCCCACCACTCGCTTTGCCCAGATCAAACGGGAGGGGAGTGCGATCCATGACAAGCAAGATTTGGGTAGCGCTAAAGCGGTTCCTCCTCCCGCTGCACTTGCTGTTGATTGCAACATCACAATCACTCCGACGTGTCTTAGAGATCTTTACAAGATTAAGGGATTTACTCCAGATGCCAAGAAAGGCGGTTTCATTGGTATCAATGGTTTTCTGGAGGAGTATGCTCAGTATGGAGATCTGGCGCAATGGATTCCGGATTACGCTCCATGGGCTGCCGGAGCCAACTTTACGTGGACCTCGATCAATGGTGAGCTTCTCGATGATCGTCATAATTTTGTAGCTGACATTTCAACAGGTGCGCCGCTTACTCAAGGTGCCGACAATCCAAACGACAGCGGTGAGGCTAATCTAGATATCCAATACACCATCGGCTTAACATACCCAATGAGAAATCATTTCTACAGCACCCCTGGCCGCGGTCCACTCGTCCCGGATCTGGATGTACCCACACAAGCGAGCAACAATAATGAACCTTACCTCGAGTATCTCACCTATCTCCTGACCCTTCCCAACAAAGATCTACCCCACACCATCACGACGTCCTACGCCGAAGACGAACAATCCCTTCCAAAATCATACGCTCTGAAAGTCTGCGACATGTTCGGCGCTCTCACCGCAAAGGGCGTCTCCTTTGTCTTCTCCTCGGGCGATACAGGAGTCGGCTCAGCATGCCAGACAAACGACGGGCTCAACACAACCAGATTCCTACCAATGTTCCCACCTACCTGCCCCTACGTCACCAGCGTAGGAGCCACCCGCTACATCAACCCCGAATCCGCCCTCTTCTTCTCCTCCGGCGGCTTCTCGGACCTCTTCCCCCGCCCGTCCTGGCAAAACGACGCGGTGTCGGGTTATCTCACTCGTCTCGGGTCGAGATGGCAGGGCTTGTATAATTGGCAGGGCCGCGGATTCCCCGACGTCGCGGCTCAGGGACGTCGGTTCCGAGTCATTGAGAAGGGAGAGGTGGTGGAATATGCCGGGACGTCTTGTTCCGCCCCGGTTGTGGCGTCCGTTATTGCTCTTGTCAATGCCGCGCTAGTGCAGGCTGGCCGACCGCCTCTTGGATGGTTGAATCCACGTCTCTACAGTGATTTGAAAGGAGCATTCATTGATATTGTGGATGGAGGGAGTGAGGGATGTACGGGTGTTGATCAGTTCTCTGGACTCCCTACACCCGTCGTTCCATATGCCAGTTGGAATGCGACTGTTGGCTGGGACCCGGTCACGGGACTTGGAACGCCTTTGTTTGATAAATTGTTGGCGATGGCGGCACCTGGCGTTTCTTTTACCTGATTGAGGCGGTCATTGCGATGGAGTCTGGGATTGGGCGTGAGTCTGTTGCATTTTGGGCAGGGCGCTGGCGGATAATCTGGATTTTAGAGTTCGTGAGTGATAATCGAAGCACATGCTTGACTCGTCACATCTACCTCAGCCTCAAGTACAATACTGGTTTTGCGTGCGGAAAACGTGGATTTCGATTCTCCTTGACCTTGTACTCAGTCTCTTCCAAGGATCTTGGTTGCTGATAGGTGTGTTATGCTGTATGAGCAGTACTGAAGTAGGTGGGCTCTCTACTGTGTACTTCCTACGCATTTCCGACTTGCCATCCCATCTCGAAGTTCACGATGAGTCCGCCCACAGAACATTCCAGAAAACTTGGCGCGGAGATTCTGGCGCGCTTGGACTGGGATACCATGTCCCGTCACTCTAGCTGAGTCAACACCACCTGTCGGCATCTCGTACTGTACGTAAGAAGCATCCTTACTTACAGAATACAATGCAGCACTCAGTGTTCGATTTTTCCTCAGGGTCAGTCCCACAAGGCTGTTTTCAGATCCTTTCAAAACAGCCTTAGACGTGACAGGCATTGGATCTCAACGACCACGTGTGACTGCTCAGAGCTCCGACGCGATCGAGCCCCAGGTCTTGTATCCGCCAGGGAGGAGGTTGCGTGAGGAATGCCGCCCACGGGATCCAGGTTGAATCCCGTGCTGGTGTCTTGAACCAAAATTCTGCGCACTGCTCCGGGCGAATAGCAAATAACACGTGTGGACAGATGAGATTCTATTGGTATCGAGATTTTGATATACCTAATGCTTTAGGAGGGTGAAAGGTTTGCTACGGGAAAAGGAGACACGCACAGACGACATGTCCTCGTACCCAAAGCTTGGAAGAGCAAACGGGTCAGTGGTCGAACTTCTGAACGACGAGAATAGGTCGCATGCTCAGCTACAATGGACTCCGACTGGTGGTCTTCGAAAGCTGCGAATGCATGGGCAAAATTGGTCGCACGAGGATGAATCCAGGAACACGAGCAGCGAAGAGGGGTGAGGTTAACAGAAAGAGAAGTGGAAAGACAAGCCATGAGTATGGTTTGGGCGCTGGCGGAAGGGATAAAAGAGTAGAGACAGACCGCGAAGAATAGATCAAGCAGAGCTTCAGCAATCATCAGCAATAGCCAACATCAGCGATCACCAGCACTCACCAGCAACCACCATCGTTGTTCAGTACTCTTCAGTCCCATCACAATCGTTTCAAGCCAACTTCCAGCCACCAGCCAACCAATCAACCCTCAAGATGCAGTTCCAAACACTCTTCGTAATTCTCCCAATCCTGAGTTCCCTCGTTACCGCCGCCCCAACTCAAGCCACCACCGCAAATACAGAAAAAGTCTGCATTTTCCACAAATGCATCGGGAAAAGTGGCGGAAAGCCGGGTTGCAACCTAGATCGTAAGTGTCTCTCCTTTTCCCTACCATTCTCCCACAACAACACCCACCCTCACCATTTCGACCCTAATTCCCGACACTGATATCTTTAAAAGAATGTTTCAGCGCCGCCGCGCCCACGATTTCGAGCTGTGTCAAAGCGACGGCCAAAAACGACTTCTATGACAAAATGTCGTGCGCGGCTAGTCTCCTGGCCTTGGGTGGGAATATGCCACAGGCATGCAAGGATTGCGTTGGTCAGTTGAAGAATCTCATCATCTAGATATCGATGAGGGACATTTGTTGCTGCGCGGGCTCGAGCAACATCTCGATGGACAGGCGGGATCCTCTATTGATCATGAAAAAGAGATAAGGGATGAAACAGGCATGAGCGTAATTTTTCTTACAGCATCTAACTTGCTGAGCTTCCTCGCTTTTTAATCAGACTGTCATATTGCTCCATGCTACTCGAGATTCCTCGCTTTTTAATGAGACTGTTATCCTGCTTCATGCTACTCGAGCTCCCACATCGCATGCAATACTGTGCTTCTGCTTACCAGGAAAGATTCGCACTCAACTTCTCATTCGCCTGATTCATGAGATGGAAACCTAATCTTAGGCATCATCAAGCTACTGTTCGAATATCCTTAGCCTGTGGAGGGTTGATGTAAACAGATCCATAGCTCACCGCATGCGAGATGACGGGCCAAGTGCGAGATGGGTATGATCAGTGATGTTGGTTGGAGCTGACGAGTTTGTTGTTGATGGAACAGAGTAGATCAGATTCAGAAGCCAGTGGGTGCCAGTGGAGGTGGGAGATTATTGCTTTGTAATCATGACGTCGTTTGCTCACTTCTATGGATATGAACGACGCCTTTCCGTTGCGCCATCAAATAGCAAGACTGTGTTATCCTCCTCCATCTGCTTCGTTGCTATGGTCGCCTCAGACGGAAATCACCATCGAGATTCAGGTCCAAATCAATGTCATCCCCAATCTCATGTGACCACTCCAAACGATCGCAAAATTCATCAGGATCGTAAGCAGGTATCAGGTTGTGACATATGAAAGCCAGCTCTCAAGAGATGTCAGAAGCTGCTCCACCACACTTTACTTTTCCCTCAACATGCTCATGATACAGACAACGATCCACTTTCCACGGCCGATTCTTCCTCGCCTCAATCTTATGATGCAGCAACCCCGCCGACGTCTGCCCAACCTCAATCCAAAACTCCTTTGGCGCAGCCTTCGCCTTCTTAGAACTAAACCAAGACTCAGTGCACCCGTAAGAGTAGAAATCAACCAGGAGTCTACACAACGAAGGTAGAAGACATGGGTAATTGTTCGCACGCCGCGGCGGGTAGGTGAATCGGGTATTTACTGGAGAGCAAAACGTGGTCGATAAAGGCGTCTATGATGGCGTTGCGGCAGGTTCGGTCCTGGATGAAGGTTGCGAGTTCGTAGAGGTCGAAGAAGAGTTCGAAGCGGCCTTTCGGGACTGTATCGCCTTTTTGGCCTTCAAATTGGGGAAGGGAGAAGGCGCCTTGGTACAGCCATTGCATGTAAACCTCGAAAAGGTCGGAGGTGTAGAGAGGCAGTTTGATGATGCCGTCCTGTTCTTGGAAGTCTCCCTCCAAGGCCTTTGCGAAGAAGTCTGACGAGGTCGTGATGAGGTTGCGATGGATGACGAAAGGTTCGTTGTCGGGTCCGACGTAGATGGTGGCCATTCTTTTTCCAAGTCTGTTCAATCAGCTGCTGTTAGTGGGCTCAATTCTTCGAGATGCGTACTTCATTTTCCCATTTGTAATTCTACTTTGGTCGGGTCCTATTGCTTGCGAGATGTGGGTTGCCATGCCTTGATCAGTCTCAAAGGCTGTCAAAGATATTGCTGAGGCCATGGGGCGAGTGAAGAAACTGTAAGCGGGATAAAGATTTGCTCTGATTTCACTACGTTGTTGTAACAACAATGCTACCGCGCCAACGCTCACGTGTAGTGAAGCGATGTTGAAGCACTTGCAATTATAGCTGTACGAGCTCGTCCACTTGAGAAACCCATTGACAATTTTGCGTGGATCCGCATGGCTAGAATTTTGGCGTGGGTCCCGGAGGGCTTTCTTGGACGGACATGTTCGTACCTTATCAACACCGCAATTGCTGGGATTTTTCAATACTTCCAAGTCCCTTCTCCCAATAAATTCATCTCTTCAATAGGGAAAAGCATCAACTCAAACTAGCTTTCCTCGAGTCATGATCGCTGTACTTCTGACGATGAGTACATTTGAGAATCAACGGGATAGAGCCAGATTGATTTCAAGCAAGATCTTTCAGAGACGATCTATAAGAGAGCCATGCGTGATTTCTTTGCAACTTGGCCAGGCAGGATTCAAAGCAAAGGCCTCGGTAATGCTCATATCTTCACTAGGACGTGTCAAATCCTATAGCCAACCAAAGAGCTCTTTCCCCCAATTTCAACGTCGGATTTTGGCAGGCTTGAAGTATTGAACCTGAACCTCTACCTCTAACCGAGCTTGCTGAATAAGTTCAAAGTTACTCACGCGTCCCTCGAGATTGTCAGTACCCAATCTCGCATCTACAGCTCGATCTTCCCTCTCGCACCTCTGCTCCTGAAGTAACAGACCAATTCATCCTTCTTCGAGCCACGAACGTAGAAGGCCTCGCAGCTTCGCTACTCGTTCTTCGGATCTTTGAGCATCCACTCCTCAGAGTAAGCGTTTAGATGGGCTCTTCTTGGATTGGTCAAAGCAGTTCATGGCCGATGTCTGGCTAGAGTCGGTCGGTTGATATCTGTCGGTTTGTCGGGGACGGTGGTGTGTTGGACGTGGCGGTCGTGATCTCGTCCTCGGTACAACTCCTTTTGAGATGGAAAGCGACGAGGAACAAGCAGAATGTGATAATTGGGAGAGCTATCCAGAGACTTGAGGCACTGCGAAATTCTCGCAGCAACAGAATCATTCCATGTCAGAATGCTGACTCCACACAGTCTACACTTGATCTCCCAATGCCCCAACTAACACACAATTACATCATCGAGAAAAGAAGCGCCGAGGACTCGGAATCATATCCATGTGCATTTTTATGTGAAGGGATATCAAGATGGAGGCGATATCACCAACACTTTACCTAAATTTAACATCCAAAAGACGTGGCAAAGGTTCGACCGTACAATATATCCGGAGAGAGTAGAGATATCAGCGCATATCCAACGTATGCATGCTCAGACCCTGAAATCATGTTAGTCTTAGGAATCAACAGTCCTCTACTGATGAAGCCCCAAACGCCACCGCTTAATCGCTACACAACCCAATCATCGTTATCCTTATCCTCCCGACTACCGACCACCTTTTCTTTCGCCAACCCTTTTGCTTTCAACCCGTCTTCAACCTCTTTCCGCAAAACCCTGAACCTTCCCCAAGCCTGCATGGGCACCACATTCAAAACGCCCCTTAGTCTCTCCAAATCACTAGTCTTACACCCTCCATACCCGACAGCCTCAGCAATATAGTTAGCCACCGTCGCCTTCTTCAGAGGCGGGGTTCGGAGAACCCTCGCAACATCTTCGAGTTCCAGGCCTTCATGATGCCAGAGATAATAGCATTTGAGCCATGTCGAACCTTTGCGTCCTTCACGATGATGGGGTTGCGATGAAGTGGATGATTTATCTTGATTTTGCGAGTCAGCCCATGTTGTTGCTGCGGTGAGGAGCTCGAGGTCTTCTGTCGATCGAGTGGATGATGTCCATTTTGGGATACCGGATTTACGAGGTGCCTTTGTTTTGATGGGAGCGGAGGTAGTGAGTCCGGGTGAAGTGGATAGTCCAACCGACCGGGCAGGTGACGAATCGACGCTGTCGTCGAATGAAGAAAGTACGGCATATTTGACAGTGTCAGAACTCTCCTGGGTCAAGTCTTCAACGTCCTGACAATGCGCTGCAGACTCGATTGCCAGGAGCTCCTCGTCAGTGATGTTCTCGTCCATGGCCTGCGAACGTCTACTGGGACCCAGTGCCAGGTTGTCGAGCCCACCACTCAATTCCTCGGCCTCACCAACGACTTCTGCAAGATCTTCATCCGATGAGGACTCCGCGAGTAGACGATCAGCAAGTTTGATCGGCATCTTCAGCTCCGCGAATTGTGGACGCGGTGGTCGGGGATGCATGGCAATTCTCTTCTCTTCCAAAGCTTCATACAATCTGTAGCTAGCATAAGCATCCGCTGCAGCATAAGTACACTGCTCGTGGTCGAGCTGTTTCGACCAGTCGCTAGTTCGCACATCGCCTTTAGAAAGTGGCAACTGGAAATGAATCTCAACCTGTTTAGCCAGACCAACAAGTCTCTTATTCACCAGTTTGGGGTTATGTTCAGAGTAAGTCACGAGCCGATGCCAATGACTGAGCTCAATAACGCCTCGAGCCTGAGTGTCCAAAAATTTGGCGACACGAGAAAAATCATTCAGAATCGCAACACCAGTCTTCAATATGTCAGGAGACGCGATGATCTCCCGCAAGGTTGGTGGCAAGATTTCCTCAGGCGTCTCTCCTTTGTGAAGAGCGATGTGGAAAAGGCCTACTCTATCCTCACACGCTAGCTGGATCAAGGAAACATTGCTCTTCAAACCAGCAGCCGCATTCGCCTGAGGCTTCCATTCGATATCAAATCCAAGAACAGATTTGCCAAGAAACAGCTTCGCAACAGTTTCGCCCGTGTCCTTAGACCGGCAATAATGGACGGTGACTTTCTCGTCGGCAGGACCACGATACAGCTTGTGAGACCAGAACGAAGCCGGAGTTCCCGGAGAAGCAAGCACAGCTTCTCGCATCGTGTCGGCAGGAATTTGGAATTCCAAAGGAGTGTAGATCTCGTCCTCGTCTAATGCTTGCGATTCTGCGTCGCTCGAGGAATCTGACTCATCCTCGGAGCCCGACTTTGCATCCGAGACAGATCCAGTTTCTGAATTCGGGCCAAGGTCCGATGAGTCTTCGGCTGAGGTTGATTCAGGATCTACCTCTGAGTGACCCATTTCAGAGAGGTCCTGGCTTGGTGGCGGGTCAAATTCGTGGTGGTCAAAGGCCTCGTTTACGACAGAATATCTGCCGATGAGACTTGGATACGGCGCATGCTTGGGATCGCTGGGCTTGAAGCTGCCATATGGGGAGAACGATGTTGCTCGCGGGTGAACAATATCGACTGCCAGATTCATAGCCTCCAATTCCAATGGTGAGTGTTTCTTCACATTTTCCATGTGCAGCTGCTCGAGATTGCCGTGTCTAGCAGCGGGCCAGATCAAATGGCAAGGTTGTTGCTGAAATATCTTCGAATCATTTGGGAGCTTTTCGATGGTATGAGCTTTTGCTTCCAGCTCACGTCGTTGCGGCCGGAACTGCTTGACTTCTGTCTCCCTGCACGCACGAATCCGATCTCTGAATTTGCGAGCATTGAGCTGACGTTTGCTCCATTTGTCTTCTTCGACCGCGACAAGCTTGTGGGGATTTTGTTGCCTAGCATCAGACTTTTGTGGATGAACCCCAGGGCGACTGGAATAGTGCCGAGCTTTTGAATCCGTACTTTCAATCTTATGCGCAAACGCTAAAGACGTGCCAGCAAGCCATCTCCTATCCACAGCATCTCGTCTCGTGGTCGGCGCGAATCGTATAGGTTGGGAAGGGTTCCAAAGGTGATTACAGTATGGTGCAACTACCGGAGAGGAGGCAGAAGCCATGGCAGTTTGGGTGTTATCTGTGTGAGAAAATGGTGGTGTGTCTGGCCACGGCAATGGACGTGGCAGCGTGTTTATATAAGAGCAGGTCGACGCTTGCACCCAGCGCGGTTTGGCCCTGACCATGACCCTCCATTGCCGATCTCGTGTAGGCGTGTGAGTGGCCAGGCAGGGAGAAGACGGCGTGAGGTTAGGAATATAAATCGATTGGATGTGATTGTCTGGTTTGTGTAGGCAGCAGTAGCTCTGAGTGACAGCAGCGACGGGAGAGGGCGATTCTTTGGCGAATTATTGGGTTGGCCCGTGCACAGAGGGCGTTGTCTTGGATGCGACCTCACAAACCTCCCAACCTCACATCATGGCTTCCCAATTATTGCCGCTCGGTACGCTGCTTGTTTCTCTTGAAAGAATGCGCAAATGCTAACCAGGGCACAGAGCTGATCGACAAGTGCGTCGGATCGAGGATCTGGGTTATCATGAAGGGCGACAAGGAATTCAGCGGCACTCTCCTGGGCTTCGATGACTACGTCAGTATGTAGAACTCCCTGTAATCTCGAGGTCCAGCCAGGCAAGCTGATCCTACATCACAGATATGGTGCTCGAAGACGTGACCGAGTTGTGAGTGTGGAGCAATTACGAGTAGCGAATGTATTGTCTGATCGAAGATACAGCGACTTCACCGGAGCTCAAACAAAATTGCCAAAGATTCTGCTGAACGGAAACAACATCTGCATGGTATGAAGCAGCTGGAATTCATGTGGCACGAATACTGATAGCGTTCCCTAGCTAGTACCAGGAGGCGAAGGACCTGTCGAGGCAGCATGATCAAATTGCTCTATTTCCACAAACAAAGAGCATTAGCGCCGAGGACCGAAAGATTCATTCCCCAATCTTCGAGAAAAGTCCGCAGCCTGGCTTTACGCCCAGTTCAAGGACCGATGGGTTTGCCACAAAATTTCGAGTTGTGAAGGTTATGGTAACATCCTGCTTGGCCATTCTCAATAGCGATGCTGCAACAATCCCCTCAATCATGAAGTCTATGAGAACAGATACAAGTCTTGTGGTAATGAGAATAATTATACAACAAAGGAAGCCAGCATGTTCGCCTCCATCACTTAAGTTTTACACTTTCGCTATGAGCTTGGATGCCCTTTGGTTCCTACTTTATTGAAATCTTTAAAGACGACAGCATAGTGGCCTTGTCCATTCTATTTCCGCATTCCGCATGGATAACATGAGTCTAAATTGCACTATCGCAGCTTGATGTAAATCCCGATCAATTCCTGGAGATTCCTTTTCTCGTTTCGCTAGAATATATTATGATCTATAGTAAGTATTCCTAATTATAGTCTCTTTTGGCGGCACTGAATTGATCTATCTGCCGTGACAGGAAGGCGACGTTCCTGGAAGCAAGGCCGCGAAACAACCACATTAGCTACCCATCATGCACACAGTTCATGATCTTATCCCAGGGGATCCGCACTAAAATGGCGAAGCACCTCTTAATACCACCTTCACAAAGTAAATTGAAGTGTTCAGAATAGTAGTGCTGGTGCCTAGTCACGTTTTTACGTGTCTCGCCAATTCGAGGTTCGCTTTCCGTCTATAGAAAGCAATCGCGACCTCCAATCACTACAGCCCTTGCAACACCACACACACTCAGAACCTCCCAACTGCACGGCATACTCTTATCGGTGCTCCAATCATGTCCGCAAAACGAAAGGTATGTTTTCCGAGCTATTCACCATCATCTTTCTTCTTTATGACAGTCACAAGGGTACAATTCTTGGTGACGCCTTCCTCGTCGCAGTATTGGTGTCGCACAGACTTTGACACTCGGAGACTGCAGTTGCTGCGTTGCAGCGAAATAGACCGGAGATACAACATATCTTTCTCTTGACGAAGAGAATATCGAATAATCCCGTTCACAAACATGGAATCACTTACCAGAGTACATAGTCCACATCAGAACCAATTTGCAGTCCCATCTCCCCCAAGCGAAACAAACACGCTTCTCCCTCACGTCCTCCTGTCACCGAGCCACACAATGCCTTCCCAATTTCAACCCAGACAACCGAAATCTCCATGGCGGATGAACTGTCCCTCGATTACCTCCGGAAAAACGAACCTTCAGATCCATTGTACAACAAGGTCTTGCAGAATCTTTTTGCATCTCGTCTGAGCGTCAGGCTCACTCCCAAACGAGTCCTCGACGCTATGGGCCAAACATTTGGCAAGAATGCGGACGTGAGCGACTGCCTTCGGATCATACCCAAGGATATTCTGGCGGAGCAAATCATGTTCTGGATATTTCAGAAATTTGCATCAGTCATCAAGAGCGAAGATTACATCAAGGAAGCTATTAAAATAATGCTGAAGAGGCTGCCCGATGGACTCACAAGGGCAACATTGCTGAAAGAGTTAGCACCAAAGCTGGACATACCAACGACATTCTTTCAGGATGGAAAGAAAGTGGAAACCAGAACAGAAAACGGCATCGACGAAGCGCAAGGCAACGAACTTCACATTGAGGATAACGAGGAGAAGAAGTATGACAGTGGGAAAAATATCAAGGAGCAAGTCATCACGCGTCCGGAATTGGAGGCCGTGGGTGGGCTTCTCAGAAGTATACCGGACAAGATTGAGCGTTGCAAGGCCCTCGCTGACATCATAAGCGACATTGGCTTGAAGCTCGACGACGAATCACAAGACAACGTAATAAACACCACGGGCATGATCATAGGAGCCCTGTTGGACACACTAGGCAAATCGAGATCAAAGACCGACGTGCTAACCCACATCCTGCTCAGATCTGGTGGGCAATCTCCCAAGGAACTTGTGACTGGAAGTCCTAAAGACGATGCAAAGTCTGAAACAGTGAGAGGAGATGAGCCAGAGACCATGAAAGAGACACCACAAGACATGTGCGAAGAGTCGGCTCAGTCTGACCGGTCATCTCTCATCCCAAAAACACCTTTCGAGCGACTGGAATCTATCATGGCGTCTTTGGATTCGGACGAATTACGCCGACATTGTGTCAGACGCTTGGCGCAGCTGTTGAACCTCGATTTCTTTCGCAGTGAGTATCCTGCCGAAACAACTGCTGGCAGGCGAGTAGAATTGGACGAGGACGTTGGTGTGCCTCAGTCACTTTGGAGGCAGGATAATCAAGAATGTATTCGTCAATCTACGAGAAGGACTGTGGCAATCTGCAAAGATAGATTATGTGATTGCCATAGACCAGACCAGTTTCCAAAAGTACGTTGTTAGCCCTTCCTGTCCAAGCTCACGAGTACTTGACATGCCAATCGTATTAACAGTAGTCTTCCTAGGGTCTCTTTACGAAAGTGCGGTGGCCTTTTGTTGAGCTGATGTGCCACGTCCTGGACGATGAACTCAAGGCTGAACAGGCAACTCGACAGCGAGATAAGATTCTAGCTTTCCTACAGAAAAGGGTAGCGGGCAGAAAATGCCATCATTTATGTGAGTCGCTAATCCTTCCTAAAGCCACGAACTAAATGTGTCCAGGCACATCGATCGAGTTGGCCGACAAAACTTACGAGTTTGACCTTTCCAATCACGGCCGCCTGAGCCATCAAATCCTGACTGCACTACAACAATCATCCGACAGCCATGGGGGTGGCGGAGACTCAAGTCGCCGCGCACTGGTGAATCGCACCTTAGGGCCCTTCATCTACGCCAACTTTCCACTATTTCCAGAGCTGTCAGACATTGCCGATTTGACTGCCTATGGAAAGCCAGTTGTGATAGACAATACTCTTTATCTCCGTGTGGAAGCCATCAAGCCACCAGTTGACCAGAGAGAAGCAACTAAGGCACTGTCGAAATCGGAACGGAGACAACCTGCGCCATCATCCTACGCATGGGATCCTCCTCAAGGCCCTCATTCAGATCAGTATTCATCGCCCGGGTTCGCAAAGCCTAGCAGGACCCAGTCCTTTCCGATGAAATACCCTGAGTCTGTATCGCCGTATTCGCGGTCTCCTCAGCAGCAGCGATCACGAGGTCCTGCCTTGTATCCAGCACGGTCTCCTCAGCAGCAGCGACCACGAGGTCCTGACTTGTATCCAGCACGATCTCCTCAGCAGCAGCGATCACGAGGTCCTGACTTGTATCCAGCACGGTCTCCATCGCCTAGAGATCAGCGATGTACCACGCAGTTTCCTGACTCGGTCAAAAAAGAAAACTATAGACGAGAGCCGTCGCCATTTCGACAAGACGCTGATCGCATCGCACCTGTCGCTCCAAGAGGACCCCGATATTGACTGATTCGTTGCAGTGTTCTAGAACTTGGAGGTTTGGAGGCAAACTCTTGGACTTGAGTTCGATGGCTGGGAGTTACTGACGTTTCTGAGGCGAGCATCAATGGACACTTTGGAGAACTCGTCTTGACTGGGAAGATTGTGAACACCGGGGTGTTACCTCGCGTTTTGAGCTCCTACCCTTGCTCTCCGCACATACCTTGCGAATATCCTCCCATCAGAGGCGTTGAAGCTTTTGACTTGCTTTTGAAGTCGTTGGGACTGATTTCTACATCCATTAGCTCGATATTCCAGGCTTTGTCCGTTAATTTTCTAAACCATGATTGTCTAAGCTGCACAGAGGGATTCATTCAGTACTGTATACCTATGTAAAATCCAATAATCATCGATTTTTGGCACTGCAGTTTGAGCCTACGATGAACATCAGATTCCTCTCTTTCAATAACGATAAGAAAATTGAAACGCTGAGCGATGAATTCTACGTATTGTAAAAGCTTGATCTTGCAAATTTTGTTCTCTTCAAAAGAGACTCCACATTCAACACGATCATCATTAATCACTCCCCCTACCCTCTCGTTCACACTTCCTATCGACTTCGCACCCACTCAACCACGCCTTATATCTTCCTTGCTTACAGGTGTTTGCGATACAAGGACCGACTCTCTCTCCGATCATTCTCGGTCAGATGGTAAGGAGTCAGAAGGAGGGAGGTAGATGGCGGCGTATGAGATATTAAGAACGGTATGTAGTATGAATTGACATCCTTGCGGATAGTTGGGACATAGAATGTGTGAGTGCATCGGCATAGGCGATGAGATGGTTGCGTTGGCTTGGCTTTTTTTTTTTGAATGAAAGAAATGAGGTTTGTGAGATGGGAAGGAGTGGGGAAGAGAGAGAATCGTTTTGAGGGATTGGTCTTTCCTCAAGCCCACGCTTCTTTAGTATTCTCATGTCTCGTTGAATGTTTCCAGAGGAGAAGGGTGTTTGGTGGTTATTTGGAGCGTGCTGGGCTAGGAGATAGCAGGCGGGCAGGGAAACGTGTAGATGCATGATAGCGACGAGACGAGAAGATGGAATATGAGATTGATGTGAAGTCATTGAAGATGTTGTGGATATTATGTACCCTAGGCTTTGGAGTCCTTCAATTTCGAAATGAAAACGGAGGATTTAGAAAGGAAAGGAAAAGAGTGAAAACGAGGCTGACATGCGTATCGTGCCATGGTAAACTCACCCTGTCCCCGTGAAACTTGCGAAAATCTTGAATATTGATGCAGAAATGGGGAAACGCCAGGCGCTATGCAAGAAATTGCCGTACTATATATACACTACCCTCGCCAATATCATATCTTACTCACGACATCCTCCTTTTTAACAACCGTCCTCATCTCACTCTTCCCCTTCTGTAACTTCATCCCATTCACATCCGTTACCGCCGCAGCACCCGAAGCATGACCCGCCCCAATCTTATGTCCCTCGTCCAACATCTCGTCCTTGACGATGACGGTCCCCTTGGCCGCGTCTACGGCAGCAGAAGGATCAACAATGGGATTCCCATTCCGATCTCTAGGTTTCCTCTTCCAGCCGGTGAAGAAATTGTTGCCGAGTTCGAAATGGGGGAAAGCGTGGGCTTCGGTGTTGAAGACGACTTTGGTCAGGGGGAGGATGGTAGAGGGTCCGAAAAGGAGGTAGAAGTATTTCAGTGTTTCGGCCTGGACGGGTTATCAGTAACTCGATCGTCAGATGGAAGCGCTCAGGTTAGGAGGTCCAGGACGATCGTCAAGGGGGAGGGGGGTCCAAACTTACAGGCCAGAAACTCTCCATGTTATCCCGAGTCGGACTCGGGATATGGTTGACGTCCCCGATACTGCTGAATCCAGCGCCATCCGGCACAGTCGTGTGTTTGATGAAGGCTTCGAAGATCTCCCAGCCCCATTCTCTGTAAATCTCGTCGCCAGTGATGCGCCACATGTAAAACAGCGATTCCACCGTCTCCGGTCTCTGCAAATTATGCGTGTCGGCAGGTTTGATGACGAAATCCTTTCTCCACCCCGCCTCGGGGTCTTTATCGAAACCATCCGCCCTGGAGGGAGAAGTGAGAGCCCCATCAGAGAGCATGTGCGGTGGTGAGTGAATGTTGAAGTAGGTGATTTCGGGAGCCAGTCCGGTTTCCGTGACTTTGTACATGCCCATACACGTCTTCATGAGTTCCCTGGCCAAATCTAGATTCTCAACTGCCTTGGGCGTCAATTTACCCGCTCTCGCAGCCTCTTTGGTGGTGCGCCCGCCTGTAGCACTGAGGGCGATGGTACCGGGCATGAAGCAGACAAGATGATCCATTTTGGGGTCGAGTTCGTTGTCCAGACCAGATGGGCGTTCGGCGAGGACGGTGAAGTTGGAAGGTGACGAGTAAGTAATCAGATGCTTCTTGATTCCAGCAAGAGATTCTTCCCACATGGCGAGGTAGACAGGCTCCTGTTCCGAGGTCTGATAGTATTGTTTGATGAGGTATTCGTAGTAGCTGTCTCCCCGACTGCCTAGACGAATGTTCTGGGTGGTGAATTTGCCTGTCTCGGGATGGATGAATATAGGCATGAGTCCATCTTTTGCATTGGCGTCATCCACGGCTTGCATGACCTTCTCGGCTTTGTCCCAATACATCTTTTCTCCTGTCAATTTTGAGAGATACTTCATCTCCAATTGCAAACTTGTCGCTTCCGCCAACGATGAAGCTCCTCCATCCGCGTGCGATTGTATCCCCTTCATCGTCTTCAAGTTGATACTCGCGTATGGGATCCCAGATTTCGACTCAAAAGCTCCAAGCAACCGATCAGCCAGATCCGACGCTTTCTCAAGGTATAGATCCTCCCCGCCATTCTTTCCCAAGTCCACAGGACAATAATTCGGGAAGTCGGTTTGTATGTAATGCGCCGCCAAAAGCCCGCCCAGCATCCGAATTGTAGTCTCAAAAGTATTGACGTCGTGATCCAAATCGTACGTCAGCGTAGTCGAAACCCACTCCCTAGCATGCTGCAACTGTTTCGTCATATTCATAAGCATAAGCGTATCCAGCGCATCAATAATGATCCAGCCGAGTCCCGTCGGAGGAACCATTTGTCGCCCGCTCTTGCTCACAGGATGATACTCGTCGTACCCCCAAGCATATTTCTCGTACCCGCTCCAACTAATCTCCATGGCTTTCCTGACCTGTTCCCTTCTGCTTGCCCAATCTTTTGCTTTCACCCCCTCTTTACTCGAAAACATACCCCAAAGGCCCTGTCCCGTCTCTTCCCTCCTTAACGGATCATCTCTTCTCGACACAAACCATCCCGTCCACCACATATATCCCACCATAAATGCCCCAAACACTCCCAGTACTAATCTCTTTCTCCCTCGCCGCCGCCCCTCAGGGTAGTTGTATGGTTTGTCTTTGTACATGGGTAGCTCTCTATTCCTCGCGCCAGGTAATTGTATGCCCAATTTCTCCGAGAAATGCGATGTGGAGGAGGTGTGCCGCGAGCGACCAGAAGAAGACCAGATTGCATCTTCATATCTGCGTTGTGGGTCGCTGAAGGACGGAACATTGCGCGGCATGGAGAAGGTCGACATGGTTGCTCGTGTGTAGCTATGGGGCAAAGAGGGAATGCTGAATGAGAGGAAGAGGATGATTTCCTATTGCGCATTGAAGTCGGTTCCGATCAAGAGATGACTAGCCTCGGTTTGTGTTTGGGACAATGATTGTCGCGTCAAATGCGGTCGCGACTACTCGTGAAATGCCAGGTATCGTGTAGACCCTGGCCTCTCCGCATGGCTTTTCAGCCTCATCATCAGATCACAAGAGCACTAGTGCATGCATGTCGAGGCAACAATTTAATTCACGGTTCAGTAGAATTTGTTAGGCATTTTAGAAGACTGTATAACATGGATATCTACAGCAATGTACAGTATCTATGCAACTTCCAGATCCTACGCGTACATCCCATCATGCATCGATCAAAAAAAGGTATGTCGAACCCATTACAAGCACCTAGTAAGTCTCCATGCGGTCCAACACAGCTCGAGTGAAATCGTGAGTCGTTGCGTTGCCGCCCATGTCCCGTGTCAGTGTCTTTCCGCTACCGATGACATCGTAAACAGCCCTGGATATTCTGTTGGCGTGGTCGTCGAGTCCAACGTGTCGCAACATCATGGAAGCAGACAGGATCAACGCAGATGGGTTGGCCTGGTCTTTGCCCTTGATATCCAAACCGACGTGACGGCATCCGGGCTCGAAAACAGCGATGTCCCGTCCAATGTTGCATCCTGGTACAATGCCTGGTCCACCAACCAACCCAGCTCCAATGTTGGACAAGATACCTCCGTATAAGTTGGGCATGACAAGGACATCGAATTGTTGCGGGCGCGAGACACACTGCATAGATGCGTTGTCCACAATCATGTCGTTCGTTTCCAATGTTGGGTAATCCTCAGCCACCTTCTTGAATGTGTTCCTGAACAGCCCATCGGCAAGCTTCATGATGTTTGCCTTGTGAATGCACGTAACCTTCTTCCTGTTGTTGGCAAGAGCAAAAGCAAAGGCAAATTTGGCGATTCGCTCCGACTTAGCGCGAGTAATGATCTTGAGAGACTCGACGACGCCGGCGACGGATTGGTGCTCGAGACCAGAGTATTCTCCTTCAGTGTTCTCACGAATGACACAGAGATCGATTCCCTCATGGCGCGTCTTGTAACCTGGAATGTTCTTGATCAGAACGATGGAGGCGTAGATGTCGAGTTCCTGTCGCATGGCCACGTTGAAGGATTGATGGCCCGACCGTTCCACAGGCGTGTGCAAGATGCCCTTCAGACCAAGCTTGTTGCGCTTCAAAGAAGCAATGGATTCGCGGAAGAGCTCTTCAGTGTGCTTGTCGCCAGTCTCCATGCCAGAGACGTCGACCTGTTCCCACTCGATTGGAACATTGTCGGCCTTGAAGATGGTCTTGACGGATTCCGAAACCTCAGCACCAATACCATCACCTGGGATGAGAGTGGCAGTGTACTTTCCTCCGAACTTGGTGGGCTTGAAAATATCCGACTGCACAGTTGCGTAGGTTCGAGCAGGAGTGCGGACAGCCGCCCGCGACAGGGCATTGGTGGCCCTGAGGGCAGTCTGGAAGGCAGGCATTTTGCTGCGCAGGAGCAAAATGGAGTTCGAGGACTGTCGGAGGAAGGGAGAGGTTGAGGAGGGCCAATTGAGGTGTTTGTTGGAGTCGTTATCTCAGGCGCGGGCGTGGGAGCTCAAAGCTTGGAAGCTGCACACTGGGCGGAGAACGGTCTTAGCTGAAAATCTCTTGCAAACGGAAATCCGCGGGTGGAGCGGGACGGACGCGAGAGGGACGAAGACAAACACCACAGTGACTCTGCTGCCACACACCAGGAAGGAAATCATGTTGCAGGGTCAACATCGATGGAAAGCACATAAACACGTCGGACTCCTCATGATAACTTGAACCACTACTCCCTCCAACAGCCAGTGATCCCCCCAAGACACCTTCATCATGGCATCTACACCCTCGGACGATGAGCTGGTCAAGATCTCCTCAGATGGTAATAACAATTCTGCTTTCACTTGAGACTCCTAGACTGACCAAGCAAGCTGCCCTCGACTTCGTAAAGGAGTACTATACAGCTCTGACAGAATCCCGCGCCACCATAGAAAACTATTACTGCACGCCAAAGGTAGCTCGACCCATGCATCTCCCATGGAAAAACCTTCTAATCGAATGTCAGGAAATCAAGAACGCAACAGACGGCTCGACAACCACGCCCACAATCCAATGGAACGGCAACGTCTACACCACAGCCGCCATCTTCAAGGCCATGTGGACCGAGAGCATGCCAAAATATGTCAATTTCGACGTGCATGCCGTTGACGCCCAGGTACTCAACCCTGTGTTCGATGGAGAGGCGGGGCCAAAAGTCAAGCCTGCGAAGAACATTTCTATTCTTGTGCTGGTCAACGGGCATCTGAGGTTGGAGGAGAGGAAGACTGGACCATTGAAGGAGTTCAGTGAGAGCTTCTTGCTTGTGCCGAATATCGAGAAGATGACGTTGGGGAAAGGACCGTGCATGGAGAAGAAGAATTGGTTGATTCAGGCGCAGAACTTTCGGTATGTGGTGCTTCATGATCCGATTGGAATGGCGGGACAGGAAATGGCGGTGGACTGAGGTGCGGTGCGAAGGCGGAAACAGGCAAGACTTCCAGGAGCCAAGCAACAACAATCTTCGACGAAGGTCGGCCTATACTATTATCGCAAATTCTTCCACGTGGCGACCGAAGACCACCTCATCTTTGAAATGGACGGGAGACAAATGGGCACCCAGCGGGAATTTCCTTTCAGCGCCGCGCAGAGCCATCCGGTTCAATGCTACCCGCCAAAATCTGATGCCGATAGCCATAGATTTCTGGTATTTTCATGATGAGCAGATACCAGGCGTTCCTTGTTATCACCGTTGGCGAAGGCTACGACCGCTGTTGAACATGCGACGATCGGGCTCATAATGATAGTCCTAGGGTACACAAAGACTTTGAGGGCCTATGAATCGGAGATAGAAAGCCTTTGGCAGCTTCTTCTTGTCCAGCCATCTCGTTACTGCGCTCGTGACGAAGTCAAAAACCGACTAAAGTCCCGTCTCCGGCCTCCACAATCGAGGTATGCACCGGGTAACCCCAGATTCATTGTCAAGGCATCGACTGATGCATTGCGGTAAAGGAAGGCAGTCACGCTAGTGTCCTGTTTTGACAATAGTAACTCACTGGATTTCACGATAACATTGATTTTTTGAGACTAGTCAGATCTCAGATCTGGACATCACACAAAACTCCTCCATCAAAGATCTTCACTTCCTCTAGTTTTGTCAGCTGCTTCACTCCTCTCGACACATTCTTTCACAACAATTCGACCAACCATCCTTCGATTTTGCCCCCAACTACCACTTGCAAAACACCTCACGATGAAGTGCATCGACAACACAGGCGACTGCAAGGCCGACGCTGTCGTTCGAAACGAGGGTCAGTTTTGCGACGAATACGGCACTCACCTAGCTGATGATGGCGCTATCTGCTCCTGGATCCCCGTCAATGATGGAGCGAAGATCGTGGTTGAGACTGGCTTCACTGGTATGACCAAAGAGATTCAGATTGATCTCGTGATTGACGGCATCCTTCGAAATTCCGTGAAAACCAATCGAAAAGCAGAGAAGAAAGATCGCATTTCCGAGCGATTTGCCCATGGCTTCTATGCTCAGAGCAAGTCTGTCATCAATCAAGCCGAGTTGGAGATTAAGGCTCTCGATGTCAGCTCGTACCCTTCCATTCAGGCGGAGGGAAAAGACTCTGTTGGCACAATCGAGGTTCGTATCTCTGTTCTACGAGACGAGCACGAAGAGCACCATAAGTTGGACGATGTCAAGAGCTTTGAGACCATCATGGACTGGAAGGAAGCGTACCGCACCCCCTCATATACCAAAATTCGCCCAGTCCAGCAAGTCGACTTCATTCCCATTGATCAGGAGCCCTCCAAGACTCAAATCACCAAGCTTAAGCAGCGCGCCAGTGGACGTCGCCCCGGAGCGAAACCTTGGGTCGTTTTCCGCTTCTTCTATCGGCAGCAGGAAGCCATCAACAGTGAGGCGCTCACGAAGACCGCAAGCAAGATGGCGACCAAGTTCGATGCTCCTCCAGTCGTGAAGACCGCCGATCAGTCTGCTACGACTCCACGGACTCTTGCAGGAACCACCAGCGCCATCACAACTAATGATCCTTCCACCAAAGCTGGTACCGTTGCGACCACGGCTGAGGATTTGTTTCCAAAGGCTGCCACGATCGCAGAAGCTTGGTCCACAAAAGACGTTCCTGCCACCGCCACTGCCGAAGCGCCAGGTAACAAGGCGACCGGCCCCAGCGATGCTGTTCAGATACACGCCTTCAAGTCGCCCGTCCCAGATCGAGAGCACGGTGTTTTACAGCTAGCAGTGTCCAACACAGATCTGGGTACTACACGACCAGATCTGGTCGCAGAGACTATTTCTGCTTCTTCGCCAGCCAACAACCCGAAGTCATCCACCAGCATGTCCACTGGAGAACATACTCTCCCATCTTACATCAACAAAGCTTCCGCCATGACTACCATTGATCAGCAGCCAGCCCCAGTTGCGAACATGATTCCAGAGTTGGGGGCTACTGCTGCCGAGAATCCCACTCCACCATCAACTCCCAAGCCAGTAAATGAGCTGGTTCTTCCCGAGGTATACACCATTGCAGCCTCGCTTTTTGACACCTCCTCACCCCTCCGGAACACACCAGCGACCGAGATCATCCAGACTCTCGAAGCACCAAAGCCCTCAGTCCTCAATGAAGCTACCAAAGAGGTCCCAGAGCCAATGGTCCATATCATCGACACCAAGGTCGAGCCAGTCTCACCACTCACCCCACAGTCCACCGAGAAGCTCAAAATCGAGCCCTCCAAGTCTTCCAATACTCTCAAGCGAGTCTTTTGCGCCACTCCGACCCCAGACCCAGCTACCAAGCGTCTGAAGGTTGAGAACGGAGAGCTCGAGAAGCGTTACGCTGAGCGGAAGAAGGCGCTTGCTGAGAAGCGCGCCAATCGAATCAAGTCCCAGAATAAGGCCAGTGATGCTGAGAAGAAAGCTGCTGATGCCGAGGTGAGTTTCTTCCATCTATGAGATTGGTTCTTGGGCTCTTGCTAATAGATGGAAAAGGCGCGTCGTAAGGAGGCTCTGGAGAAGATGCTTGCGGAGATGGATGACGAGATTGCGGAGGAGGAGCGCCTTGCGCGGGAAGCTGAGGTTTGTCTTCTCCCGTTTTGAGCTGGAGCTGGTTTTTCGGTTGATGTGCTGACTTTTTGAAGGAATCGCTTGAGGCTATTGAGGCCGTTGGGGAAGAACATGCACTGGAGGGTTCTGATACGGGAGAGTTTTAAGCTGGACCAAGCGTGGGATGGGTGCACTATGGAATTAATCATTGAGCGGCGTTACTGGCGAAACAGGGCTAGGCCGGGTTATACCTTTATGACTTGATGATTGATGACTTTTACATTTGGTCGGGACTTTGATGCCCGTCTTTTGCATCCGGGAATGGACGATAGGTTCATACCAGGGCTGGGGAAAATGTAGTTTGAATATCAGGAAAAGATCAGCTGACCTAGGACACCCTTTCACGATCACTCACGTTTCTCCTCCAGTAATTTCCCCAACTTATCCAGCCCGCCTAGTTTCTGAAAACTTCCATCCGTCAAAGAATCAGGCAGAACACTTCCCAGTTTACTACTAACCTGAATCATGCCCGCAGCTCCACCCTTCCAAATCTGCAACGGCGGATCATCAGGATTCTTCATCAAATCCGCAACCACGTTCTTCGCCCACACCTCTCGATCCTCAGCATACGCTTCTGTCGTCTTGCCCGTAACGACTTTGAGCACTTCCTCCTTGATAAGTTGATAGGGGGAATCTTCAGGGAGGGAACAAGGATTACTTTTATTCTCCCCAAAGTTTGATTCCAAAGACCCGGTTTTCAGATCGACGACTTTGATGCCAAGGGGTTCCAATTCGATCCGTTGGATATCGTTAAACATGGCCATTGCAGCTTTGGAAGCCGAATAGGCGGAATGGAACGGTGTTTTCAACACGGAAGAGATGGATGTGTTGTTCACTATGACGCTTTTGCGGCCCTTTGCGCCTGGCTCCGCATTGGCGAGTAATAGCGGTAGAAGAGCTTGCGTCGTTGCTACGAAACCCCACACGTTGACGTCGAAGAGGTGCTTCGCTGCGGGAATGTCGAGGTGGAGGAAGGGTTGGTAATGGCCGCCGCCAACGGAATTTATCAGGATATCGAGTTTGCCAGAGGTCAGTTTGCTGACTTGCTCGACGAGCGAGTTGATGGAGTCGGGGGATGTGGCGTCTAGTGATAGTGTCTTTATGCCTGCGGACGATAGAGCGGTCATTTTGGATGTGTCGCGCGCTGTTGCGAGGATTTGCATGTCGTCGTGGTTGTGGAGGGCGAGTGCCAGTGCTGATCCGAGGGAATTGTCGGAACAGCCTGTGATTAGGACACTGCGCTTGGTTGGAGACATGTTTTATCCTTGGAATTCTGTATTTTCCCTACGAGTCGTCGAGGCAGAGGGAGGGAGTGATATCAAGGGAGGGGGGTTAAAGAGTGATGACGTTTTCCTCCAAGTCCTACTACTGCTACCCTCAATGGCAGCCACATGCCTCTTGTTTAGGTCTCGAGAGTCTCCTTAACTTGACCTTCTATATTTCCCATCGCGGAACAATTATCTGGAAAATAAATTGGAAATAAAGGATGGAGATTTGAGAAAACTACGCGATAGCAAAATGATGGAAGAGGGAAGAAAGTATTTGGTCACGTTTTTTCGCGTCAATGACGTCGGGCTTCTCCCCATCTCGAGCTCTTTCGCGTCTCTTAAAACCTTGACCCTTCAATTCTCACAAGCAACCCGAAACCACAAACTCTCAACGTTGAAGACTTCAGCTCATAGTGTCAGATCATCTTCATCCTCATCTTCATCCTCATCTTCATCCTCATCTTCATCTTCATCTTCATCCTCATCTTCATCCTCATCTTCATCCTCATCTTCATCCTCATCTTCATCCTCATAGAATAGAAAGCCTAGAACGCTGCAAAGGACGATCAAAGATCGCTCCACGCTACTAGGCGAGATGCGAGATGCGAAATGGCCAAGAAAACCTGCGATGCTTTAGCTTGAACGATTTGTGCCAGGGACGGGAATCGGAAAAAGGAATGCTTTTTCTGTTGAAGACACCTTGTTCATAGTCTCTGCATCGATGGCGAGTATGCGAGCAAATGCTTTACGACGACAAATATGTGAGCTTCGATTTGCTGAGAACCTACGCAACGTGATTGGCTGACTATACCTAGGTTTCAGACGGATATCGAAAGTAGTTTTGTGTTCCACGATTCCACCATCAGTCAACAGCTCAAGCCGCTTTCAGCGCCTCGGCAACAACACTGGTCAATCCGATACTTTTCTCCTCCCTAAACCTTCTACAGACCAGTTTCACACTCAACGGAGCTTCCAAGAAGTCCTCGGGCTTATCTAGTTGCAAGGAAGCACCATTCACTGTATACCTTTGACCTGGTCGACCTCAAATTGTGCCTGCACTGCAGCATCTCTCGCATTTGCTGCTCTGAAGTTTTTGTCGACTGGGTCTAACTCAGCTGAAGCTTGTCAGTAGACTGGGATTGCCATTGCAGGATAGTCGATCATGTTGAAAAGAGCGGTGTACATTATGTACCTGTTGATTTCGTGAGCTTCGTATGTACAAAAGCCCTTACTATTTGCTTACCGAGGCCACTCTCCATGTCGATGCGCAGGGAAAGCACTGGTGGGCAACAGCAGCCCGTCGATGGGCTGACCAGTACTGGTAACTCCTTTCGTGGCATTCCAAGCTTTCAACCATGCAGTCTTCACCGCGGCTTTTTCGAGGTTGATTTGCCAGTTCTCGTAAGCTGTTAGATGTTTTGTTTGGCCATTCGTTAGAATCCTGGGATGTCATGGCTCGCCTGAGGCTGCCAAGGTGCGGCTTATATCTTCGTCGCCGTCTGAAGAGTGCATGGGGAAGTTGGCATAGTAGGGTGGAGTAGAGGGCACTCGGTCCAGCTCGAATTGAACTTTACATGTTGTTTCGAGGGTGCTTGTGGCAAGGTTTTGAGACCGAGGTCTCGTCATGGTATTCGCAATAACTGGCGTGAACTTTGAAGGACCGGATGAAGCTCATGTAAATGGTGTCCATTTCTGGTATGGTACTTTGCTTCACCGCCATTGACTTAGATCCCAACCTGGATCAGTGCCTACTATATCCGGGTGTTTTCTTATCCACGCCTCGACATCTCGACAAGGAGCCAGCCAGATCTTGCCTTCGTTTCGCTTTTGCGCAAGGTATCCCAAGATCATCTCGAAAGCTTGCAGCCGGTCAGGTTGGTTCGTCAGAAACGGGTGGAACAGCAAGGCTAAAAATCGACCGTTTTCAATGGCACTGTCAATCTCGGCCTTGTATCGTTGAACAAGTACGTCAGAACTTTGCACTTCCTCGGGATACTCTCTCTTCAATTTCCTCAATCCGGCGAACGACTCCATGTAGAAGTAAGCATCCACGGTCACCCATTTGAATGGGAGGATGACGAGCTTATCATCAGGACCGCTAACATCAATAATGGCGGCCTCTTCTCCTGCGGGACTGAGGTATCTCAAACCGTGCTGCCGACACAGCTTCAAAGTGCGGTCGCCATGGACAATCCCGCCCGGCGGCCTGAAGCCCGAATAACTTTTCAAAGGCGTACCCGTCTGCTGGAGCAGCCTCCCGATTCCATCGTTCCCAAAGCTCTTCTCGAAATTCTGCCGTTCCTCAGTCTCACTCAGCTTCCACCACGCCTCATGCTGCCAAGCATGCCAACCAATCTCATGTCCAGCCTCTGCAATCTGTTTCACCACGCCCTCGTAAATGGAAAGATTCCAAGACTCGACGAAGTACGTAGCGTTGATGTCGTATTCCCTCAGCAGGGAGAGCATTTTCGGAATGACTTCTTTTACTGAGTAATGGGATCCGATGGGCTCGGATTTGGGCCATAGGCCACGGTTGATGTCAGCTGCCTCGCCCATGTTGTCGATGGTCAGACTGATGGCTGCTCGTCTGGAATTCGGCCATTGTGGCGTGGCTGGATCAGCCGTTTTTGATTCTCGGGTGCTTGTCATGACGATCCGATTTGCTCGAATTATATGACCAAGCTGGAGGAGTCCCGTAAAGTGTACCGATTCGACCCTATCAGTGCATTCGAAGTTCTGTCTTGGTGTTTCTTGATGTAGGACTTTGTCACCAAATGAGTGAGAGGGTGGATGATGTAAGCCGGCAAGAACTTCCGACTGCTGACGCATCCTCTCTTCCCCTCAGGTCCCGTCCACTCCATTTCCCCACCTGCACCATCACAATTCAGTTTATTGCCTCTTCGTGCATTCATTTCCGGATCTCATGCTTACAGTTTCCACACCTCCGCAACTCACTTATGTGGCACACGTAAGCCACTGTTTGATAGCTTTCACCAATCCCTCGAGAGGCATTGCAATTCCCACTACCTGTGTCTTGGAACCGTCCCATTGTTGATAAAAGTTCTTTTCCTGCGCTCTGCTCTTCTTTCATCCCCAAGTTAATGACCAACCTCATTATCTGACAGTCTGAAATCGAATCCCGAAGCGTTCCAATTCCGACCATAACAGATTTTATACTGCAAAATGGCACGGTGTGCCCCCGTCACAGCGGACCAAGTCCCACCCATGAAAGACCTTACAGTCGACAATATCACCGAGAACGTCATTATTCTCAACTCCCTATGTCCAAATCCTCGTACTCGATACATCTTCGAGCGCCTTGTAACCCACCTCCATGACTTCGCCCGAGAAGTCCGCCTTTCAACCCAAGAATGGAAAACCGGAATCGACTTCCTGACTGCCGCTGGCCAGATATCAGATGATCTGCGTGCAGAAATAATTCTTCTCTCAGATACTCTTGGTCTAAGTATGCTGGTTGAAGCAATCTCGCATCCGAACCCTGCGAACGCGACTGAAGGAACCGTGTTGGGTCCATTTCACACGCATGACGCCCCAGTTACAGAAAACGGCTACCAACTTCACAGTGAGGATGAAGCTGCAACGAAACTTTTTGTTCTTTCGAGCATCAGATCGACGTCTGGCGAACCCATCAAAGGGGCGACATGCGATGTTTGGGAAGGTGATGCACATGGCTTCTACGACGTTCAAGATCCCGACCGGGGTGGTGTGGCCAATGGCCGTGCGGTCTTGAAATCCGACGAACAAGGGATGCTTTTCTTCACTGCAGTAGTTCCAGTGCCATACCCGATACCCATGGATGGTCCTGTCGGGTCAATGCTGAAGCTCCTAAATCGTCACCCGAACCGACCGGGCCATATCCATTTTATGCTCCAGAAAGACGGTTTCGATAAACTAGTCACAGCATTGTATCCAAGAGGGGATCCTTATGAGACGAGTGATCCCGTCTTCGGAGTCAAAGAGAGTTTGATTGTTGATCTGGGGACTGTAGACGCGGAAATTGCAAAGAAGTATGGCGCAGAGGTTGGCATGCCGTTGCTGAAGTATGATTTCGTGCTTGCTACCGAGGAGGAAGCCAAGCAATTGAAGAAGGAAAAGGCGAAAGAGGCTTTGGACAAGCTCGGAATCAGTGATGAAATGTTTGAGTTGGTTTTTGATGTGGACTGAATGAGCTGTAATACTTAGTGGCTTCAAGTCGACGTGGTAATAACACTCTGAATAGCTTTTGAAAATGCAATGGATCTCATGAACGTGGCCAATGCTAGTAGAGATGCTTATACCACCAGTTCATGACTGGATACAGCATGATGGAGGTCCGACGGTACCATATAGACCTGCCATGAATGTCTACGATAGCCGTCAGACTGTGCATTGATACAGAGGTTGAGGCGGCTGGAAGCCATGATGTATGCTACTGTGTACGTAAGTAAAAAGATATTCACTGCTTTGATCACGATATCTTTCACTTACGCTTGATAGGTTAGAGCATGAAAAGTAGGCCAAGGCGACGGACGAAGCTCAATCCAAAAGGCGTTAGGCGAGCGGAAGGTGGTGATCCGCTCAGCGCAAAACCTCGAGCCTGTCAAAGGAAAAAAGAATTCGGCAGAATCCGTACATTCTCGTGCCTCTCTTCGCTCAGTGCACCGACCGTGGATTCAAAATGGGAAAGTCTGCCAAAGCCAAGAAAGAGAAGAAGAAAGACTTCGCCAAGCCGAAACTCAAGGTCGGACGAGGAAAAGCGAAGCCCGACAACTTCACAGATACAAGCTTCAAAGCGCAATGTAACGACTCTTACTCCAATACACTAAATTCATACTAACAATCACTTTTCTTTATAGCCATATCGGTCCTTCATCAGTCCCTCACAACCTCCGCACCCTCCCTCGCAGACCAATTCTCCCACCAACTCAACAATATCAACCACAAATCAGAATCCCATCGCAAAGACTCCCTAGCCAACCTCACAAGCACACTCCTCGCTCTGCCGAAAGATGCGCCGCTTCCTCAACCCGCAGGTGTTATATTACAAAGAGCGCAACCACTAATCCGCGACACCTCGACTGCAGTGCGCACTCAACTGCTGAAATTACTACAAGCACTGCCGGCCGAAGAAGTGCGAGGACACGCGGAAAGATTGCTATTATGGGTTCAACTCGGCATGACACATCTCTCCACACCGATACGACTGAGTAGTCTCGATGTCCTAGAATGGCTCTTGAATACAGCGGGCGAGGAGACAGTCTCCTGCCCGGGAGGATGGACAAAGACGCTCAAGTGCTTCGCTGGGCTGCTGGGGTGGGACACGGAACCACCAAAGATGAAGAATGGAATCAAGGGCCCCGCTACGATGACGGGAAGCAATTGGACCAGTACGCCCACCACTGCCGGGAAAGGTGCTGGGGATCTCAAGCTGCTTGCCAGGACTATCACGGTTTTGACATTATACTTGGAGACGGGGTTATTGCCGTCGAGGACGGCTACAAACCTGGAGATACTGGATCAGAAAAATGAAAGAAGGGATTTTCCAATCTGGAACATGGAGGCGCATATGCTTCCGATACGATCCGGCATCAGCGATCCGTTTGGACACCTGAATCTTTTTGGCGCGCCGAAAGACGAGGAGGGTCTGGCTTACGAGGGCTTGGAGGAAAGAGTCAGATACTTCACCACGAGATGGAAATATGGATTCAGCGCGGGAGTGGAGAGGGTCAAGCTGGAAGGTGGTGGAGTTGGAAGAGCTGCGGTTGTCGTGGACAAGGTTCTACAAAGAGCATTGGCTGTCTGAGGAAGAAATGGCAGGACAAGGCCGAGGAGTGGTGTGGGGACAATGGAATGAATCCAAATCCAGGAGCAAAAACGACGTGACGACCACGCGTTGGTAGCCTTTTAGGCTGTATTCAAGCCTCTCAAGACCTGCTGGTTTATCCTTGGACAGAGGCACCATTTCCGATGGCCGCAACGCAGAGAATGATCAGCCTGGATTAGTGGAGCGGAAGTAGTCGAAGCGCGGACAAAAGAGCTTCGGAAAGAGCCTCTGACGGCGACCAAGCGGATACATCGTCCGAGTGGAAGTTCCGCCGAAATATGGCGCAGGTGATCATAAGCAAGAGAGGGAAAGGAATCAATTACGACATACTGAGCCTACACACCAATTGAAAACTACCAACTCCAAGCAGCCCACAATGTTGTACGATCCGTTCAACCCCAACAAGCCTCACAGCCAGAACACATCAAAGCAGGGTGGAGTGCTTCAATATTCTAGTTCGCATTTGTCTGTGTGCCTCCTCGTAGGTGATAGTTCTCTTCCTCTTTAGACCACCAATGTCCCGTCGGTGGACATTGAAGGAGTCTTTTGGGACGAGTCTTCCTGCCATTCGCTCGTCACGCTTCGCGAATTTGTCAGGTGGACTTGCTGTCGGAACAGGACTAATGGCGACTGGCCGAAGCGAATCTATTGTGGTAGTGAGATCCGTATGACCAATAGGAGCGGTCTTACTCTCGACGACCTCGGGAGTATACGTTACAGATAATGTCTCATCGGCTGGTACGCCAGATACCAGGACGGTACTGGAAGCATCGCCTTGACTAGCCGCCGATGTGTTGTATACGTGTGCTGGCAGATGTTCAATGAGTTTGATGATGTTACTGACGATCGGTCTGTATTCAGCATCCATCGCATTGAGGGTCGCCTGAGGCGTCTGATAGGCTAGTGAAGGGTCGGTCAGGTTCTTTGACCACAGCAGGAGGCTGGTCATCGTCTTGAATGTGGTCATATCAGGAACGCCCTCGGTCGGGTGGATGGGGAATCCGTCATTTTCATCAGTTGACTTCGCGTAATGACCGGTCTGGTAGGCTGGAAAGCCGTGATCTTCATCGGTTGACATGGCGTGACCAGAATTCGTCATGGAGGTCTCGCCCACTACGGGGCTCACAAGTGTAGAAGACCAGGGTACAAAATCAGGTCTCTTGCTTGAGCCTTCAATACCGTACCAAGTCGCAGTGGACGAGCCTGCATCCATCGGACGAATAGTAGAACTGCCCCCGCTGTTGGTGCCCGTGTGGTGCTTGGTAATAGTCTTCGCATGAGTCCTAGTGCCTCTCGGTGCGTGGGTGGATGTGGTCCCAACTGAAGTACTTGAAGATTTTGTCATGATAGTATCTTGTTCAGATGGATGCATAGCAGTGGTTGCAAGAGATGGCATGCTGCTTGTATGGGCTATCAGCTGGCTGATAGGTTGAGTACCTAGAATTTCGACCGCTCCGACCAATGGAGTCGTGGTCGTTGCCGTTGTTACAGGCCACATACTGGGTAAAGATCCAGTTGAATTGGGCGGCGCGCCATCTTGAACATCCCACCCCGTCGTGGCGGTGACAACTGCCTTGCCGATAGAGATGATTTCTCCTCTCAAATCAGCAATCTTCGCTTTGAGTTCTCGACACTCACGGGAATCGCATGTGATGAGGTCTCTGTAAGCTTGTCCGAGGGAGCCGTCCGCATCACTCATGTTCTGCTCAGCGTCCGTGATTGAATCTTCATCAGCTTCAGGAGCAGCCGTGTGGGTGGAAGATGTATGGGGATGTTTGCTCGTATGGGTAGACTCCATCACCGCCAACCTTTTCGTATCGTCGGTATCGCTTGCTTGCTCCTCAGGCTCATCTTCGGAGGTTTCGGCTTCACTACCTGCTGTCGCTCGAGCTGACGCGCCCGCTTGCATCGACGGTGGTTCTAGAGCCGGTCAGATATCTAGATACGAATGTGAGTTGTAGTAAGAATCTCGGTACCTGTGGTGGTTGCGGTTGTTTGCGCGACGTCAGTAGCTGGAACCCCGAGAACAAATGTCGAAGAACTTGTTGCAGCACACCCAGTACCGCAGGTCTCCATCGCTCCATTTGGAATATTGGATATGCCAGCGGTTCCACTTACTACTACCTCTCCGATCTCACGGCGTCTCTTGATGCTAGCTTTGGCCGTCGAAGAGGAAGAGTGGTCTGCTTGAACGTTAGCATCGCATGTAGTATACTGTGACGCTGCAAGAGAACAAATCGTGTAGAATTGACTCACGAGAAGGGGAAGTGGCAATCTTGGATGTCTTTACGCTTCCAGAAGGTATACGTGTAAACCAACCATAGCTGCTCCAATTCCCGTTCCAGGGTCCTTTATGAGAGGCATCTTTCATTGAATGAGGTGGGTCTGAAGCTCGCGGTCCATGACCCGAGACTGCATGCGTATGCGTATGCGGGTGGGTGGAGTTAAATTTGTTAATACCGGTTCTGTATCTCGACCAATGGTTGGGAAAGGGGCCGCCGTGAGCCAAAGCCGTGGCTAGGAAAAGAGAATAGACCAGAAAGATGATGTGCATCTTCACTAGAGTTTTGGGGAATAAGAATCAAGCAGACTAAGTGAAGGAACGAATAAAGGCTGCTTAGCAAGTGTCAGGTAATTCCATACTAGAAAGGGAGCCATGGAAACCCGGTTCTTATATCTCTCTCTTTCTCCCTACCTCATCTTATCATCGTTATCTTCACAGCCCATTATCTGTCCCTTTCTTCCTTCCTTGATGGTTCAAGGTCTTCCTGTGTTACATAGCATCTTCTTCCCAAGTCAACCGAACGCCTCTCCCGACTTCTCCCCTCTACGTCCGCGTTTGAGGATGTCGTACTTGTAATCTCGCCATATAGCCGTCCTGATACCATGTCAACTCTGTACTCTCATTTTCTTTGTCCGCAGTTGCTTGCGTGGACTTTACACGACCGAAAATCGCGCGTGAAAGAAATCCCTGGCATAAGTTTCAGGTGACGAATGTATCTCCCGGGAAATTCTCAAGAGTCGAGGTAGCCACGGAGTAAGCAGATAAGAAGGATATAAAATGAGCCCGGTGTCGAGAATTCCTTTCGCCGCTACTGTCCACGAAAGCGTTTTAGCAAGAGGGGAAGAAGTCCTTCAGATCGTTGACAGAGACATAGGAAACTCAGAATACCGGCCGTCCGTGTTTAGAGAGCCGACTGGATGTTAGGTTGGTTACAAGGGATGGCTTGTAGAATCTCGGTGCAACCCCATAGAAAGAAAAGAGGCGTGACGGGTTTGAGATGGAGGGGGATCGGAACTAGTATGTCTCAGGAGTCAATGTCGTGGTTCGGGTCTCAGGATTCAATGGATTGAGGGATACTGATGTCGACTGGGAAGTTGCCGAATGTTCAGCCCATCGAGGTGTCAATACCTATAATTAGGAGGACTTGCATGACTGGGTTTAACCATTGAAGAACAGACAATTTTGGGATTGGTGATTACTGGTAACATTGCTATTGACCCGACATGGATATTTTCCCAGGTCTCTTCCCTATAGAATACTGCTTTCAGCAGCCACGGTCCCATATTCAGAGACTCTCAAGCCCAAGCTACAACACCGTTCAATGTCGGGCGCGCTTCGCTGGTCTCCGCTCCTCCTCAGGAGACTCCGGCACATCGTAGAAACTCTTAGGAGCATCTACAGGCTCAATTGCGACCTCCTCTTGAGCTAACGCCTCTGCCACCGCAGCGCCATCATCGTCACCCTCCTCTTCAACAGGTAGTAACTCTAGCACTTCAGCGATTATGCTGTCCACTGCGCTCCATTCATCCTCTCGACTTTGAGGCTGGACCGCTGATGTCTCACCTGAGCTGTCACGCATCTTAGCATCGGCTCGTTTTTCGCTGTCCATCTCGCATTCATCATAGGTTTCGTATTCCGAAGGATCGAATGTAGCCGGGGCGGTGATCAACACAACAGGCCGGCGTGTAGTGATTTTCGAAGAGGTTTCCAAGGATGTGTTGGAAGCTTGATTAGTACTGGCTTGATTAGATGCGTCCCTCATATCCGTGCTCGTCTTTCGCTCTAGTGGGTTGCTAGAGTTTGTTCTTGTAACCCTCCGAAACAGATGTTCCGGGTTCTCAAGCCACGCTGTTCTCAGACTCATGCCCAATGCCAGCGACACCGATCTAGCAACGCTGTTACCAACGATCTTCCACTGAGTAGAGACCAACCCAACAAGTGGCTCATGATCGAGAAAGCCCTGCGCACGACGCGCTTCCGTCAGAGTAATCGTTCTTGGCTGACACCAATGCAGGCCTCGCCCCGCTATGCCGTCCTCTGGAGCCAGTTTTGTGACAACAGTGGGGAATAGACCGTCGCCATCGACGCGGCACATGGAATTCGATGCGTCCAAACGCCGAAGACCGGATTGACGCTCATAGTAATCCATGATTGGTCTAGAAACCAGATATCTGTTCGATTTGATCGTTCGCACCAGATTCATACCTGGAGGATGTACCGGAATCAGTTTCATGATTGAGCGAAGGAGCACACGCTGCCGTGTGTGTTGTCGATGGTCTGGATATGGGATGCACGCTAGAACATGACCATCTCCCAGGCTAGGGAGGTCCTTTGTCGCCTCTCTCGCGGTCACAAATTTGAAAGGTGTAACTTCGAAACAGCGTTCGCCGAAAGATTGCCCATTTACCGCTTTCCCTAGTTTCCGTCTTCCTTTCCCCCGTGGATGAGAGTGTGTAAGGTGGGGATGCGGCATAGGAACTAATCCAGGCGCTGTAATAGCGACAAAGAGACGAGATCTAGATTGAGGGTCCCCGAAAGACCACGCATCTAGGTTGAACTGCTGAACTTGATAGCCCATAGCCACCAAGGTACATAGAAATTGGGAAAAGACGTTCTCCTTCTTAGGTCCTAGCGGGCGAGTCATTGAGACTACATTTTCGAGGAGGGCGTAGCTCGGGCGGTAATAATCAATATAGGCAGCCACAGATGCCACCTTAGAGGCGTTTGTTAAAGACTGTATGCTCTGCGTATTAAGTTGCATCATGCTGAAACCCTGGCAGGGTGAGCCTCCACAAATGCAGTCAACCTCACCGATTGCAGGAATCAACTTAGACGTCTCGCCATCAATGGCTCGGGCTAAGAATTCATCGACGGAGCCTAGGAATATCTGAGTATCTTCCGGGTTCTTGCAGTTCGCCCTGTAGGTATGCGCCGCGAAAGAGTCCCACTCTACTGCCCACTTAGTATCGACGGAACCTCCTTCTTCGAGTCCCCGATCAAAGTTGCCTCCACCTGAGAAGAGGCTGAGAAGTTTCATTGGCGAACGATCCAATTTGGCGCCGAAGTCGATACCCTGCTTCATCGGTCCAGGAAAAGGTGTCTTTAGCGCGTGGATACTAGTACTGTCTTCGTCTTTCCGGCGAACTAATCGATAAGTAATAGTAAATAGGTCTGCTTGTCCGCCGCGCCGGTACAGCTCAGGGACCTGGCCGCAACCAGGCGCGAAACGAATATGGCATCTTCGCTTGATATCCTTAGCCGAGATGAATATTAATCGATCCGTCCAAACTAGTTCATTGGCTGCAGAACTATATCCAGCTAATGACTCTTGTTCCTGTGCGCGAAGCAATCTGCGCACCTGGATTTGCCGGGTATCTTGTACAAAATCAACAATTATGAAAGGATCTAGCCTGTTGTCGTCGGAAGCTGAATCAACCAAAATGGTGTCTTGAATCTTGTATGTTTGTAGAGCCTGCTCGTAGACGTCGACGTCGTTTTGTTGCTGGCAAAGACAGGTAAAATCGTTTGGGCTTATTGTGATGAAGGCGTGTTCTTTTGTACAGTACTTTTGTCTGACAAAGTAATGATTGGATGTAGAGAATAGGATCCGGTGCGGATACCAGTCCACTACAATCGTGCAAGTGACTTCTTCGACTCGGAAAGTCCGCTCGCCGCAATTGCAGTGATCGGACATGAACAGCTCATTCTTGAAAGGATAATTCATGTTTGATAGTGTCGTATCTTCTGGCTTATAGAGCCAGGTCACTGCGAGAAACTGGCCCTCCTTATCCTTATGAACAGCGCGCACGTACGCAAACCAAGTTTCTGATTCTGTTCTACCCCAAGATGTATCGTGCGTTTCTTTGGTGTCACGGTGAATACCAACCACGTCGCCGGGATTGATTGACTTGGGGACTGCTCTGAGCGTCGGCGTGCTCTGCACAGGCGCCGAGTATTCATCTGTTATAAACCCCAGGGCTTTTTTGCGAGCACACCAGGCAGCTTTAACCTTAGGGGTTGTAGGTACTCTTATCTCCATCCGGGAAGAGAAGTAAGTATTCCTGAAGGTATCGAAAACTAGAGGCGTGACAATAGTCATCTTAGAGGGTGAGGATATTTGCGTAGGTATAGCTTCCAGAGCTTTGGGGTCTATCTCTTTCCAGATGAAATGACGCCTGTGCCTGTTATTTATATCGATTGCTTCGGTCCAAAGATGCTCGACATGAGCAACGATCGCAACGCGAAAGTCCGTTTGGCCAAACACCCCCAGCCATTGTTGAACCTCTTCAGATTGCCGGTGAAGTCGTAAAAGCCATTGGTGAAACTCAGATCTGAACTGAGATAGATGGACATTTAGCTGTTTATCGGTGTTATCTTGTAGATAGTCCACAAAATGTTTGCCAAGGTCTGCAATCCAAAGGAAGTGTATATAGTACCGCTTGTACTCACTTCTTGGTTCATGGAGGCGATAACTCGGCCGGTTCTGGGATGGCACGCTGGCGCTAGCACAAAATCGACTCTGTATCCAGATAGAGTCGCGCGCTGATTGTGTCTCTGTGCCGTAACCACCGATGGACAAAGGACCGAAAGGAATCGCTTCGACGTAGTATCTAAGGTTTCCACATGATAAGACGCCGTCAAAGAGAAGAGGAAAGGCGCCTTTGTTTGCACGAGTTGTATGTAGGGATATCATTTCAAGTCCTCCAACGAACCTATCCCAGTAGCCGCGTTCACAGTTTTTGGAACCCGTGTTCTTTCTCTCCGGGGTATAAATACAGAAGTCGGTTAATTCGAACTCGATACTGTCGTCCGCATCTGCTTCGGGATTACTCTGCAACCTGCGCCACTCATTCTTGCCAGAGAAATTAGTCTTAGCATGCTATGTGTGGGAGAGAGACTCACCATAAGTGACAAAACAGCAACAGCTTCCGGAGTAAGCTGTAGAGGCGGTTTCCAGCCTTTGTATTGGGACCTGGGGCTTGTCAAACCCGACCTGTCGAAGCTCGAAAAATTGATGATCGGTATCATTGTCGCCTCTTGGAAGCAACGCATCTGCGATATGGTAAGTGGTTGTAAGATAAGGTGAAGCTGAATGAGGTATACTTGTCGCATGCAGGAAGGCGAGTTCGCTCTTCAAGGTTACAGGCTCGGTGCGAAGTCATGAATAGACGAAGATGTCTACCTGCAAAGTCCAAGCCGTTGTTCGAAGCTTAATGGCAAGACATGCAAGGGAGGAGGTTTGGAATGTTTCAGCGGGCAGCGGCTGGGGATGAGATGTTTGTTGTTCGCGTGTAATTATGTTGTAAATCGGGAACCAATGGCAATCCGAGGTGGACAAAAGATGTGGCTGGTAATGTGAAGTTGGAGGGGAAGGTTTCGCGATGGACGCGCGCATGCAGGTACAGGTTGTCGCCTAAGGCAGCCCTTGGCGCCTTGGCATTGAATGTACATAGCTTTCCTTCCCCCTCATAGTTTACAGAACACCAACAAATTGAATGCTTCCCTTACAAGGTGGACCCGGACCCGCGCGCCTGAGCGCCCGCTTACTAATTAAAACTAATATCCCTTCCTCTTGTTGCCTGGGGCCTGGATGCTCATCAGCTGCCAGATTCCTGTCTCGAAGCGCCATGGTTATCCAAGACTCCCCAATTCGATAGGCGCATCATGCTTGATCATCTTAGATGGTGGCTTTGGACCTTGTAGGGCTCGACTCTCTAACACTTCTACTTGCTCGCCGCTGAACAACCCAAGGACTTTCATCTGTACTCCGACTTCAGCCCGGTGGGTGTCAGGAAACAAAACTGGACCACAGCGTCTCTCAACGACCGGAATTGCATCTAGACACAACTTTTTCTACCTAACTCCATTGTCGCCAGTCAGGTATCTACATCTCTCTCTCTACATCTCTCTCCACTCGCGCCCTCGAGATTGTTGGAGTGAGCATGAGCTTCTCGCTGTGTCTAACATTCACTCAAGCTTTGTCAGGCGTGCCATCCATCCAGTAACTTCCCTCTCTGTTCGTCTTGAATACCGATTCGCGGGTACTGTCGATCCTGTCGGTCAAATCCCGGTGTCACAAGCTATGTTGGAACCTGCTTCGTTGCGTCAAAACTTGGCAATGAGGCTAGCAATTGATCAAACAACGGGGTCCCGAGTCCTGTTACTGCGTCCCATCCTTTTGTCGCGTTCCAGCTTGCAAATGGGATAAGATTTGTCGGCGCTCCTGTATATCCAATCCCCGTACATCCCTGAGAGCCCCCAGCGACAATATCAGTGATGCCTGTTCCATTGAGAGAATACAGCCACGGGTTTACAAAGCCCAACGTCGGCTTTCCATTTTGCAGTCTCTGGGCGTTGAGTAATGCTATAATGCTAGCCACGACCGGAGTCGACGCACTGGTGCCTCCGATGCCTGTCTGTTTGCCATTGGTAAAGATTAGGAAGCTCGTGCCTTGTGCAGCGATATCAGGAAAGCCTCTTCCGCTCCGGTTGTATAGTCCATCCCAACGATCTCCTAGCTGTGAAAGATAGCTCTGTACAGCTTCTTTTTGATACCACGGTTGTGGCCAAATATCTGAGAAGCCTCCACCCGCGAATTCGACTCCTACCTCAGGGGCATAATTTGTAGTTGCGCCCACTGCTGTCATCCAGGGACAAGATGCGGGAAAGAATGGCAAGAGTCGGCTCGTGTTTTTGCCGTCATTTGTTTGGCATGTTGAGCCTGGGCCCCAATCACCGCTACCAGAGAGAACAGACACTCCTCGTAGAGCTAGTGCTGCTATCTGGTCACAGACCGTTCGTGCGTAAGATACGGGAATTGTCTGCTCCTCCTCTCCGTAGGAGATCGAGATCGTGTGAGGAATATTGCTTACATCTTTCTGGTCGAGCAAATCCTTGAAAAACTCCAAGTATGGTTCATTGGAGTTTTTATCTTGGGTAGGAAAGTTGAGATCTGGGACTAGCGGGCCTTTGCCACCTGTGCTGTAAAAATGGTTGCGCATGGGATGTGTGAGAGATACTGTATACTGGATATCTAAACTGGCTTCTGGTCCTGGCTTTGTGTCGTCTAGCGTCCCATCTACCAAGAGGTTAGTGTCAAGCCTGCACTACTCATCATCTTACTGACTAAGTAGGGACGAAGATGTGTAATTAGCCCCCTTCGCCCATGGAGATGTCTTCGCAATCATCAAATCAAGATCTGAATGAGAAGGGTATTCGCCTAAGAATCCAGTCACGCCGATGAAACCAGACTTTTCGTTGGGAATGACACCTCCGATCTTGTAGAGATCTCGTAGACACTGTGGCGTGGTTGTCTTCTTGCAAGGCACTTCTGAGTCTTTCACGTCTGCTCTTGATACAGCTGGTACCGGACTATTGAGTTGCGCTGCCTTCGGAAAATAAGTTGTGGGATGAACCATTTGCACATATTGTATGATGCTTTTAGGTAAAGACACATGCCTAGTCCTCACAACCACAAGATCTTGCTTGGAAGTACTTCTGTAAGTGAGGAATTTCGTATCCATCAACGTGTTCGCTTCCTGCGCCGTCGAAGTGAAGCTGACTCGGTTGCCGTCTGTCGTCAGGTTCTGTTAACACGCAAATTAGCGGCAGCGGCTTCTAGATCTATTTTTTCTTTCAAGCTGTTCAAAATCGCCGCCTTATGGAACACCCAAAGCGGAATCAATACGGGATTGCGTGTCAGAAGTCCAATGCAGCGATATATCATTATTATGGTAAGAGAATCGTTTGACCTACGTGACGACTGATACCTGAGCTTGCCAGCCAATCCAGTACGGCATTTATTGCCGCAGCAGATGGTTTCACTATATTGCGAAGATGATCACGAGAAAGGTACTGCCCATATCGAGGGCTTTCTGGGTCGGAAACTTGTCGAAGAGTTTTCTCGAGCAATCCTTCCGTCTCCTATCCAGGTTTCACGGTTAGCTCGGTATTCTTGATCCCCCCTTTCTAGCTCTAGACTAGTATCCTCAATTTGCTGACACTGGCGGCCGCTTCTAGACCAGTAAAACGCGCCTTCGTGGCAAGAGCTGGACTTACAGGGACAAGCTGGATCCAAAAGTTCAGTCTCGCGTCAGGACTTGGCGCGCCTTCTATCGTCCAGCCATCAGGCGCGTGAACGCTTTCAAAAGTCTTCATGCCATGCCGTGCAGCTTGAATAGGCGAACTCCACAGCGCGACATGCGCCAAAACCGCGCGAACCCTCATTTTCGTCACGGGTGTGTATTTGGGCTGTTTGCTGATGCAAAAACGCGGGTTCGAGAGGCCGACCTTCTTTATATAGATCAATTTGATGGATTAAAGTGCTGCTGTAGTGCCGAGAACGATCTACATTGAGCGAAAAGGCACGCTTGGCGAACAACTTCAGTGAGTACCGAGAAGGTAGCTCTACTAAGTTATAACTGACTGCATTGTAGGTCGCAATCGTGGGCTCAAGACTGCGACCAGCGCTTGTCGAATTGATCGTATGCTCAAGATTTGCATCGCCCAGGGCGATGGGCCGGACCGAGCTCGCGTGTTTTACCCTTGTGAGTCGACATATTTTCCGCGGTTATACAAATTCCCTTGTCGCAGTTTTACTCGCATCTAACACTCCAAGTAGAAGCATTGATAAGCGAACATTCCGAGGTCAAGCCTTCAAATCTGACGGTTCTTCAGATACCGCGAAGCATGGATTGCTTTTGCGTCACGGCCAATAGCTACGAGACTGTTCTGTCAGCCAGAATCGCGCGCTACGAAATACAGTAAGCAGGCCCGGCACCCCACAGGCAAGCTTGGCTGTCGAAGGAATATGGCAGAAGAACTTGGATCTAGACGGGGACGAGATTCTTACTAAAGTCTTGTAGATAAGGGAATATAGAAAGCTGGTTGTGAGCGAAGTAATCAATTTCAAACCTTGCACGCTTCTTAGTCGGTCTTCAAGCGGTTACAGAAAAACACCGAGGACTATCAGCACCTATAAGCTCGGCCTATCGAAAGTCGGGTATCGGCCCATTACCTTTTCGGATACGGAGCGCCACAATAAGACGAGAACGATTTTGGAATATCTATCATAGGACATCGGGATATCGGCGTTTGTTCGCAAATACACTTGGACGAATGCATGATGAAAAGTTGCAGGCTGATGGCTATAACAATGGGTGCCAACAAGTAAAAGCATTCGATCTCGCAAGGCTGCTGTCCCTCATCACTTTCGTTCAAAGACAGGCAAGATGCGTCACTCATTTCTCACTCTCGCTTTCGCAAACCTCGGTTACGCACGTGCCATCTACAGCGTAGGCGAAGCAGTGAAAACCACATCTGGAACTGTGATCGGCCAAGAATCGAAATGGCAGCCTGGGGTATCCGAATATCTCGGGATTCCCTTTGCGAAAGCACCAGAGGGAGCATTACGATGGGCAGCGCCACAACCCATAACTGATTCGAGCATAACTATTAATGCGACGAAATACGGTTGGGCTTGTCCCGAATCAGCCTCAAAGCTCAACCAGGGTATACCTGGCGGTGCGGCGGCTACTGGGGCTTCTGATGCGGCTATGCAGCGAGAGGATTGTTTGAATCTGAACATCTATACGAAGCCGCAGGTTGGCGAGAAGAAGAAAGCGGTGCTGATTTGGATTTACGGGGGAGGTTTTGTTTATGGGAGCGATGATAGTAAGCATCTAAAGCTAATGGAACGGGCTTGAACATAGCTTACTGACCAATCTTTTAGACCCAGCGTATAACGGTGCTCATCTCGCAAATGACTTTGATGTTATCAGCGTGGCCATCAAGTAAGTTTTATTTCAAATGTCTCTATGCTCATACCAAGACTGACCCGCGAAGTTACCGTCTTCACGCGCTTGGTTTTCCAGGTGTTGGCCTTCCAGAAAAGAATCTTGGTCTTCTGGACCAACGTCTCGCAGTTGAATGGCTACGCGACAACATCGAAAAGTTCGGCGGAGATCCAAAGCGCATGATCCTCCACGGACAGTCGGCCGGCGGCGCCTCAGTTGACTATTATTCCTACGCCTGGACTGCCGACCCAATCATCTCTGGGTTCATTCCTCAGTCCGGAAGTGCGGCGATCAGGATGCCAGCTCCCACTGCCCCAGGAAGCAATGCTACCATCACGGCGGTAAGCCAATGGTCTTCTTTGTCTGAGAAGCTTGGGTGCGGTGCCGTCTCTGCTGCAGATGTCGCAAAGACTCTTTCTTGTATGCGAGCGAAGCCGTTGAAGGATGTTATGGATGCTACTGCTCCTGCGAAAGGAGTGCAGGCCATGGGATCTTGGGGCCCGAAGATTGACAACAAGATTGTCTTTGAAGACCTCGAGGCGAGAGGCAACAGCGGGAAGTTCATTCATGCTGTGAGTCGCCTCTGATCTGGTTCAAAAGATGTGGGTTAGAGTGTTTGCTGACGGCGCAGCCCATCTTGGTTGGCAACACCAACAACGAAGGTCAAGGTAAAGTCGGCAGTCCCGCAGCTCTGAAATCAAACTGCGCACCCCGCCGCGCAGCGCAGATCCGAAGAGACGCCGGCGTGCCAGCTTGGCGCTACATCTACGCTGGAGAATTCGAGAACCAGAAGAAGGGTCCTTGCCGTCCCAATTCTGAAGGCGCTTGGTAAGACTGCAACAGAACAACAATTCTTTACTTTGAGCGACTCTGAATACTACTTGCTAACAAGGTATCCAGCCATTCCGCAGAAATCGCAACGATCTTCGGCACTTCACCCTTGAAAAAGGGCGGGCCGGACACGGAGAACGAGAAGAAACTCGTTGCGAAATTGGGGAAAGCGTGGACGGAGTTTGCAAAGGACCCGGCTCATGGGTTGGAGAAGATGGGGTGGCCGCAGTACGACAAGACGAGTAAGTTGCGTCCCCAACGTTGAAATTTCTTGTTGGTGAAGATCTGTTGCTGATCAACTTTACAGAGCCGTCCGTGATTGTCATGGGTGGTAAAGACTCTGATGAGATTTCGATTGAAAGCGTCGACAAGTTGGATGTTGAGTGCAAGTGATTGAGTATCGCAAGCGGAGTACGACAGAGATTTGTTCGGATGTCGTCACCTTGGCGCTGTCACTGGATATAGCGAGCGATCACTATCCAAAAATGATGATTATGACCGACTTTCTGCGCGTTTTGGTTCCTTGAGCGGAATGCTCACCTTGGTCCCATTGAAACCGACATTACAATTATCTTCTTGATGGGCCCGCTCTTGGAATCATATTCCAGCCTAAATGTCAATCAGCTATTGCGTGCCCGTTGCATCCCGAATTTGGAATCAAGGCAACTGACAACGACACGTATCGTAGCACGACAGAAATTTCGAAGTGGATTTCTGGGCAGCCCTTCATGAAATTGGTGTTGCCCAGCCTCCACAAATCGGAATCTCGCCAGTGACCTTGGCAATCCCCAAGTGATTATAGATCGACGTCTACTATGCACCAATTTCCGGAGAAATGATGTTCAGGGTCGCCATGTGGACAGTTCCTGGTATCGAGGTCGAGTTCTTCCTGAACTGGTAGCGATGCGATTCAAGAACTGATGGTGCAAAGAATGATCACCATGATTCTTTCTACCTGTGTTTTGGCTGTCTGATGTGGGCGCTCTCTCCTCTTGTGAAGCAAATGTTGAAGGACATTCTGACATCTCGCAATCACATCAGCTGGAGCTCGACATACTCTTTCGATTCTTCTTCAGAGATGATGGACTGCTGGAGACTTTCCCCAATCAGATCGACATCAAAGTAGTATGAAGTTTTCAAAGGATGTAGCACCGAGCAGAGAGAAGCGCTTGCCCTACTGAGGCTGTAATGTCTAGATAAAGTAGACTCTCGATTTGTCCGCCAGCCTCGTAGACAGCCTACTCGAGTCAGAAGAGGCATGCTCATAACGATCTGACCAGCGTCCCACCCATGTAAAGATCCATCTTCCGGGATTCTTTCCTACTACTCGAGAACTCTCTCTCTTCTCGCTTGAAACCGCGATGATACTGTCGAAGAAATTATCACATGACATACGTGCACGTGATGGACAAGGTCACTGTAGGCTCAACTTGCGTATGTCGGCGGGTTCTCCAGCTCCGGCTTCCAGCCCGCAAGCATTCTCGCTTTCTCGCTTCATCCCTTAATGCCCCTTCTAACAGACATCTTCCGAATTCTCCGGCTAGGAATATACTCTTACTGTTGCATCCGCTTACCCGTCGCCTTCAAGCAGGTTGTTCTGTCATCGCTGGCCTCCCTCTGTGCCAGATCTGCCAGCTCCGCATCGATCGGCCATCTGAGAAGATCCAGGCATCCAACAACACACTATACTATGTACAAAGCAGCCGACGTGCCGGCGAACCAATATGAATTGCGCTGGTGGCAAGAAGGGCCGTCGGCAACAGTCCAGTCGGAACATGGAGAAATAGACGTCCACTCACCCCCGCAGCCCAAACCCCGGGAACGGGGATGTCAATCGCTCTACCACAGTAGAGTACTAGTAGGTTAGGATACCCATCATGGATCGTATCCACACCTTCCTTGGCATCGTCGCCGAAATCCAATCTTAGAAGAGAGCCCAGAGTTATTGTTTTTCCGCGCACAGAGTATGACAATTTCCAAGCTCATCAAGCCGCTCTACGGCTGCCCCAGTACAAAGTAGTTCAATTGGCAGCCTTACTTGGCACTTGAAGGACTCCTAGTATCCACCTACGTTGGACATCTTCCCATTTCCATGGTTCCTGGGTGACCTACAAAATAGCATGCTGGCAGTCTTGGTCTCGAAACCAAAAGCGAGTGCAAATTTATACCACCGTCCCTCGCAGGTACGATTCTTGGTGTAACTTCCACCCGCCATGGCAGCCGCACTTCTTCCTCTCGTAGCTCTTGCTGCTCTACCCTCATTTACTGTCGCCCAACCCGCTGCAAATCTAGGAGCATGCCTTGCATCCAGCGGTGTCTCGACCCTTAGCAGCAATGCTACCACCTGGGCCGTCGAAACGACCCCATGGCAACTTCGCATCAAAGCCAATCCAGCATTCATTGTTTATCCCACCACCAATGACCAAGTCGCTGCCGCTCTCAATTGTGCAGCATCTTCGTCCGTAAATGTCTCCCCCATGGCTGCTGGCCATTCCATGGCCGGTTTCGGACTTGGCCTTGAAGGCGCTCTCGTGGTCAACATGTCTGCATTCAACTCCATTGTATACGATGCCGCCACAACGAACCTCAAGATCGGTTCTGGTGTTCGTGTTGGTCCAGCCCTTAAGAAGCTCTGGGACGAGCATGCTCGTACCTTTCCACATGTTCGACATGGCCGCGTGGGAATTGCAGGTTCCATGATTGGCGGTGGATTTGGAACCTTGTCTCGATTCCGTGGAACACCAATGGACAACCTCGTGTCGGTGGAGTACATGCTCTACAATGGTACGATTGTCAACGCTGGTGTAGGTTCCGACCTCTTCTGGGCAGCCCAAGGCGCTGGTTCCTCTTTCGGTGTTCTACTATCTCTCACCACGAAGACTTATCCAGTGGAATATCCCAACGCAGTCACGTACACTTTGAAGGTCGGCGAGGGAACGACTGCCACTGCTTCAAAGGATCTTGCTGAAGGTGTTCAAGCATTCCTGGCCTTGCAAAAGTTCGCCACGACCACTGCACCAGATACCTTCTCCTGCCGATGGGAAATAATCTCTCATTCCGCAACAGGCCAGTACTATGGCGATCCTTCCACGTTTGAGTCTAAGGTCCGACGACCTTTACTAGCTCTCATGCCAGAGGACGTAGATGTCACCATTGATAGCGCCGAGAAGCCGTTCTGGGAAGTCGAGAAAGAGACTGCACCTGGAGTCGATCTTGCAGACGGCGGCTCTTCACCAAAACGCTCATTCTACATTCAAGCACTGACGCAGACGGCCGACAAGCCGTTGACCGCATTGCAAGTCACGGCGTATCTGAACGCAACGATCAACACGTTCAACCGCACCGATATGAAGGTTTCAGGGTTTCTCGACCTCTGGGGCGGCGTGTCCAGGAACATCAAAGACTCCGACACCTCGTACGCTCATGGTAATAACCTCTGGTTGATCCGACTTGACGGAAACGGCGTGAACAACATCTTCCCCGCCGACGGAGTTTCGTACTTCAAGAACTTGATGAAGCCCTTTGAGGAGAGTCTGAAGAAGGTGGCTAAGTTGAGGGGCTTTGGAAATTACAGAGATACGGCTTTGCCTAAGTCGGAATGGAGTCAGAGGCTGTACGGAGACAATTGGGCTCGATTGGTCAGGATCAAGAATGCGATTGATCCTAAGGGAATGTTCACGAGTAATATCCAGAGTATTCCACTTTCTGGATAGACGGGTCTTGATGTTGAGGAGAGGCCCAAGGAAACCATTAATATTGAACTTCGAGATAGAAATAGAAATAGGTTTCTTTTCGATACTGCAGGTGATTGATGTGATGTCTAGACGGTGCAAAGGTAATTGGCTTGAGGCCTTTCGGCTTTGCACCCTCTCGCTCTCAGTGACAATGGAAGGAAGAATGTCTGCTCGACCTCAGAAACATTCACTTCCGCGTACCCAGACACGTTCAACGAGACGGGAACGACTGGTCTCCTGTTCTCTGTACCCGACTCTACGCGTTTGCATTTTAGTTTCCTGTCAAATACAGCTACTACCATCCTCTTGTAAACGTGATGGCATCGAAACACCAGACAGAAAGGCTTAGTTCCGCTCTGAATCCCTCGTGTTCGATAGCAGGACATTTGTTTTCAACCTCCACTTCCTTGCTCCGCTGTGAGCTTTGCTGGGTCGTGTCACTGGAATCGGGAATGGTGACAAGAGATGTCTGACGATGTTTCCATCGGATTTTAGTTGGCAATCATCCCAGTTGGAGGAGTACGATGTCGCGTCGCGATGTTGTTGAACAAAGATGGAGTACTATTGTACTGAATTGGAGGTTCAGTAGAAAGTACCAGAACGTCACGCTTATCGATACCGACGAAATGTGGGGCTTGTTTGAGCTTGGTGTTGGTCGAAGTTGGAGCTTTGCTTTGCTTAGCAACCTCACCATTCCAATCCTGCCTGCCTGCTTAACAGATACAATCCACCGCTTCCTCCATAACCACAACCCTTCCTCTAGATTGCCGAACATCATCTCACTCTCATCTCCTCCAGTACGTGCTCCCAGCCCTCGAAAGCAGGCTGCCCTTCAGACGACCGATACAAGTACAGCCACCACGGTACAAGCAGGCTACGCTCTGAATCTTTGTTGGAAGCTTCTGGCAGCGTATACAAGAAGCTGCCGTCACCACTCGGTGTCCAATCTTTGACACCATGAACAAGACTAATCACAACTTGGCAGGTCACAAACTCTCCTCGAATCCTCCCCACCGTCCGATTGCACAACTACTTTTCATACTACAATCGAGACCCCCTCGACTCATTGCATGGGCCATAAACGCCAAACTTCGAACGAAGCCGTGAATGGTCGATCCATCAAGAAAGCCATGACAGAGATGCAAATCGACGACCCCGCCGCTGCGGTGGCCGAACTCAAGAAGGATGGCAGCGAAATCGATGAGTCTTTGTACAGCAGACAGCTGTATGTGCTAGGGCACGAAGCCATGAAGCGCATGGGTCTATCAGATATTCTCATCGTCGGGTTACGAGGCCTAGGAGTCGAAATCGCGAAGAACATCGCCCTTGCTGGTGTCAAATCTCTCACACTCTATGATCCGAAGCCGGCCACCATTTCAGATCTCTCGGCTCAGTTCTTCTTGTTCCCGGAAGATGTCGGCAAACCTCGAGCCAAGGTTACCGTGCCTCGTGTCTCCGAGCTCAACCCATACACTCCCGTCCGCGAACATCCATCCTCAGACATTACCTCCGATCTTGCACAGTTAAAGGACTACAAAGTCGTGGTATTGACGGACACGTCGTTGAAGGATCAGATCAAGATTGCGGACTACTGTCATGCGAATGGCATCTATGTGGTCATTGCGGATACCTTCGGTCTGTTTGGAAGCATTTTCACCGACTTTGGCAAGAGCTTCACATGTGGCGATCCAACTGGTGAAAATCCTCTCAGTGGCATCGTATCTGGAATCAATGAAGAGGGCGTTGTTACCGTTTTCGACGAGACTAGGCATGGCCTCGAAGATGGTGACTTTGTCACCTTCCAGGAGGTCGAAGGAATGGCTGGCATCAATGACGCGGCACCGATGAAAATTTCGGTGAAGGGCCCGTACACTTTCAGCATCGGGGAGGCTGTCTCCAAATTCAAGGGCAACTACGAACGCGGAGGCATGTACACCCAAGTTAAGATGCCAAAGATCATCGATTTCAAGTCGTTAAGCGAACAGATCAAGACCCCCGAGCATCTGATTTCTGATTTCGCCAAGTTCGATCGCCCTGCACAACTTCATGTTGGATTCCAGGCTCTTCATGCATATGCCGAGAAGAACGGACAATTGCCCAGACCACATAGCGACGCAGATGCGGCTGAAGTGTTTAAGATTGCCCAGGGAATCAATGACGCGCAAGAAGAGAAGGCTGAACTGGATGAGAAATTGCTCAAAGAACTGAGTTACCAAGCACGTGGTGATCTGTCTCCTATGGCTGCTTTTTTCGGCGGTCTCGCAGCGCAGGAGGTCCTCAAGTCAGTATCCGGAAAATTCCATCCCATCGTACAATTCCTGTACTTCGACTCGTTGGAGTCCCTGCCATCCAACTCTCCTCGTTCCGAATCCAACTGTGCACCTCTCAACACTCGCTACGACGGCCAGATCGCTGTATTCGGAAAAGAATTCCAAGATAAGCTTGCTGATGTCGAGGAGTTTCTTGTTGGTGCCGGAGCCATTGGTTGCGAAATGCTGAAGAACTGGGCTATGATGGGTCTTGCAACTGGACCCGGTGGCAAGATCCACGTGACGGACAACGATCAGATTGAAAAGAGCAACCTGAATCGTCAGTTCTTGTTCCGACCAAAAGATGTTGGCAAGTTGAAGAGCGAGTGCGCAGCCCAAGCAGTCCAAGCTATGAACCCAGATCTCCATGGTCATATCAACACATTGAGGGATCGTGTTGGACAGGAGACGGAGCACATCTTCCACGAGAAATTCTGGGAAGGTCTGCATGGTGTCACCAACGCCTTAGACAACGTTGAAGCCCGTACATATGTCGATCGTCGGTGTGTGTTCTTCCGCAAGCCTTTGCTTGACAGTGGCACTCTCGGTACCAAAGGTAACACACAAGTCGTCCTCCCACGGATCACGGAGTCATACTCGAGCTCTCAAGATCCACCTGAGCAGTCGTTCCCGATGTGCACGCTGCGAAGTTTCCCTAATCGCATTGAGCATACCATTGCTTGGGCGAAGGATCTATTCTACACGTACTTTGCTCAGCCAGCCGAGGTTGTCAACCTGTATCTCACCCAACCTGATTATCTTGAGAAGGCATTGAAGCAGTCTGGGAACCAAAAGCAAACGTTAGAGACGCTAAGAGACTTCTTGGTAACAGAGAAGCCTCTCACTTTCGAAGACTGCATTGCCTGGGCGCGCTACGAGTTCGAGAAGCAGTACAATAACAACATCCAACAGCTGCTGTTCAACTTTCCGAAGGATGCCAAAACTTCAAGCGGTCAGCCCTTCTGGTCAGGACCCAAGCGTGCTCCAACTCCACTCAAATTTGACGTGAACAACCCAACACACTTTGGCTTCGTCAAAGCCGGTGCTATACTGCACGCATTCAACTACAATATCAATGCCGAAGGCATGACTAAAGAGACTTATCAAAAGGTTCTCGACAACCTGATGATCCCAGACTTCAAGCCTGATTCAGCTGTCAAGATCCAGGCCGACGAGAAGGAGCCTGATCCTAATGCAAACGCAGAGCCCGTTTCTGGCGATGAGCTGCAGCAGATTGCAGCTAATCTTCCAAAGCCAAAGTCTCTTGCAGGATTCAAGCTTACGCCTGTCGAGTTCGAGAAGGACGATGACACCAACCATCACATCGATTTCATCACTGCCGCATCGAATCTGCGTGCCGAGAACTACACTATTGCCACGGCTGACCGCCACAAGACCAAGTTCATTGCTGGAAAGATTATCCCAGCTATCGCCACCACCACTGCTCTTGTGACTGGCCTTGTCAACCTCGAGCTCTACAAGGTCGTCGACGGCAAGACCGACATTGAGCAATATAAGAATGGTTTTGTCAATCTGGCGCTTCCGTTCTTTGGCTTCAGTGAGCCCATTGCTTCGCCAAAGGGCAAGTATATCGGCACCGGAGGTAAGGAAGTCGAGATCGATAAGATTTGGGATCGCTTCGAGGTTCCCAACACTACTCTAAAAGAGATGCTGGATTATTTCAAGGGAAAAGGATTGGACATCAATATGATTTCAAGTGGCGTTAGTCTATTATATGCGAGCTTCTATCCTGCCAGCAAGACCAAGGATCGGTTACCGCTCAAGTAAGTTTCTCAACTCTTCTTTCGATGGCTGCTTCATTGTTGCCAACCCTGCTACACTGTCTTGGTTTTTACCTCACTAATACTCTATTCGCAGGCTCGACAAACTTGTGGAGACAATCTCAAAGAATCCGATCCCCGAGCATCAGGCTGCAGTCATACTTGAGGTAACGGCAGAGGATACTACTGGTGAGGATGTGGAGGTTCCTTATGTCATGGTCAAGCTCAGATGAGGTTGATACGTGTTGTCGTGGAATGAGAATGGCAAGACGTTGTAAGGATGGGGTTAGATTACATGTCGCATGTCTTGATGAAGAAACATTGGTATGTAGAGCATGAGATATAGGAGTCCCAGGAAATGCAAATGGGAACATCTGAATGTCTGGAACATATTGCAGAGCCTGAGATTGATGTAGCCAGCGGAAGTTCTGACGATTTGATGTATCAGACTGGCTGAAGTTGTGTCGGTGGGGCCTGAACATCTATCTTGCGGTTGCATCCCTTGCGGCCGGACGACCTAGGTCCACTCAACAAGCCTACAAGGATTCCGTCACAACACATTTTTCACAACCTCGCCTTCCCTTCCTTTAACATATTGTAATGTTCCTCTGTAAAAGGCACATACTCGTCGCTCCCGTCGGCCAGCCAATAAATCTTGTCTCCGCTCGAAGCCACGGTATCAACATCAATGCCCTCCCTCTTCAACCTGCCCTTCTGAATCTTCAACGTCCCTGTGTAATCCAGCGCAGGCGTCACCCTCAGAAAATGCGGTATGGCATATCTCGGTAGCGCATTCAAAACATGTCTAGCAAGGCCTTTGAAGTCGAAATTATCAAGGGTAATAGTTTCGGGCATGACGATGGCGGCCATACCGCACCTCCCGTCAGCGTTGGGGACAGTGACGCCATAGACGTTTGCTTCGGCGATGTGAGGATGGAGGCCCAGCACATCGGAGACTTCGTTCGTGGAGACGTTTTCAGATTTCCAGCGGAAGGTGTCGCCGAGTCGGTCGACGAAGTAGACGCGGCCGTCGTGGTCGGTGCGGAGCATGTCGCCTGAGCGGAACCATCTTCAACCAGATCAGCGTGGTCGGGCAAAAAAAAAAAAAGAGGTTGGTGGAACTTACAGATCTCCTTTCTCGAACACGTCTCTGATTTTCCGTTTCTCGCCTGCGGGCCTGTTCTTCCAGTAGCCGTGGAATTGGGAGTCGGGAGCGGTGGGATCTAGTTTGTGGAGTACTTCCCCTGGCTCGTTGATGGCGCATTTGATGGCGAAGCCGTTCTTGTCGCGAAGGATGTCCTCGGTGTCTATGTCGATTTTGACAGGTACCTCGCTCTTGCCCTTGATCAGTTTCCAGATCAAGCCTCTCTTTCCCACCGCATTTCTCGTGAAGTCGTTCTTGGATTCATTCAGAGATGGTCCAAGGCCGTCCGTGGCAGCATACAGCTCATTGATCGTTTCTATGCCGAACCGATCTTTGAAGTTCTGCCAAACGTCCGGCCGCATACCGTTGCCCCATGCCATTTGAACGTTATGTTCCTTGTCCAACGGGCTCTCCGGTGCGTTGATAAGATATCTACAGAGTTCGCCGACGTACTGTATGATGTTCGCCTTGCTGCTCCTGACCTCGGGCCAAAATTTTGAGTGCGAGAATTTCCTGCCGAGTACCAATGTTGCTCCTGCGTGTATGACCGGCAAAACACCTAGACCATGCGCAGCGCCATGATAGAGTGGCATACACGTGTATAACCTATCGGAAGGCCTGAGACGAAGGTATGTGGCAAACACGAAGCTGGTAGAGAGTTCACGACCTTGGAGCATGATCACAGCCTTTGGTAGGCCTGTGCTACCGGATGTGTATAGCAGAGAAACTACGGATTCGAGAGTGCGATGGGCGAGACGGGAATCGGGAATCGGTGTGTCATCTGTCAAGTTGGCGATCAAGGACGGTTGATAGTAAACGGTTTTGACCTGTGTTAGGGAGTCAGCAAAGCCATGACACCAAGGAAGAATAATGTGGACCTACACCGGAGGCCATCAATTCTTCCTCGCAAGGCTGAACATTATGCTGATTGTCTTTATCGCAAAGTAGGTATCGACACTCGCAAAGCTACCGCATCTTATCAGCAGCTCTCCCAGAACGCCCGGAAGCTTTGAACCTACAGTGATGCAGTGCAACAGACTCTTGCCTGTCAAATTATTGTTCACAAAACTTGGCACGGCTCCAATGCCCTCAAGCGCGAACCATAGCACCAGGTATTCGGGAGTATTGTTGCCGTCCAGTGCCACAATCTCATCCTTCTTGATTTCCAGATCGTTCATCAGCCAGTTACCAGCCCTGACCACAGCCTTGTAGAAGTCGGCATAGCTATACTTTCTATCCTCAAATATGAGGAATATGACATCTGGAGAATTCCTTAAAGCACGATCTTGGAGAATATGGTAAATAGTGATTCTGTTCTTGTTTGCGACTCTGGAAGCTATGAATTTGTCTGGCACGAGGCGGGTGAGGGAGAGATCATGGGATATATGGTGTTTGGCATTCAAATAGGCTCCTGCGGCAAGGGTCCCAGCCGTTACTGCTGCAATCTTGACAACTGTTCACCTATCAGCCATTCTGGAGCAATTATGTTGGTCTGGACGTACCTACGCGACATATTGCCTTTTCCACTGTCCTTGTTAGACTGTGAGAGTTAGTTGTCTCTTTCAAGTGTTCGCAAGATGTCAAGAACGAGGACACAGCCAGCCAAATGGCAAGCTGCATAGAAAGCCATGGTCTCTAAGGTAGACTCAATAACCGCGAATAGATTCGGTTATGTTCTCGCGGCGTCCACGCGAGCAGTCAGAGTACGCTATGCTACCCCGCATTTTGTCGAGAAAGCATGCCAGCCGTCAGCGAGGGAGTGGTGATATCAGGAGGGCAGCTCTGGAGATCTGACTCAGGTGCATCGAGTCGGGCATAGATGAGGGAGTCATGTTCAAGTGTCCGGAAACTCGACCGTGTCCCCTGGCCAGGAAGCATATATAGGAGGGATGGCGTCCAAGGCAAAGTCTTCCGAGTAGCGATCGCAATGGAAGCGATTTCGGCTCCGTGGACGGAGGTAGAGATGGACTTCAGGACACCGCAATGATATTTAATACGTGGATCCCGCTTGGCTGAGGACAGGACCCACTTCGGTCAGCCTTGCGACTCACAATCAAGCCGGAGAGATTGTGGTGACCTGGAGGCTGAGGATATCACGGCGTGTTTCCGATATTTTCATTGTCTGCAGTGCCGTAGCCATGTCTTGTCCACGGCTGAGCATTGTGTCGTGATTGCCGGTAACTAAAAGCAGCCTGGTAAGCCCCGGCAAATTTTCATTTCCTCCGTGCTGGAGTCACAGCGACGAGTCTGAAAAGACATAAAAACCTAGTCAATTCACCAACCACAACCTTACCTCACTTCCAAGACTCTTCCCAGACACCCAATTGTTCTCTCGCAGCTTTGTCCAGCCCTCTGCAATCATGTCTCCCAAGCAGATCCTGCATCTGCGCTCAGAAACCAAAAAGTACATCGCGCCCAAAACACCAAGAGAGACAGCAGCTTACAATTCCCAGATACGAGCATCGTTCATGTCTTACACCTACTACCGCCAAAGCCCTGATCGATTCGGGCAAGTTCGACGTCAGAGTCGAGCGCTCCTCCACCGACCCCCAAATTGCCAGAATATTCAACGACGACGAGTTTGAAAAGATCGGTGCTACTCTTGTGCCGGATCAAAGCTGGCCTGACGCTCCAGAAGAGTAGGCACGCCCTCTTTCCTGCATATCATTACCCTGTACCTTGTACTAATCGTGCAACTGCAGTGCCATCATCGTCGGCCTCAAAGAAATAACGGAAGAACCACCATTTCCTCTCAAACACACCCACGTCACCTTTCACCATTGCTACAAACAACAAGGAGGCTGGGACACTGTGCTCGGACGATACGCGCGAGGGGGAGGTGTTCTTTTGGATCTCGAATTTTTGCAGGATGACAAGAAGAGGAGGGTTGCTGCTTTTGGCGTGTCCGCTGGTTTCTGCGGTGCCGCTCTCGCACTCAAGGCATTCTTCTACCAATTGCAAAACCAAGGCAAGGCTTTGCCTGATGTTCACGACTTCACCGAGGGAAGAGGCTTCTATGAGAATGAGGGGCAGTTGTTGGAGCAATTGAGGACAGAATTGAAGGATGGCATAGAGAAGCTCGGCAGACAGCCAAAGGTACTTGTCATGGGAGCCTTGGGACGATGTGGCCGTGGTGCCGTCGATCTCTTCGTCAAAGCTGGTCTCGCCGACTCTCAAATCATCAAATGGGACATCGACGAGACACGGGAAAAACCCGGACCGTATCCTGAGATCATCGACGCCGATATTTTCGGTATTTTCAGTCCCGTCTTCGCCTTAGTTTGATATGTAGCTAACATCTTCCAGTGAACTGCATCTACCTGTCAGACAAGATCCCCCCTTTCATCGACGCCAAATCACTGTCAGGACCCAGGAATCTGAGCGTGGTTTGCGATGTTTCATGCGATGTAAGTACTACACACAGTCACGATATCTAATACAAAATCGACATCGCTGACAGCCAACCCAGACCACCAACCCAAACAATCCCATCCCCATCTACAACATCAACACCGTCTTCACAAAGCCCACCGTGCCCGTCGAGCTTCCAGAAGGAGCCGGAGGCCCTCCTCTCAGCGTCATCAGCATCGATCACCTCCCCTCCCTCCTTCCACGGGAGAGCTCCGAAGCATTCAGCAGGGACTTGCTTCCATACCTCTTGCAGTTGGATGATTGGCAAGGAGAAGCTTCGCCTGTGTGGAGAGGAGCATATGAATTGTACAAGGAGAAGGTCAAAACGCTTCCAGCTGGTTACGCTGATGAGAAATAGATGTCTCATGTTGGACCAGGTAACAAAACATGAAAAGAAAGAGCTGTTCTTCATATGTGTGAAGTGATGGCCACGCGGTTGTGCGACAAATAGATGTATATACCTAGACTTTGTCGATACGTCGTCCCAAAACGAAGTCGTGATGAGCCTCACCATGCTTCCATCAAACATCCATGTCACCGCATGCACTCGCTTCAAACCACCTAAGCAGTCCCCGGATTCTTAACCCTAACATACATAATAGCAATCCCCATAATACTACTCTGTTTCCCATCCTCATGCAACATGCCCTTCTGCTTACTATAATCATAAACAGCCTTGAGCGTCCAAGTCTGGCCCTTGACAAGCTTCTTCAACCCAAGACTCTCACCGACACAAACCTTCATGCTGCTAATATGTGACACGGCAGAGTCTTTGTGCATCATGGGCGCCGCTTGCACGTATTCCGGGCTGCCACCATACTGTTCGGGTTGAGTGAGCATCGAGAAAAAGGCAAGAGGGGATACGGGGAGAACATACCGTGGCATTGGAATCACACACGACCTTTCCATCGACATCGAGGAGAATGGTTTTGCCGCCGTCATGGAGATGTCCCTGCTCACGTTAGCGACGGTGCTGGTGTAGGTACGAACGATGCACTTCGGCTCAAGGTGATCGGGATTGCCTACCGCAGACCCAAGAACGTCGCCCTCGAAATTGGCGACCCATTTCGGCGCCGACACAGTGAATTCGCCATCCTGTTTTGGGGCCTTGACCTCAGAAGTCCCACATTGCGCCGCGTCGAACCAGACAGGCCTCATATGATCGAATCCTGCAGGCGTGCCTGGAACATAGTCGTAGGAAATGGTGAGGTAAACGACTTCGTCCTTCATACTCTCGTTCATGAGGTCCACGATAAAAGCCATCTTATCTGTCTTTTTGAGTTGATAGCCGACATTTGTGAGACCAGTCCATGTAGACAGAAAAACAGGTGTACGCTCGTTGCCAGAAGAGAAGAAGCGTTCGCTGTTCTTGGGGCTTGATCCAATAAGCATGTGAGGCAGTGATCGAGGGTTGTCGCCGCAGGTGGCATCGACCCGTCCAGGACCGATCACGAAATGGACAAACTGCAGAGGTTGTTAGCCTTGCCTGCTGGAACCAAGATGAGATACATACGTGGTGCAACCATTGGTTGCTGTCGATGTTCGCGTTGCGACCATCTGGATACTCCAAGCCGGCGTTCATTCCAACAATGACACACTCTTCACAAGGCTTCTCAACCTGCTTATCGGGATAATTCCAGAGCGCTCCTGCTTCACCCAAAGCGTTCTTGTGACCCATGTTCGGGACCTTGTATGGACCATATCTGATCTTGACAGATTCCGAGCCAGGAACAGTGGTAGCCCTCGCAGCCATCTTCACACGTCTCGGCGCAGCGCCAGCAGGATCGGCAACTTTTCCGTATCCATCTGTCATGAATCAGTATACCGAAGCTCTTTGGCGTTCACCAATACCGACTGTTCAGTACGCCTCCAACGAGAGCGGCAATCCCGTTGTTTCCACCACCTGCGCCAGCTTGTGGTTGTTGTCTCTTCTCATGGACTGGTCCAGCAGCCGCAATACCAATCAATAATGAGATAACGCAAGACTTCATGGTTAGATGCAGACCAGAAAAAAATGACCGAATGTGTAGCGTTGCAACAATGGCATACCAGCAGCAGAATTATGAGTGGACGCACATGTTCTCGCCAAAGATCCGTCCATAAGTAGCCACAAGTCAATCTCAGGATTTACTCATGGGGCGTGAAAAAGGCATTCGAGTACCGAGCTTTTTCTATGTTAGATCATCACGGGGTCAGTGCACCTTGGATGAAAGGAGACATGCTAGCGAAGCTGGTTGACAGATCTGTCTTGTCGGCTGTCACGAACCCGGGTTCGGTTGCGAAATTCTCAAAAGGATTGGCGTGGCCATGCCAAAATTGTTGCCATGCGAGGTTTTGATCAATCATTTAATTAGATAGTGCTTGGGTTTAGGTGAAATTCGGAAATCTTGTAGATAAGAGTTCGCCCACCAACCGCAGGTTTCGGCCTGCTGAAGCGAAAAACATGTTCTCTCCAATTATAACTAACGTTTGTCGGCCGAAGAGAGCCGCGAAAGGAGTTCAGCCGTGGTAGTGAGGGGCCAAACGACAGGTTACAACCCGGAAACCAATATACAGCATGTGAAAAATTGGAAAATGTCCGTGCTGCGCGTTGCTGAGGTCGGCATCGGCTCCCATTTTCAGCCTCCTTACTGTGTAGACTGGAGTTGCCGCGCCGATCGGCTGGTCCGATGAGTGAGATGCGACGACAATCCTTGATCTGTCGTCAGTCCACCAAAAAGTCACATGCAATTATGCAGTCAAGGTAAGAATGATGTGTCCAAGTTTTGATCTGTTTGGGTGGGCTACTTAGAAGCTATATATCAGAAGCTGGACTCGGACACGCCAGTCTAATGATTTCGCATCACTTGGAGAGATCGACACAAAGGTGACAATCTCGCCGAGCCGAGAAATCGGATTCTGTTCAAACACACATCAGTCATGTCTTTTCCAATACGATGAAGGTAATAGGGGCTGTGATTGTGCGGGTCGTTCAGACATCCAAGGAAGAATGTGCCGCTCAATGACTATCTGAAATAGGTTCGATCGATAGCTAGCGTGGAAACTGCGAATGTAGGAATGTTTCATCATAACGACTGTGGTGAGAAGGGAGGAAGTGTGCGCGAAAGTTGGCTGGGCTGAGTGGATATCACTGACATTACAACGGTGATCTAGCGTGTTGGAGAGATGCAAACGGAGCCAGCACTACCGTTAAGAAGCCGGCACTACTCTTGTCCTAGCGAGTACTGAATGACTGACGACCTCCCAGCACCAATACTAGTGGAGGAGGCCATCTCTTATTACGCACACGGAGGGCGTTGCGTGTGAAATAGGTGGCAGGACGGAGGGACAACCACGGCTGTCAAGGGACCTACATCTTGTTGCTGTTAGTATGTTGCACCAAAGAACGATTTGATGCCAGTGATGGTTTGAAGGATAGTCGGAAAAGTTTACTGGCTAGTAACAAGCTCCTTGCGAAAGGACCTCGAGAAAAGGCTGCTTCATGGTCGATTCAGCCAAAATGAAGACATGTTTGTTTCGTCATCCGATGAATGTGGTGAAAAGAAAGATGGGCATACCGTTGTTATGTTGACAGCGGCGGAGAGCTTTGCGTAAGTATCTCAGGCCGCTGCGAGATTGTTGAGAGATTGTTGTACTGGGGCGACGAGAAGAAGCGAAGCTGGGAAGGAAAATTTAAGCTGACGAAATCTTGAATCGAGGAGCTTGGACCATCCTGTGGGTCCTAACCTCGTGACCTTAAGAATCAAAATTATTTTCCTGAACTCCAGAAATTGTTTCGATTGAAATGAGATTATCTGCCTGCTATCGTCTGATTGTTACAAGATTGCAACACGAAGAGCCTTCTGTCGAATATCGTGGTTAACCTCAAGCACACGATATCGACTCCGGTCCAAGAGCTCATCTCGAAATCAGAGAAGGAGAGAACTGTGACCTCGATTGCCGTCGTTATCAACTCAAATCAAAGCTTGGTACCTATAAAGCTTCGTCTCAAAACGACTTGGAACTGGAGAGAAACTGTTTGAGGCTACAGGCTTCACCACGACGACATGTCCACCATACCAATCCTTCTCATCGGGAATGGTGGACGTGAACACGCACTTGCCTGGAAACTCTCCCAATCACCACTCGTCTCCAAGATCTTTGTCTGCCCTGGTAACGGCGGAACAGCAGGACTTCCAAAAATCGAAAACATCACCTCAGTTTCACCCACCGATTTTCCAGCTCTAACCAAATTCGCGCTGGAGAAACATGTCGGGCTTCTCATACCTGGCCCAGAGGCACCTTTGGTCGATGGTGTTGTCGACTACTTCAAAGAAAATGCACCACATATCAAGGCGTTTGGACCATCAAAAGCAGCGGCGGTGATGGAGGGTTCAAAGACGTTCTCAAAGGACTTCATGAAACGCAATAACATTGTGACGGCAGCCTACGAAAACTTCGACGATTACGCCAAAGCATCTGCTTATGTAGACTCAGTGTGGGACCAGCACCGCATAGTCATCAAAGCTTCTGGCTTGGCAGCAGGCAAAGGTGTCATCATCCCACTTTCCAAAAACGAGGCACAGACGGCTTTGAGGGAAATGATGGAAGATAAGACTTTCGGGGAAGCAGGCGATGAGGTTGTCATAGAGGAGTTTCTTGAGGGACACGAGATCTCGATCCTTTCTTTTTCAGACGGCGAGACGATCAAGTCGTTGCCTCCAGCCCAGGATCACAAACGCATTCGCGATGGCGATGAGGGTCCGAACACCGGTGGAATGGGAACATACGCCCCTGCTCCCTCAACGATCATTACACCAGAAATCCTCGCTGAGATTGAGAGGACGGTCCTGGAGCCAACAGTCCAAGGTATGAAGAAAGAGGGATACCCATTCATCGGTTGTCTTTTCTCCGGCTTCATGATCACGAAATTTGGCCCCAGGGTGTTAGAGTACAATGTGCGCTTTGGGGACCCAGAAACACAGTCTCTCCTCTCCCTTCTCGAGTCAGATCTCGCAGAAATCATGCTCGCCTGTACGGAGGGGACATTATCGACAATCGACCTCAGGGTATCGTCAAAATCAGCGGCAACAGTTGTGGTAGCTGCAGGCGGCTATCCGGATAATTACGCGAAAGGAACAGTCATAACCATCGACGAGGCACCAACGGATGTCGTCCTCTTCCACGCCGGTACGAACGTGAATGGCGACGGCAAGCTAGTAACAAGTGGTGGAAGAGTTATTGCTTCGACAGCCGTGGCGGATACCCTTAAGGACGCAGTTGCTAAAGCCTACCAGGGTGTCAAAACAATCCACTTTGAAGGCATGCAATACAGGAATGACATAGGTGCAAGGGCGTTGCCAAGAGCGTAAAGAGATGGGAGAAATCTGAATCCAGACTCACGTTTCGATGCCTATGCTTCGGCTATATCTGTTTTCTCCCAATGTTCATCGTTCCATGATTCAACGCGATCCCGTCATTCTCCGCGCTTCTTTTTACTTTGGTGAATTTACCCAATCCCGAGATACAAAGTAGGCAGCAAGAAAATTTGTATCCTAAAAGAAGGGTCTGGAACAGGTATATGGACTCTGCTGATCGTGCGATAGATAGCACGGCATCTGGGTGTTAGGTAAAGGAGTAGACTATAAGCAACTTCAATTCTTCATCAGCTCAATCTGGGTAGAAATTCTGAGCCAGGCTTGCCATCGCCGCTAATCTCCAAAGTTGACTTCCTTCCGGATCAGACTGTTACCCGAGGGTCTTTACTTCACGCTTTTTCGTTAGAAATTTGGACAGACACTGCTCACTAATGTGATATTTTAGCTATATTTATCCGCTTGGGACTCAGCTCTGGCTATATCGGTCCTCCCTTCTTGCTCACTTTGGCTTACAACCACAATCTGAAGCAATGTTTTCTTGGTTTTGTCCGATTCTTCCCTTTTCCTTAGGAACTTTATGTGAAAGCAGATGTTTGCTCTACCCTAAGGAGGATGATTACCAAGGAGGACGATGAGTATTTCAAATGCTCGCTTTTATTTAGACACGCTGTCCTTACTTTTCAACCAGACTCTATTCAAGTCTCTCTTGCACCTACAACCCGGCCCTCAACCGATCTTGAGTCTTGACCTGATCCGGACGAATCATATCAAGATCAGCTCACATTCATGAAAACAAGCCAGCTGACGTGGAGTAGTGGCGCCAACTTTCGATTTCAGTTAGCAATTTGGCCTCCGGCTCTGTCTATATAAATCGAGCCTTTTCTCTCTGTGTCTCTTCTACCTTTACACCTAACTCACTCAAATATATCGAGCTGAACTCACGAGTTACTCTGTTTTTCCTCCTCGATAGTACACTCTAAGAGCTTCGCCTCTATGTAAATAGGCCGTCTCACTCAACTGCTTTTCTTCTCCTGCGCAAGAACGACTGTGTTCGCGCCACTCAGTAAAGCAGTAAGGTTCTCCCGCATCAAATCCTCACGTCTAATATCAGTAGCAATGAACGGGCATATCAGCGAAACGGCGGACGGGGACACCGGGTACACTCAAACAGCCCAACATGCATCTCCAACCGGCCGCTCCACGGGTACTTTGACATTCGACGAAAGGCCATCCCTCCACCTCTTCTCCAAGGTTATCTTCAAGGCCAACGGAAAGGAGTTCCTGGAGTTTCCGCTCTCAGAAGACAGCCCTCGTAAAGACCAGGGTTCTCTTCGCTTTTCTTTCACGCCAGCGACTACCGGAGATGCGAAGTCAACGGCCCTCGAGCATCGAATCAAGGGCAAAAATTTAAGCATCAAGAATCGAGACAGAGAAGCACAGACCATGACGGCGGGAGCATCCAGTGCATCCAGAACGATCAGTGCGTTGCAAGAAAACCTGGCAACAGCGGAAAGGCATCTTGCAAGGAAAGTCAGCTTAGCTAAGAAGCTGACGGAGGCCGAGCAAAAAGTCAAGCATCTAGACCTCCAGGCAAAGAAAATCAACAACCTCTGGCGAGACCAGGTCAAGAAATTAGAGACTGAGAGAGATGATGCTATAAATCGAGCAAATTCTACCGTAAGAGGAGAAATTGATTCTCTCAGCAACCGACTCGACGTGATCAAACGTAGATTTAACGTCGTCGAGAAGGAACTTTCAACTACGAGAATCGAGCTGGGAACCAATAAAGTAGAGCTCGCGAACACCATAGCAGAGCTCGCGACCACAAAGGCAGACCTTCGCACCACGAAAAAAGATCTCAGCCGCAAAGAAACGATCTTAAAATGCACAAAGGGTCTCCAGAGCAGGCCGGAATCAGGGAAGAAACGCGCAACAACCCAAATCGAGGAAACGGGAAAGCAAAAAGCAGGTCCACCAAATCGGAATGGAGAACAGGCAAAGAGAAAAAAAGAAGTAACTATAGTTCCCAGCGATTATGATGATAAAGATGATGACATCGACGAGGTTGCATTATCGAGACCTGCAAAGAAAGTAAGAAAAACTCAGAGAATAGGAAGAAAAGATTCGCAGATTGAGCGTGAGGATGAGGATTACGCTCCTTCTGAGGAGTGAAATGGATGGCAGGCAACGAGCTCGACAGAGTTTAACAAGACTACCCACCATTTTCCCCGGACAAGTATATTGATGGCTGGAGAGAGTTTACGGAGGAATACGAGGGAGGTTTTGTTTGAGTACTGTCCTGCAAGAATGGCAGAGGAGCTTGGATCTAAGAAGCTCAGGTTAAGGCGGCTTCGAAGCAAAAGCGTTTGCCATATAGACGAGTGGAAGCCACTAGTAATGATAATAATAAATATCTGAACCTTGAGAGTGGCATGATGGCGAGGCTGACGCTGTGGGCTAGCGATTGGGTAAGTCATGACGTCAATCTTGCCTTGATGCCACAATAGGAGGTCTCATTCACGTTTGCTTTCTTTTTTTCCAGGAGATTGAAAGATAGCTTCATGTCTGTTGCGGGACGTGACTTACCTACCTTACCTTGTGTCCGCTGATTGATCGGCCGTGTTCGGGTTACGTCCAATGATGAATTCTAGCAAATAGATTTCGGAGCCATCTGCTGAAAAGGCTCGAATTCTTTTCGACCTTGAACATCAACTTTTGAAATAAACAGAAGATTGCCTGACTGAACTTGATATGAAAAGCTTGTCCGACAATCTGCGAAATAATGTTGTCAAAGATTTCTGCTCATTGATCGACCAGTCTTCGCTGATTACCTACCGTAATGTGGCGTGTCCATTCCAGGCACCGCGATTATCTGGTTTTTGGCTTTACTTCTCATCGCCGCTAAAGCATGGTTCAATATACATGTATCTTACATCTCCATACGCCTTGCCGTCTGATTATGAGGTGTCCATACTGCCGCTCGCATGATCGGCATCCTCCTCTTCGACCGTGTCCTTCACCCCCTCCAAGAATGCCTCCACTGCCTGTCCCTCACCAAGCGGCATCTGTCCACCCCTAACGAGTCCACCGTTCTTGACTTTGATTTTTAATGAGTCGGCGACCATGGGCAGTCCTCCATCTCTAATCGCCATTGTCAAGCTACCCAAGCTCTGATGTAGTTGCGGACTCCTAAACACCCGCCTCAGCACAAGCTTCTTTTGTTCTGCTGTCAGGGCTTCGATGGCTGCGGATGCCGTTTCCGATGTGACGTCAACGTCTGTCATGTCGTCTGCTTCTTGGGCTAGTAGTAGTATCTGAGGTGGGAGAAGACTACACAAAGAGTCGAGGTAGGCAGGTGTTGCGTCGTTGAGAACGGCTATACAGGTTTCTGGCGTCATCAAATCGCTGAGAGTGGTAAAGATGGACTCCTGGCCACCAGATTGTCCCGAACCAACGGCACCCTGGCCACCGAGGGAGCGAAGGAAGTTCTGGACTGCAGCAGCAGCATCGTTGGCTGGCGGAGCAGTTCTGTAGAAGTTGTTAGCTGGGTCTAGAGAAGCATCAAGATGGTCATAGCATTAAGCAAGCAGACGAGTAGGCAAAAGATCATGGATTGAAATAACCATACATGGCCAGGGATATGTCAAGACACGCCAGTGTCCCATTTCACGTTATTGGTATAGTGCTCGTGTGACAGCTCCAAACATCGCGTCTCTTGAGAACGCCTCTCCATGTCTGCAATGCTTTCGTAGGTGCTTCAACTAGCAGTAAGACAATGGGATATTCACCTACGCTCTGCCCCCATCAGCACCGCCTCCGCGTGCCTCTTCACCCTCTTCCCGGACATCACCACCTGTGGCACCAGCTCCCGCTCCGCCTGTGCTCGTTCTTGCCAAGTCGTTGTCCGGTGGTGCATCCTCCATGTTCTCATCGTCGTCGCCATTGCCTCGTTCGACAGCTGCTAGCTCTTCCTGGACGTCAACTTCATTGCCTTGCAATAAATCATTCACGATCTTTCCCAGTTTGAGGTCTTTGTCGCTCCAATAGTTGGGCTTGTTATCGGGATGCTGGTTCTTGGACTGCAACCAAAAGAAGTGGCGGTCGGGTGAGGAGCTGAATTTGAGAGCGAATATACGGCCGTTGGACGGAGATGTGTGACTGTCGTTCGGTTTTGTTATTGGAGTGAAGCTGCCGTCGGTAGGGAGCATGATCAGATCGGTCTCGGGTTCTGTAGATGGCGCTGAGCGCGGGCGCCAGGCAAGGTGGGTGAACTCTGGTCAAAGCATTAATTTAATGAACCAGATGTTGAGGATGGCGCGTACCATTCTCTTCGTCAACATAGAGGTAGAGGTAGCCGGGAGTCGGATCGCAGGTGATCTTGAAATCGCCGCCGCTGTCCTAGGATGATATCAATGCAGGCAAGCTCTCTCTTGGGAAGGAAAGCATACACTGGCGGCGCACTGGCCGGCTTTGAAAGTGATAATTGGAGTGAGGGACATCGTGTGTAGGTGCAGGATGGAAGTGTTTGTAGTTTGTTTGTGGAAAGCTAGAGGTCCATGCCAGGTGGAATTGAGTGTTGCTCGCCGCCAAAACTTCAGGAATTCAAGCCTTCCTTTCACTTTTGATCACGAAAGATAGGTTGATTTTCCAACATCTAGCAAGTTCGATAACTATCGACGCTATTTCCAGTTCAGATCAGTAAGGATACATATGACATCAGACAACGAAATCAAAACTACATTCATCTTCTCCAGTACAGGCTGCCTAGCTGCATGTTTCTTTGAGGTGCTGTAATCATCATTCCTTCTTATCGACAACTCGTGGTCCTCTGATTCAGCAAGCCATAAATTTTAACCCACATAAGCCCAAACTCCAGCAAGCAAGAATTGAGGTGAACGATAAACGGTGATCGAGGCTGGCCTGATCACGTGTCAGCAGCTCTAGTCCGTATTCGGACAAGTAAGTCGGCACAGCGATTTCGACCGGACCTCCAATTGTGCACTCAATTTCTTGACCAACATCCCCGAAGAAAGGTACAACCAATTCAATTGCGCCGACGAACATACGCATGCTAACTCCATCCCCAAGGCCTAATTCACCCTTTCGTTCAAATACTTGCCAGAATGTCGACGGAGGCAAAGACCAAGAAGTTCGGCTCGGGAGAGCGCTCCATCCCTCACCACAGCGAGAAGGCTCCCAAGTACTACCCAGCTGAGGATCTGGCGCAGCCAAAGAAGGTATGTGCTGATTTTTCATGCACGGAGCGAAGTGGAGAAAATCTGGTGGTATTGTGGTCGTTGGAAGATACAACATGCGGCCACCCACACACTCGCAAAATTCAGAAATAGGCGGAATCATCGTGGGCATGGAACTGCAAAGCGCCGGCTGGCGGGAAAACGCGTCAAATTCGATTAGGGAGCTTTGAGATTCAAAACTAACTTGCCTCCCTCCCACAGGTCCGAAAGTCCATCCGTCCAACCAAGCTCCGCAAGTCCCTCACACCCGGTACCGTCCTTATCCTCCTCGCTGGCCGTTTCCGTGGCAAGCGCGTCGTGCTTCTCAACAACCTTGACCAGGGTGTTCTCCTCGTTACTGGTCCTTTCAAAGTCAATGGTGTCCCAATCCGACGAGTTAACGCACGATATGTCATTGCCACATCTACCAAGCTGGATGTTTCCGGATTAGACAAGACTGTTTTGGACAAGGTCTCCAAATCAGAATACTTCACCAAGGACAAGGCAGCGAAGAAGACTGGAGAGGAGGCTTTCTTCAAGCAGGGCGAGAAGCCAGAGGTGAGTCCTAGCACATGGGGATCGAGCCTTTGGATACAGCTAACGCGCACGCAGAAGAAGCAATTGGCAGCCGGCCGCGCCGACGACCAAAAGTCCGTTGACAAGTCAATAATCGCAGCGATCAAGAAGGAGCCTTTGTTGGCCAGCTACCTCAAGTCATCCTTCAGCCTAAGGAAGGGCGACAAGCCACACGAGATGATCTTTTAGATTGAAATGTTTCAGTGTGCTAGTTCGATCTCAATGCAGGCAGGGTGGACTCGGAGTCGCGGTTGTCTTTTCTCACACGCATGCAAATCCAAGTCATTCCCCAAACAACCCAATGAACGATGCGAAAAAGGCTGCATGCATCAATGGGTAGAAATGAGGCAAGACGCGGTCACTAAATGTCCCTCAGTGAACAGAAGAAATTCATGAAGCGCTTGATCTGGTTCTCTTCCCTGTCACTGGCAGTATCCCATGATATCTACTGACAACAGCCCATGTACCTTGCTAGATATGATGGCAGGATTTTCAAGACGCCTAAGAAGCACAATTTCCAAATACACCCGCTCGCCATCCAGCAACAGATCATCGAAATGGCTAGCCAATTATGTGGCTTATATCGATACGGTAATGCGTCGAGACGATTTTATGTTAGCGATAAGCGCCTTGAGTCCTTCCGAATACTTTCCTTGAACATCAATGTCATCAAAACTGACTCTTCCGCCCTCATTCTTGCTACTAAACTATGATATCAGTGTTCAGCAAGCTTGCAAGATATGCTCCTGCCAGTTATGGGCACATGCACATACGACCACGTGACCATTTCCCTGCTTTACGATAGTATCAATGACAGACGCGATTACTTCACTCTATTCTTATATTTTCTTTTTTTCATTCGCCTGCTTAGCACTTGATCTTTACAGATAAAATACTACTGCTAGTCACTGTGACCAAGAAGTACAGTACTTGCATATAGTATACTTAATTATACAGCTCGAACTCATCCTTTTCCAAAGACGCATTAGGTTAGATATAACCAGAGATTTGGACCAATTCTACATCATGATGAAAATATACTTCTCATCAAGTACAACTTATTAATAGATGTCGAATCATCCTATACATATAATTCTACCCTTACACCACCAAAATCGCTCGCTTTCGAAAATCCCGTTGTGAACTCAGCGTTGATAAAAGATAGAAAGACTAGTTGACGAGCGATAACTGGATCTTTGCTTAGAAAATTAAAGCTATCCAACGGATATAATAGGTATTAAGATACAGCAAGTGTCCTTATAGATCTATCGGTCTTCCCATAGATGTATGCCCAAGGACGAATATCGAAAGAGCCTATTTACCCACCAATGCTTTGGCAAAAAGGTATTTTCATTATCGCAATAGCGCAAATTATCCTTAGCCAAGGAGAAGGGCCGGCGTGAAGAGCATGCATATACTTGTCGCATCATAGGATCTGGACATCCAAAATTACGATATCTTCTTCACGAACATTACATTGCACACCGGCTCTGTTATCAGAACTGACCCCCTAAATGACTAGTATAATTTAGTCTTCGTAGGAGACTTTGTCTGTCTTAACGTAGTATATACTATTGAACAAAGGTATCGGGAACTTGCGTTGTGGAAATCGGGCTGTAGAGAGTAGAGTTGTAGTACGAGAGCAATGGCTCGTTACCTTGAGAAGTATATCTATCTGCTTCGAGATAGAAGAAAAATAGCTCCTCACGGTCGGTTCAGATTTATATCCAGTATGCCTTTGAAGATTAGTCGAATAGGCCAGAGTGGGAATGTTCTCATGCTAGAAGTCGAGTTATATAATGTTCCTGGCGGATTCATAGTGGTTTTATCAATTCGGTTTCTTCTAGTATCCACTTGTCACGATGGTAGTTTCTTTCAAGCTAGATTTGTCTAATGTAGGATCAACAGCGATAAATTTCTGCCGACGTTGAGAAATTATCTCGCTAGAAATTTATCAATAAAGATTCACAGGTGCAGCTGATAATCCACGTTCAAGTTTTGTTTCGAGGGGTATAGAATTAGTTAGCCCGTGGTGGGTTTACAATTGGGAACATTCAACACCCTGTTGCGTCCAGTACTGAGATATAGACAATGTCACGATACTTGTTTTGTTTGATAAGATACTCTGCATCTGACCTTCTCTAGTACCTACCGACTAACCTGGCTTGGCAAACATAAACGTAGAAAGCGCCATGCCCTCCGCGCTCTCACCATGGTCATTCGCCATCGGCCTCCTGAAATCACTGTCAGTGTCTGCGTTCACTTTGTCCAGCCCAAAGGCACCACTTACAGCTTGTGAGCGGTCAAATCATACCACGCTTCCATCGTCATTGTGTCGCCCTTTTTGAGTTTGATTGGTGCTTCGCACACTTCGTACGAGGTGATGGTCTCCCATTTCTCCCCGTTGATGGTTGCGCCGCCGTCGGTGCCTCCATACTTTGCTTTCATGGTACAGGCGGGCTTGCCGTTCACAAGGACGGTTGTATTGATTCCTCCTGAGATGATGTTTCAGCGTGTTGTACTTGGCTTGGAGACAGGGGGGAAGTGCATACCGTCGTGCAAGTGGGGTTTCATGTCTAATATGTAGCCATCCGCGTTAATGTTCCAAGGAGGTGATGTATACCGCTCCGCACGATCAGGTGGAGGATCTGTAGAGGATCGTCAATACCAATGGCCTACAAATATTGAATAATGCAGTATTAGAGCACCTACGCAGATATTGAGAGCCACATGGAGAAACGTTAATTGCGCCCATGCCAACTTCCAGCCATTCCTTGGGCCTCGCTGGCATGTCTGGAATGTACTCATATTCAAGCGTTAGGTAGACTTCCTGCTCCTTCTTCTCATAATTAACAACCTCGGCCATCAAACTGAACGTATCCTTTGTCCCAATGAAAAAGCCAGTCTTGACCGAACTGCCTTTGGAAAAGAAAGTCGTCGACATCGCATCGTCTCCTTGTCCAACGAAAACAGATATCTTGGGCATCAGAGAACTCATCGTACTCATCAAACCGTCTAAGAAGCTGCCTTGACGTTTGACCAAGGATGGCGGCATGCCAGCCATACCGGCGTGCCCTTCTGTAGGGGAGCTCGGTTTCTGTCCCATGCCTAAAGCGAAATTGAATCCGCCTGGCCATCCGTTGGGACAAGTGACCGTTGCCGGTGTCATGACCATACTTTGACCTCTGTTTGTTATCACAATATGGTGACTGCCATCGTTAGTCGGATGGGTCTTGTTGTCTCTCTTCCGTAGTCAATATACCTGTACACCCCAGTTCCAATGTCCATCTTCTTTCCATCCTTATCTGCAAGATCAGCTCGAGCTTGGAGCACCATACATTCCTGGCAAAGCTGTCGAAAACCATCAGCGTCAGTCTATAGCGAGGTAAAAATGACAATAAACTCACATCACCAAGTCTCTTCCTCAAGAGATCGCTTGTCGGGTCCAACTTCAGCATGCCAGGATCGAGCTTCGTTTTTGGGGCATCCGAAGCGGAGACCTTGAATGGCCCGTAGAGCAGCGTTTTGCGCACTGAACCTTCATACAAAGAGGCTGTTCCGTTTGTAACCTTGATAGGCTTTTCCAACTCTCCTGGAGCTTCGGAGAATATACCCCATTGCCGTTTATCAATGGACTTCGTGGCACTAGCCAGCAGCGGCAGAAGAAATATGATGGTGGGCTTCATGATCGATGCCGCAACTGGGAAATGGAGGTCTTCTCGCGGCTACTACGAGGGCTTCAGCTACAGGAGCAGTATTGTACTTGCTACTATTTGTGCTCTTGTACACAACTTTCATGCACTATTCGTGCCCTTTACTTCTTCGTCGACACAATCAATTGGGGCTAAGCGGCTACTTTACTTGTTGTACAATATGCTATACCTTAGTCCTGAAAGAAAGAAATCGCCCTTTCCGTGGTTCCGTGTAAAATCTGGTTGCCACCGCTCACCTTGTAGGCCAAAAGACAAACGATAGAAGAGTTCCGGGGCGGCAGCGGACGGTAGGTCCATTCCGTACGTGCAAATCAGGAAAACCGGGATGATCCTACTACAGTGTATGAGCAAAGCTAACAGCATACTTTGAGCGGAATTGAGACATGCGGATGCTTTGTCATTGCTGTTGGGCTTGCTCTGGCAGGGTCTGAGCACTTGCACTGGCTGTACGGGTACGACAGAGTCCAGACTTGTCGATTATGGCGGGCTAGGGTCGGCCGTGCTCCATCAGGAAGAGTGACAATGCGAGTGTGAACTATGATAGGTTGTTTTTTAATAAAGCCTGTGAGTTGTTGATGGCAAAGGAAAGATTGTAAGTGATAAATCGCCGCACCGACCAGGGTACCACTTTACTACCTGCTGTGATGCCCTTTACCTCCACCAATCTTCAGCAAACCGCCTTGGTTACCAGCCTCCACCATATGCGTGCGGAGGTACCTCCTACTAGTAGTACTGCCAAGCCGTCACTATTCATCTTGAACATGCCTTCTTCCGTGCTTCGTCGAAAAAATACCGGAGGCTCATCTCCGCAAACTGGCTGAGGCTCTGATTGTATTTCGCTGGCTTGATAATCTTCATTTCTATCGCCGCTCGCTGTTATGATTGCGGACACTCGTTCGATTCGGCGTCGTTATGTTTTCCCCCACAGTCATCATGCCCTTCCTCTTTCTTTCTGACATCTAAAGCCAATATCACGGCCTTCGTACTGTCTTTGCCAAGAGTCGCAGGACGTAGGAACGTACCATTGCCAGCGTGGCCGATGATCCTCTTTAGCAACAATTCGAGCTACGCTTGTCACGCGGTAGATATTGCAAGTGGTTTGGCATTAACACTTCATCTAAACTTCCAAAGGAAGCGACGCACTATCGATGATGGATATTACTACACACACTAATTACATGGCGCACACAGTCCCCGTGTTCGCGTAGCTGACTTTACCTCTCCGCTGGGTTCAAGTATAATTTTGCATAACAGCTGGAGCTGGTGTGAGATGTTTGAATTTGTCTTTGCTCAACTGCGGCGGGTTGTGCTTGGCTGTGCAGGATCGGCAAACGAATGAAAAGCTTACGGCCGCACTTGGTCTCGCAGATTGTCTGAGGAAATGAGTAGGTTCGAGGTATTACGGCTGTGACTTTACTCCGTAAATCAGTCGTCGTCGTGTCCTTTCAGCCTGAAATTCAGACTCGAGTCTGCACACAAGAAAAAAAAAAAGTCCATCATTCAAGCTCTGCTAAGTGGACCAGTATCCGAAAAGGAACAATGCTCCAGGCTCAACCTGTACTCTACGTCCCTCCCGAGGTCTCTCGCGCCACAGTCTTCTTATTCGTTGATGGTTTCCACGTCGTCGGCTCGATGTAAGCGCCGACTTCCTTCGTCGCAGGGTCTTTGCTGTAAAGTCTACGGAATCCCCTTCCAATCCGTTTGCAGAGTCATCCCTTTTCTACCGGATGACCCAAGTAACACCCCCACAGCAGGGGTACCAGTTCAAAACAATTGGGGTATTAGTACCATGCAATCTTGTGGTGAAAATCTCCCAAGAAACACCGATATAAAACCCAAGTCCGAAGTCTGCGCTTCAGAGAAGGCGAATTATATGTCAATGATCTCTCTTCGATTTGCTGTTAGATGCTGAGGCTGAACTTTGCTCGCCTCAGGATCTCCTAAGCATGCGTGTTGACACAGGCTTTGGCTCCATAATCTAAGACGGGCCGCCTGTACATGTCGGTAGCTCGTGCGGACGAGAGCATAAGTTGGTAGGGATCCCAGCACAGAGACTTGAGGGCGAGCAGGTCGAGTTGCTGGGTCGGTCATGCGTTCGACCAGGACTTGAAGTACGCGGTCCGGGGATCAGGTGATCTATGAGGGGACCTATCTCGGATCGATGCTGCAACTCCCCGATTCAAGACGCTGGTTGGCAATTGCTGAGGGCCGAGAGCAGATGATGTCGTAGAATAGTTTCATTCGAGACCAGCCTTGCCTACTTCCATTCCGATTGATTGTCCAACCTTCTCCACTACTTCCACAATCCGCAAAGCAGCTGGGCTGTCCGGCAATGTGTCCAAAAAGCTTTCGCCGTAGTCACAAGCCATTCCGATACGGGGATCCAGCGGGACGGCACCCAGGAAAGGCACGTTCTCATCTTCACATAGCTTTCTTGCGCCGCCTGTGGATGGCCGGAAAATCTGGCTCTCTTTGCCACATTTCGCGTTGGGACAAACGAAACCAGACATGTTCTCAACAATGCCAATGACTCTGATGCCAGCTTTCCTGCAGAAGTCTAACTCGCGCCGGACATCCAGCAGTGCAACTTCCTGTGGTGTAGTGACGAGAACAGCGCCATCAACTCCTGCTTCTTTCATAAAAGACTGGACGCTCAAATGCTCGTCGCTGGTTCCTGGTGGAGTGTCTACGATAAGCAGATCCAGTTCTCCCCACTCCACGTCCTTGAGAAACTTCTTTATTAGGCCGTTCTTCTTTGCGCCTCGCCAGATGACTGCTGAGTCCTGGTCTGGGAGCATAAACTGTATGCTCATAACAGCCAGCGTGTCTGATGCCCACACGGGCTCCCACCCTGATGCCGTCGTATGCAGTGTTTGATCTACCGAGGTCTCGCCCAAGAGCATGCGTGGTATGCTCGGCCCGCAAAGATCTGTGTCCATGATTCCGACCGTGGGTGGTGTCTCGTCATCTTCGTGATATGCCTCCACAGACCCATTACCAATCGCGGCCTTCTTTTTCTTCCTCGGCAGCGACGAGAAAGCTTGTGCAAATAGTGCGCTGAACGTGCTCTTCCCTACTCCTCCTTTGCCACTCAAGACCATGACCTTATGCTTCACTCCACTGAGCCGCTCTGTGATTTCTGGAATCTCCGGATCGGGCCCTTTCGGTGCTGTGGCACATATTTTCTGATTTGGGCAGCCGACACAGGCATCGCCTTTTCCGGCCTGCTCTGATTCCGGACCTGGACAATGTTCTGGTTCTGGAGCTTCGAGTTTCGGGCGTGCTTTGAGGTTTGAGGAGAGGACGTCTGGGGGTTCTTGCGCGACTTCGGCTTCCAGTGTAGGTGCCATGATTAGAGGGGCGGGAGATAATTTGGAGAGAGATGAGCGAAAAGCGGTTGAACAGGCGAGGGAGAGTCCTGTAGTATTTGAAATCAGAGCATGATATCACCTGACCGAGCGGCATCTCCGGTTCCGGTGCAGTGGGAGGAAGCGATCTCGGCCCTGGTTTTTTACACGTTCACCTACCTCCTACTTTCGTATCCCGTATTGGTCCCTGCATGTCAATTCCTGTCTTTCAGCGTCGCCAGCAGCACGCTCTTGGGTTGCATTGAATTGCTGACATCGTTCATGATTTTGATCGATAAAATTTTTATGAGAACAAAAGGCCTGGAATTAAGGATGCACAAGTGGGAATCGAGCTACATTAAGCTTGATTTGCCTGCCTTCCGTGCCAGTATGGTGCGATTTTACGTAGGCGCCCTTTCTGTCCACATGTACATCTGAATAACCTTATTTGCTCCAAATGTAGATATCATGCATTTTTCTACACCGTAGTGCAGCCCTCCCTTCAGATCCATATTTAACCGAATCTCCTGAATTCGACCTCGAGTACCGCGTTGTGGTGCTACCTCCACAATCACGACCAATCTCCTGGGTTGTTCGGTTCGGTTCCATGCTGTGACGACAGTACCAAAGGTTCCTGTGGCTGCATTCCAAAGCGGAACTCTAACCTCAATTTCTATATTTACACCTTCAGGTTGGTCGAAGCGGTGAAGGAAGCCGTAGGTACCAAATTGGGCGTCTCTCATGTCGACTGTGGTCCTTGCGGGGCGTGTAGGAAAGAACACGGCTTGAACGACTGGCCAACGGGATGTTGCTCCGCCGCAACCCCCAAATCCCCATTGCCTGCGGTCAAGTTGTTTGGCAAGCATCGGAAGCTTGAGAGCTTCATTGTTTGACATGCCGAGGACTTTGTTGTTGGCTGGAGGTGGTAGAGCGAGTACTTGCGCTACGAACAACGACAGAATGAGCGTGACGAAATGCATGTTAACGATGGATATGCGTCCCAAATTTAGAAAATTGCGAGTGACGGTTGGAGGAGGTTTGATCAGTTGCTCGACAGTAGCAAACAGAAGTAGACGTTGGAGGTATCGTGTGAGAAAAAGGGTTGATGGATGGGGGACGACTGGCAATGATACAACAACTATATATACAGTTGAGGACAATAGATTCTCATTATCAGGCAGCTCACATGTTCGAAGAGTCAGGCCGTAATTGCATCAGTGACTCGATAGGACGCATATGTTGGATTTCCGATTGATGATTGGGGACAAAAAATAGTCCGCCGATCATTTGATATTTTACAAAATCCGTGGACTTTTGGTGTTGTTTGCGGAGGCGAACATGAGCCCCATTAACGAGAACATATGTCAGCGAGCCTTAGATAGGTAAGGGTTTAGCGCACTAGTCGTATCTACTACCTAATGTAGGGATAAGATGCGTTCACCTACACACTGCACCATGACCACCATCACTACCTGTTGATATGGATTTGTTATGTGCATGTACGTAGGTATTGTAATAAAATTTGATGAATAACTCTGCTTGTATCGTCCATGTTGCTCAGTGATACAAAGGTCTTTCGTCCAAGACCTGTTCAAATGCAGAAACTTCAGATTCCTGTTGCCAAGGAATTCACACTACCTTTACCGCTTTGACCAACACCGCAAGGGAGGCAGATCCGGTAGTACTATAGAAACGTTCCGTCCACTGTAGATTATGAATAAGCATGCAACTTCCCACCTATCATTCACGGTCGCGCGTAACCTGGCGGAGGTGCTGTTATATTTTGGGAGGTGAAACGATTTGCGGTGGACCATGCATTGACCTGCTGATCTCCCGAAGAGCCTTATCATAGTAGAACTATGGTCTCTAGGCGGGCCCTCGGTACCGAGGCACTACACAGTATGTACTCTTTCTTGCAATGGTTTTTCATTCTACACCGGTTTCGACTGCCGATTAGATCGCTTAGAAACGTGAAATTAGCCTAGGACTGGCAAGATCAGCGTGATCAGCGCCTTGCATAGTATTAAACCATTGGGATCGGGAAGTACTGCCGACTTTTTGAATTTTCGGTTCAGATTCTTGGCCCGAATTTCCTGGAAAACAAGACCGAATTCCAGGGCGAGAGCACGTCAGTACGTAGAGACCGGTGGCCGGCTAGACTTCGCTACCGTAGCACTATCGCTAGCGAGCTCTGCCGACCTTAATATAACTACTCCCACGTTAGGCGAGAGGGTAGTAGCAGGAGCTATATAGGGCCAGACTTTGTAATACAACACATGGCTAACTTCGAGATCCAGGATTTCTCTGCGACGAGTACAGTCTGCAACCGCGAACAGCACTTTCGACAATGCATGAGCTAATTATATAAGTTGTTCAAGGAGCATCGTCTTCAACCTGATACGGTGGCAGTACTAGGAGGATTGCCGACGGGAACAACGATTAAGTCGAGTATAAGTTCACTTGCAGCCTTTGGAACAGGCGTTCTATATTACTTTGCGTGCTCGGTCTTTGTAAAAAATGGGATCATGGTTGGCGACCGATCTCATTGGCGTACTATTGATATATAGTCTGTATATTGTGCCATGGAAGCGACTCCGACCGAGATATCTCAGATTGTGGGCTGATTCAGGTGTAGTTGATAAATTCTATCAATTCGCTCTCGCAGGCGGCCACTGAATTTTGGGGTAACCCTGCGGCAGAATATCTTCCGCTCGTAGGTAAGGATGCCAAATTTTGACGCGTCTCGAACGTGCGACAACAACAAGCTTTGATACACGGCCAGCTTGTTATTCTGCAATTTCATCGGAGCCTACTCCAAGTTTCAGCCTCGAGTGACGCGCCACGCTTTTCCGCCACATCTTTCCCGACGATCGATGATCGATGATCGATATTCGTCGCGGAGTACACCCGAAGAGGAATACCGGCAACCGGCCCATGGGAGCAGTAATCCTCAGGAGGTGCAGCAGGGACTGGCCGGTACAGAGCGCATTTCCTAACGTGCCTGGTCACATGTCGACACTAGCGATACTGGGCACTATCTTCCAGAGACTTGTGAGTAGAGTTTTGAGATCTGAGGGTCTAACTAGAGCTCAACATCAGTCTCTACCAGAGACCTCGACTCACTGAGGACCTGGCTGATCCAGAAAAGCCACGATTCCACGCTGACCGGCCATCCTGGACGGGAGGGCATGCTTTCCACCATGAGAAGAGACTTCTACTGGCCATTCATGTCGGCCCAGGTAAGGAGATTTGTCCGAAACTGCGACGGCTGCGGTAGGAATAAAGTCTGGCGGGGTGCCAAACGCGGTCTGCTACAGCCGTTACCGATTCCCGAGCGGTTCTTCTCGGAAATATCGATGGACTTCATGGTCGACCTCCCATAATCCGGAGGGTGCACAAACCTGTGGGTGATCAAAGACAGGCTGAGTAAGAACCCAGCATCAGACTGGCCACATTGTAATGGAGAAGGAAATAAGTGTCGCTGGACGGAAACATCAGACTGTGGACGACGCGTTGCGAGACTTGAACAAATCGATCGCTCTGGTTTTCTCCGATGCGCGACCCATTCGAAGTTAGTCGCGTCAGGCAAGAATCGGTGTCGTTGATTGATGCAAGACTGATATCGCCATACCACTCCAAAAAGGCTGGCTTTTGAAGATCTCCGGGGAAGGCCTCAGCCGCATGGTGGCAATAGGGATTCGAGGACGCCTTCGATGGATAGGGGAAAGTGTCGTGAGAGTCGAGACCAAGTCCGTTGTGTGGGGTGTGGGGTGCAAGGTACGACACCGGGAGATGTTCAATGCGGCTCACCATGGTCGTCATTTCAATTTCAGCACTATTCCTTTTCAGAATGGAAAGAAAAGTGGTAGGGAGATACAGGTATTCATTCCGACCAATAGAGGGTGCTGTTCCATTCTTAGCCGAACTGCTGGATACATTTCGTCTTGATCCCCATGGAATCTGGACTCTGGATCCTCCACACTCCTTCGACGGGTTCCGATTCGAGGAAAAGCAAAAATGAAGTTGACGAAAATAAGTCGGCGCTGCAAAGTCGGGCGTCGGGTGTGTAGCACGTGATACGGTCCGTTTGTCGCGATCTTTCCATCAATGCCAAACTACAACTCACTGGCTTCAACGAGGGATCCATCTTCATGCGAATCATAGGAACATAATAGTGAATGAATATTTTCGATGGCGCGCATTCCATCTCCTCAGGCAGCTGCTGGAGAGGAGGTGGAAGTGTTTGGCATCGACTTTTCCGCGGACTTCAGCCTTATCTATGGAATTCCTAGTGCTGGTGCCAATAGTAGCGCCCAGTCTCTGGAGTCTCCTTCGCCTTTTTCAGCCGTCCTTGGCAGCGCCTCTCAGCCATGCGATTGCCTTCTTATCTAGCATTTGCGATAGGAAAAGCCATATCCCCCTTGGCAGTGCTTCCCCTTGGGCCCATCAGGATCCAGTGCGCCCCCATAGCATCTCGTGGTGGAAATGGTGCCTCGCCGTCTCACAGATGCGCGGAGACAGTGATGTTGTGGCATCGCTAATCTTCGATGGAGGAGATAACTTTGTGTATTATATATAGAGACTTGCGCAAGGATGCTTTCGACACTGCTTCTCTCCAATATCATCTGAATACTCCCTTCCACATCACGCCCTGGGTTTCCCTTTTCCAGGCGAAAGATAAGAGCCTGCATTCATCACCATGCCTTTTTCCCTCAAGACCCTGTGGTCTGCCCCCGAAGTCAACCCTGTCAACAGGAAGGCGAGGTCTATTCCCATTTTCAATGTTGCCAACATTTATGGTACACCTCTCCGGGCGCTTCCTGTACTTGAACTTCTGCTGACAGTCCTCAGGGCGAGTGTTCTTCTTCGGATGGTGGGGCTTCTTCGTAGCCTTCTGGTCGTGTATGGATACAAGCCTGTCCTTTACAACCTTTCTCGCAAGCTGATGAAATCCTAGGGTACGCCTTTCCACCACTCCTGTCGAGGACCATCAAGGCCGATCTTAAGTTGACGACGGCCCAAGTCGCCAACTCCAACATCGTCTCGCTCTGTGCTACTCTCTTGGTCCGCGTCTTCGCTGGTCCACTTTGTGATCGTTTCGGTCCTCGCTACACTTTTGCTGGTTGTCTCATTGTTGGCTCGATACCGACAGTTCTTGCCGGGACCATCCACAATGCTACCGGACTCTACGTCATCCGCTTCTTTGTCGGTATTCTCGGTGGCTCATTTGTTCCTTGCCAAGTCTGGTCTACAGGCTTCTTTGACAAGGTAGATCATCCGTACAGGACACATTTTGAACGTAATCCTAACTTTCTGACAGAATGTCGTCGGAACGGCAAACGCTCTCGCCGGTGGATGGGGGAACTCCGGAGGCGGAATTACCTACTTCATCATGCCCGCCATCTTCGACTCATTGGTGAAACAGCAAAAACTTACCCCTCATGTCGCGTGGCGAGTATCATTCATCGTGCCCTTCATCATCATCGTCTCCACGGCCATCTCCATGCTGATCCTATGCCCGGATACGCCTTCTGGGAAGTGGTCGGAACGCCATTTGCACGTCCAGCAAAGCCTTCAGGCACATGGTGTCGACGCGCAGGTTGTCTCCGTCCCTGGTCTTATCACCGACAGGAAAGACAGCCAGAGTCAAGGCAGTACCGAGGAGAAGCTTGCTGAAGAGGCCGGCTACGCGAGTGCGAAGCACAATGCCGACCATGAAGCATCTATGGGTCAGCAAGAGATGCTCGAGACTGCCCGCGGCGAGACTGTTGAGAAGCCCACACTGATGGCAGCCCTGAAGGTCGCCGCCTCCCCACAAACCATCGCTCTGGCTTTTGGCTACTTCAACTCCTTCGGTGCCGAGCTGGCTATCAACTCCATCCTGGGCTCCTACTACCTCAAGAACTTCCCGAAACTTCTTCAGACTGGCTCAGGCAGATGGGCTGCCATGTTTGGTCTTCTCAACATCGTCGCTCGCCCGCTTGGTGGTATCGGTGCCGACATCATCTACAAGTACAACAAGAACCTGTGGCTAAAGAAGGCTCTCATCCACTTTGTCGGCGTTGTCGCTGGCGCGCTCTTGATCCTCATCGGCCAACTCAACCCTCACGACAAAGCAACCATGTTCGGTCTCGTCGCTGTCATGGCCTTGTTCTTGGAAGCTGGCAACGGCGCCAACTACGCTCTCGTGCCTCACGTCCATCCTTCCCAGAACGGTGTCATCTCTGGCATCGTCGGTGCTGTCGGTAACTTGGGAGGTGTCGTCTACGCCATCATCTTCCGCTACAATACTGCAGGCACCTCAACAGATTATCACAAGGTAGGTCCTCCACTCTCCTCTTCCATCACCCTTTTCACTAACCATATGCGCAGTGCTTCTGGATCATCGGTATTATGATGATTGGCATGCATCTCGTTGTATCTTGGATTCCCCCAATCCCAAGGGGACAGATTGGTGGTCGTTAAGACGTTGGAGCAGGCTGATCGGTGGCGTTCATTCGGAGACTTGGATACTAGTACCCTATCTGCAGTGGTTGTAAAATGATTGGAGATACCATAAATCTGCATAATTTAACTCGTAGTCGATACCGATTCGACATTCTTCCTCCATCACTCCCTTTATACCACGATGTGACATGTTGTTCACTTTCCTCCAAGAAATCGGGTCCATCCCACTAAAACGACTCGCCACCTCCTCCTACCCACCGTGTCCCTGCCTTCTCCGGGACTCGGGAGTGGATAAGTGGGACGTACCCGTGTCACGTGGAGATTGAGATGTCAAACTCAAGTTCGACTGGGAAATAACACTGCATCAATCATAAATATCACAACTTTGTTACTGCATGGGCAAGTGTTGTAACGTATTATACTGCGTGAGATGGGAAGAGTTTGGGGGGGAAAGGAATAGTGACTTGATACTTTAAGAGTTAGTTGGATTGTACCATCTGGACTGAGAAATGGCATTTCTAGTGGACGAGATTTTTAAGGTAAACTTGAAGTTTATCGGTGGACTTGAATTCTACACGGTAGACTCGAAATCTACATGATAAACTTGAAATCTATCAGACTTGGAATCTTCACGGTAGACTTGAAATCTATATAATAGTCTTGAAATATATGCGATAATGTTGGAATTTATGCGGTAAACTGGAAATCGATACGATAGACTTGAACTCTATAACGGTAGACTGGAAATCTATACGGTAGACTCGAAATCTACGCGATAAACTTGAAATCTATGCGGTAGACTTGGAATCTATCCGGTAAACTTGGAATTTATATAATAGGCTTGAAATAAATTTGATGATCTTGAAATTTATGCAGTAAACTCGAAATTCATACGATAGACTTGGAATCTTTACGATAGATCTTAAGACTACAGCTTCGATCCCGCGTAGGTGTTATTCCTCTACATTCTTCTCTTTCTTCTTCTTCTTTTCAAAGGAGGATCCTAGCTGAAAGAAGAAGAAGAAGCGTAGATTGGCCTCAGTACCTCTCCGTAGGGAAAGAGACCGGGTATACTGCAATTCGACTTCGTATATCGATATTTTACTATCGGATTATACTTCGGTAGACTAGAGGCGGTCTATGAGTCTGGCTTTGCGTCGATGCTGGAGGTGCAGTCTTGGATTCGTAAACTTGCCAGCAGATGTATCTTGAACTGAATTCGAACCTTGGATGCGCCACGAGACCGGAGGTATTACAACTAGGAGATTATTGATATGCGAGATGTAGGCCCGCCATAGAACTATTTGGAGGGGATCGCTTCCAACTATAAGAACGAAAGTCGGCGGCGTACGACTACTCCATCTCGATAGCAATTACCCGAAACGTAACTTAACCTGCCTCAAAACGACTAACCATTCCACTACATATTCCGCGGTTTCCAAAGGCAATCGGATCCACTGTCACCGATGCTGGATAATGTCATCAGAAAGTGAAAGCAAGCTCAATCCGAACCCGGTAATTCAAGATTCCAAAAGACAGTTAAAATTGATATGTCCAAAGAGGTGAACCACCACGATCTTGATCAAGCCCACAAGAATCGGACGCTGGCGCGATCCAGATCCGAGGCGTATGAACAGCAGAAAAGACAAGATATGTACAGTAATTAGTGAATCGCGCTATGCTCTTCGGATTCAAAACATCCCAATCAACGAAATCTTCTATTTCTTCCCCACCGCTCCAATGCCCAACTCAATACTCATCCTCCTCACCCCCCAACTCCTCCTCCTCCTCCTCTCCTGTCTCCGTAGACCGACACCCGCCGTTCGTACAGATCGTAACCGTATTATCCCCATCAAACTCCATCCGCCCCGTGTACATATACCTCTTCCCTGGCGGTCCAGCGTGGAAGGTCACAAACTTCCCATCCGTCGTCACTTCCGCGCCTCCAGGATTTATAAGACCCAAGTTAGGACTTATCAGTAATTGTCCTCCTCTCCGATAAGGACCGAACACGGAATCGGCCGTTGCAAATTTGACGTCGTAGAACCCGCTGTCCCAGCAGTTGGAGGAGTAGAAGAGGAAGTACTTGTCTTTTAGGTAGGCGATGGAGGGTGCTTCGATAGAGGGCCCATCGACTTCTTCTCTATTCAGCAGCGTTATCGCTGGACCGATCTTCGAGACGCCATCGGGTGCTACTTCTTGCAAGATCAGGGGCGTATTCTTGCGCGGCCAAAATCCGTTTCCGCAGGAGCCGCCCGAACCAAGGCTGTTGCCGTCGATTTTGTAGGTTACGAAGCGTCTTTTTGTCCGGGGGTCGTGGAAGCCCGAGGCGTCGATGGCGCCGCCTTGACCGAGGTCACAGGCGAATGTTTCTGGGTTGGGCGTGAAAATTCCGTCGGGCACGGTGGAGGTCGCTGTGCCGATGCAGTGGAACTTGGGTTGTTGGGCAAAGGTCGCGGAGAAGTACATTACGAACTTGTTTGGAGCCTTTTGGGATATGGTTAGCTTTTCTCTCTCTTCTCCGTCTCATCTCCCATCTTCACTGCCGTGACAAAGCGCTGACACTTACAACTTGAACCACATTAGGAGCCCAAACGTCGCTTTTATTTTGCAACACCCATGGTGGGAGTTTCGGGAGCACGTCATATTTGACGTGTCGTTTCCATGTACCATCGAAATTATCTTTTGATGAGCTTGCGATTTGGATGTTGGTTCCGTTCACGTTCGTGGCGTACGCCCACCACGTATTGCCAGTCCGTAGAATCGAAGGATCCGGGAAGTCAGAGGCGACCGAAGGTAACGTAGGCAGATTGAGGTTGTGCTTGATTCTCCTCCGACCTTCAACACATCCCATGAACCATAAAAACGTACAAAAGAGCGTGGAGAAATTAGACTTCATCGTGACGATGAAAATAATGAACAGGAACGACAGTGAGTGAAAACGCGTCTCGACCTCGATCTCGACCTCGAGTTAACAAAGTTTTGGTGTTGGGTGTCGCGAGTCTGCCAACATACAAAAGAGGCAAATTGCGATGCCAATCTCCGTAAATACGTCGTGATCAATGGCATCGTACCACTATCGAGACCCAATAGGTTTAATCTTCCCGGGACGGGTGACCACCGTCGGCCAGCGAGGATATTATTGGTTTTGTGCAGCCATGTCGGCCTCGTGCCTTTCCTCCGCAAAGAAAGTTTGGCTGGGAAGAGTGGTCAGAGGCTCATTTCGCGGAATTGGATTGGCCCAATTTGCGGAGGTGGTGATAGTACGTACGAATCGTGGTCCCGATATAGAGATTCCATGCCGGGATGTGCTCTTTTGCGTGACCAGCCACGTCTTTAAACTCTGCGGCATGGGTCGAGAAGGAATTGACGCATAGTGGTAACTGAAAGTTGCAAGACAGTGTTTGTGAACAATTTTGGCGTGCATAAATGCGCTGGCGCTTTGTTGCTGGCTGTCGTTTTGAGAGACATCATGCGACTTTAGAGGCCGGAGGAGGAAAAGAGGTCAGGCTAGCTGTGGAAAAGTGTCATTTGGTTTTGTTCATTCCAGAAGGATCTAGTTCTTCTACGAATAGCAAAATCTCGCTCCAACGTTTCCAACCACCTATCCGCTAGGTCTCGTCCCTTATGCGGAGTCTGACATTGGTTATCTTGTGTATAAGAATTAGGTTTCCAGAGCTGGCATTTTAGGCCGGCGCAACACTGATCAGTAGGGCACTCGGCCCGACAGCAGCATAGTTACTAGTTAGCCGTTGAGAATAATGCAGAGGTCAACCCGTTTTTCTGCCGGCTAACCGATGGACACTCCAGCACGGAATTCAAGCACGGGATCTCGCGTGTATGTAAGAGCTCGACGGGTATGGGTCGTGTTTTTACATTGTGTTATGCTTTCTAAGGCATTCAAGTTGTCCGTGAAGAATTTGGTTCAATTTTGATTGATCGGAACTCAAATCGCACTTACTTTGGACAAAAAGTAGACGCACTCATAATGCAAAAGACAACTTGATACCCAACCGAGCCTTCCTGTTCAAAGGGACTGAGCGACAAGACGAATGGGACTGCCTTCATATAGACGTACCGAGGCGTTGCAAACCTGAGGAATCCAAATGTTTTGATAGAGCCGCTCCATGCAAGTCGTGTGATAACCATCTCAACACATACCTGCTACGCGGAAGTCCTGATACTGCGCAAACACAATATGCAAAAAGACCTTTGCCGTTCTGGTCATAGCAGACATGCGATGCTCGTCTGCGATTCTTTCTCTTAACGGTATGCCTTTCTTGTAGCCAAGATGACTTTCTGGTCTCGCTCTTCCGATTGCACGTCGGCACTACACATCTACAAGTATCTTCCTCTCACCTGAACTTTCTGGTTATAGTACAACCATGGCTGTATTATTTCTTGGCTGACTGTCAACCTCCGAGTCCCCAATGGGCCGCCTCGCATTGTTGATTGAAGTCATGTTTCATATTGGCGCAAATGGGACGGGATACCTGGCTTGGGCCGTCAGTATGCGAGATGATTTTGACCTCGCCGCCGCCAGCTAATGGACAATAATGCTCGTACCGCGGAGCTGCTGCTGATGGGTGGTCCACGGTATAGAGGTTGCGGATGGCGAGTGTTGGTGTTTCTGCCAGTGCCTGTCGAAGAGTGGACCTCGGGATGCAAACTTGAGGTGACGCTAAACTAGAACCAGATGTTTTCTTGGCGCAAGCCGATTCGCTCCAGCTCCTTTTCGAGACGTTCCACTTCACATCCACGACGTCTCTCCTCCAACACCACGTCGAGCACAGAACTTCATCAGCATTATCCTGTCCGGCAGGGTGAAAAGGCATCCAATCACGATCTTCCTTCGCATATCGGTCTCACATGCCGAGTGTTCAGAATGCCCAATATCCGAGAGGCGCGTTTACCTCCAGGCTCCCACGATCCGAGCACTGATGATGTCGGATCTGCATCCGCCCGTCGCTTACTGTGGTAGTACTTCGAGCTCATCATATCTATTTTCGAGCAAGCCCACGTGGAATGGGAGCGAGAAAGCTCTTCAGACGGAGCAAAGGCAAGCAGGTCATCTATTGTGTGCATAGTTCACTCTACTGGAAACACGAACCATTCGCGCAAACACTTTGGTGAAACTTGGAAACACCCAGAGAGATACGGGTATGAAACGCATTCCGCCCAGGTCACCTTTTCTGCTTATTGTGTACAGGAGATTTTCAGCAAGAGTGTCCTCTCCAGCCTTACGAATTCTATCAGTCTCGTCTTAGTAACAGCTCCAAACAGCCTCGATCTTCATTCCAGCAGTAAGAATCAACGCATGCCCCCATGTTGCCTTTGTTACTCTCATGACACCAGCTCTGGTCTTCCTACTGTGGTACAGAGAATCGGAAACCACACGCAAAACGGCTCCACAAGGCACGGGCGGTCAAATCCTCGACACGCACGTTCCCCACTGGTGATCTGACCTCTGCCTTACTGTCTGACACCTACACTTTAGCACTGTAGTGCGATATGAGGTGAAACTGGCATCTTTATACCTCGCGAGCTTGAGCCAAAGCTCTGCACGCGAGAGAGACTGCCTGTAACGGATCGGCGGCTCAGTGCACTGTTTTGTTTGTTGCGCCGGATCATGCAAATCATGCATGTGAAAAGATGGCGAGGTCGTATCGCGTGCTGGTGAAAACATGTCTTCCGCAAATGCTGCGGAAGGTAGCTGTCTCTTGTAAGAGACTCTTGAAAGAGAAGGAGAAGACACGGAGCTTGCGTTTTTCTTAGAGGTAAATTCTCAAGATCGATTCACATCGTCCCTATTAAGGTCTATTGCGCGATCGAATGCCCATGGGCACCCCCTCCTCGGCACTACTGCTGCGGGAGACCCAGTTATTTGGAACGAAACAGCCGAGCAGGCTGCCTTGACCACCGTCAAGCAGAGCTTCACGTGCGTGCCAGATTCCCACAGGTAACTGTATATATACTCTACCCAGAGACCAGGAGTCGATTCATCAACGCAAGCAACGATTTCATCTTCCTTTTTCAGAGATACCCATCACAGCACAGCACTTTTTTCTTCCTCCAAGACCAGAAATCTAAAAACCAAGCAAAATGGATGCCATTGTACAAGCTATCCTTAACCTCTCCAAGTTGGAGGTCTCTCTCATCAAGATTCAAGATGCTACTCCAGAGTAAGATTGCATATTATCTTCGATACTTCCCTCCCTGCTTGCGATTGATCTCTCCTACCACCTGGAGGGGAAATCTCTCACACGGATCAACGTCAACGCAGATTTGCTATGACGTCACACTAACTCTCATACAGAACTTTCACAATGACCATCGAGTCCAAGGTTACCAACACCGGCCCCGTCAGCGCCACCCAATCTCCCCTAACAGTCGACATGGTCGGCCCGGCCGGCATCTTCGGAAAACTCGAACTGCCAGAAGTCAAGACGAAATCCTCGGGCACAGAAGTCAAAATTCCCGCACAGGTCATCAAGATTCTCGACCACGCCGCCTATCAAGCCTTTGTTAAATCCATCCAACTCGACGAGAAATTGACCCTCCGCCTCGAAAACGGACAGGGAACAATCAAGGCTCTCGGCATGAAGAGCAAGATTGTCTACAAGAAGAACGTGGAGCTGTTGGGCATGAACGGGCCAAAGACTGAGCTCGTCAAGACGGTCGCGACGGAAGGTGGTTTCAAGAATACCATCAAGATCTACAACCCTTCCCCATTGGAGATTGACTTGGGCGAGAACACCTTCGACTTCGTCGACGAGGCTGGACAGGTCGTCGCGGAGCAAAATGGGCACCTCGATATCCCACGCGGCGAGTCTTACCACGAGGTCCACGGTACCGTCAAGGCCAAGACCACGTCCAGCAAGATCAACTTGGTTGGCAAGGATGTTTCAGGGGAGTCTTGGCTGAAGACGACTATCAAGTACTACAACACTCCTATTGGATTGACTGCGGAGATGAAGCAATTGGTTACTCAGTAGGTTACTGCGCTTGTACTACAGCAGAGCGTGTTGTGGAGATACCCGTGTGTGTTTTCGCTTGAAACTTGTTGGTGGGATTTGCACTTGGGATAGATGTAGGCATGTGACTTGTGTAGATATGAATTGCAACTTTTGTGAAGGGTTCTCTCTCTTTTCGCCGTTGTGCGGAAGCTGAATCTCCCTTCGTGTCCAGTTTCCAGTGAGTCATGAGGTTGTCGGATGGAACACAGTTGATTTGACTCATTCAAGAACATACTGGTTGTTCACATTGATGTTGCTTTTATCCTCTACCCGGGCCAGACGATAGAATCTGACCCTCGTACTCAATTGCGAGAGATTGCGAGAGAGCTAATATTGAATGGTTGTTGGTCACCCCTTCACGAAGACGGCGTTTGCAACGCACGAGATAGCTATCCTCTACCAAGGATGGCTATCTCGTGCCGTCCCTGTGTAGAGTGTGACAAACAACCACAACTCAATGGCTCCGACATGTATACCGCTACCTTGCCACACGAGGTGATGAGGTTCCCAAAGTAGCCGCATAAATGTCAAGGCCATCGAGTCGTTGTTTTTCACCCCTTGCAAAGGAATTAGCATCATATTTTGATCAGGAAGCCCGCCGATATGAAGCTATCATCGCGTACGTCTTCGATGGCCAGGCTTGATGAGGGGATGTATACATTACGGCCAGCGGGTTTCGATCGAGGAAGTGAGGGTCTGTTTCTGTAGTGTGGTTCGGCTCACCTTTACTATTCCCGTGTGGATCAAAGGTCCAAACTCTTCCATCATCTGCACTCGATAAAATAAGTAGTTCGGTTTTCCTTCAAAGAGCCTAAAGTTCATCGCGTGGAATAGGACTGGATGGGCATGACTCGTCCATGAGTATGCTGCTCTTCGAGATCGACGTCGCTTTCGTCTTCCGCCCAATCATCATTCCGTGCGGACTGAAAGGGTCTTGAGATTAACACTCTCGCCTTTTCCACGGCTCGCCCTCGAAAAGAAGGTGTGGCTGGTTTTTGGATCCGAGGGCGAAAAACATCCCTGTTACAAGGATCAATCATGACGGAGTTATCTTGTCTTCCACATTGGCGGACGTCCGCCTTTTTTCAAGAATTTCTTGAACACTCCCACCTTCTTTGTGGCATTGTGGTGGGTTAACTCAGGGCATGCCCCGTGAGGCCGCAGATTTGCCATGCGACGTCGTCGTCGTCGTCACTCTGGACTTGGCGGTTAGGCGGCCAGGCGGCCAGTCAAGGTGGAAGCCAGTGTGTCTCTGATCTCCCGAGTAATGTTCTCTGCCCATCGCAGTTTTTAGGCTGCTGTCAGCCGTGCTCCTAGAACAACGATACTGGCTCAGAGCGGATCCACAAGGCGGGCTAAATTCATAACACAGTAGCATTTGTAAGAATAAAGTAGCGCAAATTATCGGGTCGGCTTCAGCCAGCCATGCAGACGTGTCTGAATAGATGAGGGGTTTAGATTGGGTCTGGGTCTGGGAATAGGGCTATCCATGCCTGCACCTGCATCGAGTGTGTCAGGAACGCGAACACCCAATCTAGTTCCTCGTACAGATCAATAACGGCCAGACGAACCTGCACGCACCTCATGAAGAACAGGCAAGGTTCCCCGACTCACCAAGGTGTCCGGCTAACAAGTCAACCTTGGATGTCGAGTATCTTGACAGTTCAGGACGACGCTGATGTCTCCGCATTACAAAGTCAATCTCTGGCGTCGAATTCCCTTGGTTGATTTTGGAGGATGAAGAGCTGCCGACCAGCCTTATGGAGGATCTGGTTCTCAACTCGTTGCGATTGAAGACGTCGACACCCCGCCCTATGAATGTCTCTACCAAGAGAGTCGAGAATTCGGTCTCACATGCATGGACACCCACCACCGAATCCTCTCGCGTTTCAGACGAACTCTTCCACGATGCGGTTGCAAGTCTGCCAATGGAGATACCTCTGACCCGGCCAGACTCACCACTATCCAATCTCGGACACCTTGGTTTGGTTCGGAATCAGCGGAATGCCTTGCACGCAGAGTTACGACAGTTCCAAGATAGTGCCGCAGATGCGAAGAGGTCGATTTCATCGCTCCGGAAACTGGCTCTTCGATTGGCGGTTCGAATATCCGTGAAAGAGGCAAACATTGCGTCGCACTCAAAAGCACTTGCTAGAGCGCGAATGGAACAATACCTCATAGTGCAGCAGCAACAACGTTCACTAGGCTCGTCACATGCACAATCCGGGGATGCTCCGATTTCACCACCACAGTCTCCAGGCTCGAACAAGGCACTTCCCTCACTGCCTCGATCTGACAGCACAGGGAAGGCAAGTGTGGTACGATTTACTTCGCCTTGGCATGATACTAGTTCGCTCCAAGATGTAATCGATAATGGGGAACATAGACTGATCAAGATGGATGCTTCCCATACAAGTTTGAAGGAAGAGCTGGACGTGACTCGGCGGAAATTGGAGAAATTATTCGAGTCGCAGGCGGTACTGCGGGAGAAGTATAATTCGGAAAGGGAGAAATCGAGAAACCTGGACAGTGAGAGCCAAAGAGCGCACGCGAGAATTGCCTCGTTGGAAGACGCAAAAAAGCAGATCGAAGAGGAGAAAGTTGTATTGCACGCAAAAATCAAGGAGTTGGGAGAGGCGAACGTTGAACTCCAGTCCGAACTTGAAGTGGCAAAACTGGCGCGGCAGAACGTCGAGGAGGATCTCGGAAAGATTCAGAGTGCGAAATTGACCTTGGAACATCAATTGCAGGCGGCTATCAGTGCAAAGGACGTCTTCGAGGATCAATTGAGCTCGCTCAAGGCATCAAGTGCCATCGTGAATCAGGAGCTTCACAAGAAGCTCAAAGCACTTGAGGACGACTCGATCCAGTCTGGGGAGACCATAGCAACGCTCCAGGCGGCCAAGGCAGAGCTGAACGAAGAGCTTCGCGTCGTCAATTTTCGCCTTTGCGCTGCTATTGAACTTGAGATCGAAGTGCGTACGCAATTCAACCAACTTCACAAACAAGAGCGTTCTACACAGGCTGATCTCGACGCTTCTCGATTGAAAGTAAGCCAGCTAGAGAATGAGCTACAGTCAGCCCACCAACGTATAGAAGAGATGGATCAATTGATCGTGTCTCTGTCCGACACTCTCAAAGACTCGGAGAAGGCGAAGACTGAGCTGGAAGAGGTAACACGCATGGCACTTTCGTCTCGGGAGCAGGTTGAATCACATCTCAGAGAGATGGAGAAAGACAAAGCGAAGGTCGATGTTTGGTTACGAACCACGAGAGAGCAGCTGAAGGCCACGGAGACGGTCAAGACAGAAGTTGAGTCGGAAATCCAGGTCCTTCGAACAGAGCTTGCACAAGTTCAGAAGCGCAACGAGGATTTGGAGACTATGGTCGAGAAGGCCGAAACCAAGCTAACTGTCGTGGTTGAAGAAAGGATGGCCACAGTCAACCAGTTGGAAGAGATTGTTGCCAAGAACAATCAAGAACGAGAAGCATCGCCAGAAACGTCGACTGAAGTCGTAGAACAGTTGGTGGCCCATCAGAAGGAGATTGAGACACTGCATAAGACCAACGATAATCTAATGGAGAAGTTAGACATAATGACGAGGGAATTGGTCGAGCTAAGGAGCGTGGGACTCAGTCCAAGTGATATTTACAGCCGATCTACGAGCAGATTCAGCGACATGCGATCTGGAAGCCGACTCACAAACGAGCGGAGCTCGAGCCGCCTTACAGACACAAAACGAGGATCCCTGCCAGAGATTGTAGCAGCAGAGGAATTGTACGATTTGGAGGTTAAACAGCTGAGAGAGACAAGAGCGACATTCGACAGGGTGGTAAATTCTCTGCGCAATAAGAACACCGAGTTAGATCTCCTGGAAATGTGGCAGAGTGCTGATATCGAAAAAAACTTACATACATCGATGAGCGTTTCTTCCCCTGTGGACTCGATACAGAACTTGACGGAGGTGGATCATGAGGTGGAGGGCATAGGAAGAGCGGTTGCTGCCCTGCAACCGAAGGTCGTTGCTGGGCATGATACGGCGTCGTTAGCCGGTATACTGGAAATGTCGTCTGCCCGCGCGGCTGCTGAGTGTGATCAGGCGTCCGCGAGCTATGCATCTGGGAGTGCCATAATGGAGATGACACCGATTCGTATATTGAGGAAATCTGCAAGTGCGGGCGGACTGCGATCGTGGAAAGATGAGCGGACGTCAAGGTACGTAGTTGAAGGGGTGTCTTGTTATCTCGTTCGCTGATCTTTCAGGTGGATGGACGATATTCCCTTAGTACCATTGAGCCATCGTCGCTCGCGATCTGATGTCCTTAGCTACAATCAGGACGACATGCTGTCGGAGCGTGAAGCGATACTTCGTGTGGGTTTCATCACATCGCCAAGCGTCAGTGCCAGTCCTTCGTCTCAGCGACATGATAGGAAGTACTCGAAGGAGCTTCCCTCTCGACCATCCGTCTCATCTGAATTGAAATCTCCTCGCAACGTGATCGACAAACAGTTGCCTCCCATTCCTAGACGCCCTGTCCGACGGTCGAAGTCTTTGGACAACAGAGTGTCAGTCCTGCCATCCCTACGGAGGTCCAGGACAACCAGCGATCTGAATGGAAATCAGCCTATCTGGTCATTGTTTCCAAAGACGACACCGTCACAGTCTCTCGATTTGGGGCGGACGACCATTGACTCACAGCCTTCAGGGCCCAAGAAATGGACATTGGAGACTGCGCCCGGTTCTGACGAAAATGTACCACGTGAGAGCACATCAGAGCTTCGGGATGACTTGAGATCCGGGACCAGAGGATTGATGGCAGGGCAAGCCTCGTTACCTCCGCCTCCTCCACCACCGAAACAGGAAGTCGAAACTCCACAACGCCATCTTCGACTCAAGAGATCGTTCGCTCGACTCACAAACTTTTCGAAAAAGACTGAAGGGACAGGCCACGTGAGGAAATTCTCGGATGGAGGCAGCCGAATTCGCTCACTCTTTCGTCGACCCTCGAAAATACTGCCAGGAGACGAGAGTAACAATGCCATACCAGAGACACCACACGCGAATGCTCGTCCGTTCCAGTCAAGAGAAAAGTCGCAACCCGAGCCAATCGAAGCCCAACCTTCGCGGTCGCCTGTAGGCATCTATGACCCAGTTAGCAAAATGTGGCTGACACCTCAGAAATCTCCGACACGAACACAATTCGGTGTCTTTGATCCAGAAAGCCAAACATGGATGGCTCCTAGTCCCAGGGGAGATTCTCTGCAAAGAGTTGTCACGATTGATACCAACATGGAGAGCTCGAATCCAAGAGACAGCAGTACCAGTGAACTCTCCTTTGAGGAAGAAGAGGGCGCACTTTCGCTAGCGGAGAAATTGGAAATGATTCGCTACAAGCCTGAAAAGCGCACCATCAGTTCACGAGCCACATCGATGGACCCCCTGTCGAAGGAGATTATGCCTGGCCTGCAACGAACCGCATCAGAAGATTCGTTATGCACGGCTCATACGTTGCAGCTTCAAGACAGACCTCGGCCTTGGAAGCCTGGTCAGCTTTTGGGTTTGAAGGCTCCACCCAAGGACAACGGGCTTGACGGTACGCCATTGGATGATGAGGGCCTGGAAAATGTTGTGTTCACGCCACCTTTTGCAATGCACCAGAACACGTCGATTGACGGATCAGGATATATGAGCTTTGAATCGGAGCAGGAAGCAAGACCCCAGTGGAAGTTATTGATGAAGAACGTGCCTCAAATGCTGAGGAAATCGAGCAATCTTCGGCATGGGTGAGTGGATAATGCGTGGAGAAGGGCAAGTCGAGCGTGGCGTCTGTGGTGTGGTATATCGGTCGCCACCAAATTATTGTAGTGTATATGACATACTGTTTCGTGGGATAAGGGGCGATAGATGCGGAGGGTGTGAATAGACGACGCAGAAAAGTTCGGTGCTTCAATGTGCCTCGTGGCGGGAGGATCCCCACGTGAGCGTGGACATGTAGGAGATTGACAGCAGACAAAATGACGAGTAAGTGACTGTGGTTGTATTGTGTGGTGACTACGATCAGGCCGTCAGTTGAAGAAACCAAGAGAGCATTCGACGCGTCTCGGTGTGGACTTAGGACGCCTGCCTGTCATCTATATCCCAGTGTCTACTGAGCGTCCCGACCCGAGATGAACACGCATTTAGCGACGGCAGCAATGAGCCAATACTCTCATTGGTATGATATAATACCTTGATGCCGTGGTGGATGGTGGATGGTGGATGGTAGATGGTAGATGGTAGATGGTAGATGGTAGATGGTAGATGGTGGATGGTGCACAGTGCTTGGTGCATGAAGGGTGGTGGAAAGTCAGTATCCGTCATGGTGTGCCAAGCCTGGTGCATGAAGGATGGTGGAAAGTCAGTATCCGCCATGGTGTGCCAAGCCTGGTCATTCTCGCTGAACTCCCCGCTCCCGCCTTGTCCTCGATGCCAGACACCAAACACCAACCTCAGTCCGGACGATCGCGCGCTGCCACATCTGGAACCTGCTTCACCAAAGTCGGCTTTGCGCCATTAAGATCCCCGGGCTCTGGATCCGCATCCATCTCGCTTTCCAGGCCGGTGACCTCTACATGGCAATCTCTCACACAGCCTCGCATGAGGCATTATTCTCCTCCAATCCTTTGCACACGATCCATAATTCTAACTCCGGATCTAGCTTTCACTGGAATCGCGAGACGAATGTCGCCGTCTTCACGAGGCTCGTCCTGAAATCAAGCTCCGGAGCAGAAATCCTTCGCATGCAATGTGCCATGGTGGATACTGACTTGGTCCAAGGGCCAGCTCTTGATAGGCATTTCGTCGCTACCATCATATACCGAGTAGCACCAGCTAGATAGCAGCCACTGCTAGGATCTGCTTGTCCGGCTCGTGCTCTTAATGCTCAGGCCTGCCCGCAACCGTTCTTCTTTGCGATCTGTGCTTTCTGCTGCTGTCTTCAATATTCAAAACAACTGTTCCGGTCATGTCTGGCAATGATAGACCTCGCATCGAATCTTTAAACTCAATGATCGGAGGTAAAACTCCGATCACCACACAAACGGCTCGCTCTGCTGCTGATGAGAAGGGCGCCTTTGACAACGATCTTGAATCTGTATACGATGAGGAAGTACCCGCAACTCGTGAGAGCGACTTCAAGCATAAGCAGGTCCGTCAGGACAGCAGCTTTGCCGGAGGTTCATCTGCTAACGCATTCATCAGACCTTCAAAGGCTGGAGCTTACTCTTGTGAAACAAACCTTATCCTCCGTCCACGCGATTGCCGTAGCTAACTCCTCAGTCTGGCCTACCAATCGACCGGAGTCATATATGGGGACATTGGAACATCTCCGTGAATTAGCCCAATCCCCCATCCACGTGAGAATTGTAGCTAATTGCTCAGTCTATACGTCTTCAGCTCGACTTTCTCTTCGGAGCCAGGCTATGACGACCTCCTTGGAGCCTTGTCTCTCATCATCTGGGCGGTCACTCTCATCGTGACTACCAAGTATGTTTTCATCGTCTTGTGTGCCGATGATGAAGGTGAAGGAGGGACCTTCGCAATGTACAACTTGTTGTCTCGTTATGTATGCACTTTTCCTTGTCCCGTATGAGAATTCTCACCAACAGCCACACAGTGCGACATCACAAAGCGTGACCCCAAATCAGCCAATACTGTTAAGCTCCAGCGTTACACCAGCACCGAGCTCCGGCCTACAAATCATGGCGTCCGAACCTTCATAGAACAAAGCCGCATATCGCACGTCATCCTGAAGGTTCTGGCAGTTTTTGGCGTTTCACTTATCATGGCTGATGGAATTTTGACTCCTGCACAATCTGTCCTTGGCGCTATCCAAGGTATGAGCTCGCCGCATCCCCTCTGATTTCATCAACTAATAAGGCAGGCTTGGCTGTCATCAAGCCCGACATCACCACCGGCACGATCGTCGGAGTTTCCTGCACCATTCTGGTGCTTCTTTTCCTCGTCCAGCCTCTCGGTATCCATCGTCTGTCTAGCGCGTTCGCTCCCATTGTCATTCTCTGGCTGCTGCTGAATCTTTCGTTCGGAATATACAACCTCATCAAGCATGACTGGACAGTTTTGAAAGCATTATCCCCCTACTTCGCCGGCCTCTATTTTGTCCGAAATGGCACTGAAGGCTGGAAGTCCCTTGGTGGCATTCTGCTTGCCTTCACTGGCGTTGAAGCCCTTTTTGCCGACATGGGTGCATTCTCGAAACGGGCAGTACAGCTAGGATGGCTGTGTCTTGCATTTCCATCGCTCCTGATGGCTTATATTGGCCAGGCGGCCTACATCTCCCGGCATCCTACCGCATATTCGAATCCTTTTTTCAACACCGTTCCGCCCCACATGTTCTATCCATCGCTAGTAGTTTCAATCCTTGCGGCTATTGTAGCATCACAAGCATTGATTACTAGCACATTCCAGCTACTATCACAGGTGATGAATAGCAGGTGAGCATCCTTGAGACCTCCTCATGGATAAACCTTACCCACATCGGTTTCTGCAGTCTCGTAACTGGATTTCATCTGACTTCTCGTCTAGTTACTTCCCCCATATCAAACTTATTTACACGAGTGACAAGTATCATGGCCAAGTCTACATCCCCATTGCCAACTGGCTGATGTAAGTACGCACCGCGAAATGGATGCAGATGGAACTGACATTGACCAAGGATGATCGGCACTGTAATTGTTACTGCAGTGTACCATAACGTAAGTGACTCCCACTCATGTTTGTGAAGACTTGATGGAGCTTACACAATGGCAGACAACCCGCCTCGGAAATGCCTACGGCGTTTGCGTCATCATGGTTACATTCATCACGACCTCGCTGGTGGCGTTAGTTGCCCTCATAGTATGGAGAATGCATTGGCTTGTGGTCTTCGTCGTCTGGCTGCCATTCATCACTCTCGATGGCCTGTTCCTAAGCGCGTCACTGGTAAAGGTCCCGGACGGAGCTTGGTTTACAATTCTGCTAGCCATGCTTTTATCATCCATCTTCGTCCTCTGGCGATACGGTAAAGAGCAACAATGGGCTTCCGAAGGCAGAGGACGCTCTGATCTCACGCAACTTGTCCTCAAATCTGATGATGGAGCGTGGAAACTACCTGCAAGCTATGGTGGCCGATCAATGACCAAAATCAATGGTACGTTTATGTCTTTATAGAACGCTTAACCTCTCTGATATCAAACAGGAATCGCCATCTTCTTCGACAAGGCTGGAGACATGGTGCCCACCGTATATGAAGAGTTCCTCCGGAAGTTCGAATCGCAGCCAGATATCCAGGTTTTCCTCCATCTCCGCGCGCTCCACGTTCCCCACGTCGCACCCGAAGAACGCTACTCGACCTCCAAAACCTCCCTGCCAAATTGCTACCGCCTCACGATCCGTCATGGATACAACGACATCCCCGTCACCGAAGACCTGGGTAACATGGTCTACTACGAAGTGCGTAAACATATCATTACTTCATCAGCACGATTCTTCCAGCCTGCTTCTTCGATTGGCGTCTCAACTTCCGTGGAGCTCAATGGCGAAGCCCAACCACCAACTGCCACTTCAAACTCTGCCGAGTCTCGCGATGCAAGATTGCAGCGCAGGCTTGGTGCTCTCGATGCGGCCATGGAAAGTCAGGTTGTGTATATTGTTGGGAAAGAACAACTTCGTCTCCTTCCGCATAACAATCTTGCCAAGCGCTTTGTCTTAGGTATCTTCCTTTGGGTTAGGGATAATACGAGGGCCAAGGTCGCGAGTATGCGTATTCCGGTCGAGAAACTTGTAGAAGTTGGATTTGTCAAGGAGATCTGAGGAGACTGGTGACAATGTTCTGGTGGTTGCGTGAGTGCGTGAGTGGCATGTGACTGAGGGAGAAGATAATGCATTGATGGAGATAATTGACATTATGATGCTGGAAAGCTCATCATGCCATGCATAGAACGGTAGCAGAATTTGAAATTCTTTAGACTGCAAGAACTCGGTCGTTCAGGCTTCCTTTCTGGAGAGGTAAATCAAAACGTTCTCGAGCGCTGCCACATCTGAATAGCCTCGAAACTTGCAATGTGGACATAGATGTAGCAAACCTCTCACCTCAGAGCAAATACTAAGGCATCCCGCTCCACTATCATCATCGCCACATCACAACCCACCATCGCCCTTCACAACTCCGCAACTCCACTCCACAACTCCGTCACCAACCCCTCTTCCCTCTCCCACTAATACCATATCATCCCCACCCTGCATTCCCGTACCTCCACCTATACACCCTCCCGCCCCTCTTACCCGCAAAATCCCCGCAACTTCCTCTCATCATAACAATCCTCCTCCACAAGTCGGCTCCACACCGTCCTATCCGCCTCCTCATCAATCCCACACTGCCCATCCACACAACAATGGTTTCCATCGTCGTGGCGCTCAGTTACTTTTATGATGGTTGGCAGCGCGGTTATCAGGAAGGGGGATTTGCGGTAAGGATTCTGAGAACTGCGCCATCTAGTTCTTGTCAGAGTGTGGGGGATGTATGGTATGGGCGCTGCGCCAGTGGGAAAAAAAACTTCGACGGGGACATGATATATATTTTGGAAATTTTGGTCCAACGAAAATTTTCAAAGAACATCGGAGACATACTCATCCTCACTCCCCGCTAGCACAACCCTCATCCTCCCTTCCTTCTCCCACCGTGCCATTGCTTCACGTATAAGCGGTTCGGCACGTCGACAGTCGCTACACCATGATAATCCATCCGAAGCTCGCGGCGACGCGTAGACGACTAGGCATTTGGGATGGGGTCCTGTTTCTAGGAAGGTGATTAGGTCGGCTGGTGAGTCGAGAGAGACGGGGAGGGCCATCGTGCGTGGTGTTGGATTGGAATTGGAATTTCGTAGTGGGAATTTGAAGTCGGGTATTGTACGAGGGGAGGGCGAGGCGAGGGAGCTGGGGGTCGTTTTAGTGGGGTGGGGTGGGGGATTAGTAGGATTAGGTGGCTTGGATAGAAATAAACCCCTGTTCATCAACTGTTCGCTGTCGGCATGTCTCTCATCGCTAAATCCCTGAAGAAGTGGTCAATTATGCTCGTCTTTTCAAGCCTTGATCATGAAATAGTAAGGTAGCTCTTGTCAAGACAACGACAATGTTACTTGATTTTTCGCTATCGAAAAGCTTCCAAAATCCATTCTTGCATATGAATGCCACTTTGCAACAACAACGACAAACGAAAATTCTTATCAACATATCCAAAAATATCACGATACTCACCCGATCTCAAGAAGTCACAAGAGCAATCACGTCACAGCCACAAGCCCCGATCGAAATGGATGTAAAAATAATCTCAATGACAAGCAAAGTCTATATAGAGAGTCTTACCAACAGGCACCAACCAACAATGAGAAAGCGATTGAGTCGTAAGACAGCCAACCACCACCAATGAGAAAGCGATTGAGTCGTGAAGACAGCCAACCACCACCACCAATGAGAAAGCGATTGAGTCGTGAAGACAGCCAACCACCACCAATGAGAAAGCGATTGAGTCCTCCCTCAACCTGCGCCAGTGAGAGGAGGGAAAGACAAGCCCGTGAACGTCAAACTTCACGTGGTGACCTATAGAGACGACACCGCCCACTGTGTCATAGTCCTTGAACACTGGTCAAGCGAAGGATATGGCTGTGGCTGAATGACACATCCATACGTTGCACTCGGCACCAGCGAACAACTCGAAGCGCCCGAGAAGGAGACTCTGAAGTGGGAGCTTGCCACTACACCAGGATTGTTGGGAAGGTGTAGTCACTACCTTAGCGTCCATGTATCGTTTCGAAAGGACACGGTAGGAGGATGGTGAGACTCCGCCCACCGTGTCATAGTTCTTGAACACCGGTCAAGCGAACGATATGGCTGTGGCTGAATGACCCATATGTTGCACTCGGGAGGTCGAAGAAACATTTCCTTCAAGCTATTGGCGGCGGCGAGAATCAACATGGGGTCCAAGCAGGGAAATACAATTTCAAGAAGAATCCTCTTTGCACGAGCTGGATGCACCGGTAGTGAAGCGAGAACCCGACCTGGAGCCGTAACTTGTTCGTCGTCGGAACGTACACGGACGCGGATGAGCCGGAGGCGGTAGAACACGATTTTGTGATCAGCCCAATGTCGAGGGGACTGAAAGCAATGGCGTCGTTGCCGCTGACCCAGGCGTGATATCTCCTGCGGATAGGAGTCCAATAGGGATCCGTGGGACCACGGTAGTAGACCACCCAGGAACGAGGCCGGTAGGATTGTTCGTGAGGACGAAGATGCGGCCTTCCATTTGGTCGAGGAGATCAGGATATATCTGATTGCGAAGCTCGCCGGAAAGACTGACAGAAGTGGTCATTCTTCGTTTCCTCTCTCCGAAGTCTCCGTCACTTCTCGGCCGCTCTCCTGCTGTTGACAAACACCATTGTCCGACAGGAGGGGTTCTGGAAAAGCAAATCCCAGAAAGCATCTGCATTGACACCAGTGAAAGCACCATCTCCGGTCGATCTCCCAGCAGCAAAGGAGAGAAGACACAATGTATGATGCTGTCACCATGGCTCCAAGCAACCAGTTTGACTAATGCCAGACCCTCGAATGGTTGATCCGCGGTAAGCTGAAAAATCCCACATGCGATGCTGCTTGAGTACTTGAGACCGGCCACCCTATCTGGTGGCCGTTCGAAATATCAAGGAACGCCAATGTGAGACAATGCACAAAAACGTCAGTGGACGGTTGATAATCCTTTGCTTCTCCAGAGAGGAGGTTGGAAATATATGAAGCCGTCATCGCGGGTTGGGCACATGATCAAGACCAGAAACCCGGGGCGGCAAAGCCCTGCTAGTTGACAATCGGCGAGACGAACCAATTGAGCTTCGCGAAGTAGGACGGCCGAAGAATGGAGCTGGAGCTGGACTGCCTGGAAGGGGGCCCTCTCGACTCTTCTCACGTGCGGGGATTTTGCAGTTGCTCGCCACGAACGTCCTGTCGTCGTGAACTCGGAGCTCACAGACGATATTGCGGCTGGTGGACTGTCGCAGTAGGGTCCTCAGTCATGTACCCATTCGGAACAAACCAGGCGAAGACATTGTTGTTCAATCCTGCTTGCGAGAGGAGCAGGATGTAAGTCAAGCCGGTGGGCAGACGCATTTTGGGAAATCCTCCGCACAACCCAGTGGAGGGACTGGCTGTTGACCGAGTGGGTAGCAAAACAACACAAGGAGTGCGACGCAGCACAACACAACGAGTAGAATCGGAGGCATTTAACATCCTTGGTGCTTGTTGATCGTCCCGGAAGCCTGAATCATGAATCAGTCAGGTTCTTTTTTCGGGCTTAGGCTGGAAGCAGTCGCTGAATCTCTCGCACAGAAAGGACAGGACTGATGTGGTGGCGAAGGCTATCTTACCTCTTGGTCATTTGCTTCTGTCCCGGCAGGAATGACCCATCTCATCGCAGTTGCGACACCGCATATTCGCCATGTTCTTAGGCTCCGAATGACCCATCTCATCGCAGTTGCGGCACCGCTTATTCGCCATGTTCTTAGGCTCCGTGTGCTCTTTGGCGGAGGCGAGACGCCCAACCAGTCGGCTACTAGATGAGAATGTTAGCGATGTCGCGGATGATGAGACGGTTTAACCAACCAACAAGCGAATAACTGTGGGATCCGACGCGTCTCCACAACAGGAATTAAATTGCTTCCCGTAGCCTTTCCGGCATCTGTCAAGTCGTCGGGCTTGCCGAGTTCGGTCTGGTACGAGGGACACTGTTGCAGAAGCTCCGTCATCATATGACGACCGAAGTAATCATAAGCGTGATACTCGATACTCTTCGCCTTGACCTCGCGCTTGATCTTGTCTTCGAGGATGTTCCAAGTACGATCTGTCAAGGTTTCCAAACAGTGATTTGGTTCAAACTGGTTAAGGTATGCCGCACAAACGCCAGATGGCTTGAAGGAAGCGGCTGCCGAAGAATCTCTCCAAGAACAAAGCTTCAAAGATATATTTATATATATAATATGACAAACGAGTGTAAATTCCCCAAAGGCAAGAATGGAGACAAAAGGAGGGAGTACAACTCCTCCTCCCAGCTGAAAAGCTGAGAGGAGAGGAGGTAGACGGGATGATGGCGAGGAAGTGAGATGAAGAGAAACCTTGAGGGCGGACTTGGAGAGCTTATATGGGCTCTCGCCAGGGCTGGTTGGCCTGAGGTTCGAGGCGGCGTGGAACTGAGGCAAAAAAGGAGGTGTAAGGGAATGTGGGCGAGTGGACAGTGCAGTTGTCATCGGTGTAAGGCAAAAGGGAATGTTGCGAGCAGCATGATGGCCAGGCCAATTGGGAGCGAAGAAGAATCCGCTGTGGATCTGTTTCCGGCGCCGGAAAGCTTCCTTCATGTGTGAAGAATGTTGCCAGGGTGCTGCAACCGTGATGTTGAGCCCCATACCTATGATCAAGCGTAGTCGGCCTTGCAACGGCTGTAAGACCCTCGAGCGATCTTGCTGCTAGTAGGTGGGACTCTGCCAGCGTTGTTCTCGGTATGGAAACGGTCTTGGGATGGCACGACATACCACAGTTCTACTGCAAGCACGGACATGAGGCTCTATAAAGGCGCACAGGGGGCGTTCACGAAGCGATACCCACATGGAATGAATGTCCCTTAGTCGCCTATGAGATCAAGACTTGGCTCCAATCGGTAAGCGAAAAGCTCGGAGGCCAGTAGCCCTGAAAGAATGTCGCGAGTGTGTATCTCTGCAGCCTGTCAAAGTCGAGAGCGTGTCACTAGGAGGTGCATAGGTCGTGCACATGCTTCGAGGGTACGTACACCGCCCTTGAGCCTCTCTGATGAGAGGCGTAACGTGAAGCGAGAATATTCGGATGGTAGGCCAGCGCAGGACAGTGGAATGTGAATTGTGGACATCCAATGTCGAATCTGGATGCATGTTTGATGCGAGGAAGGGCAGTTCAGGCTCTGACGATTTCACAGAGCCTTTCGCCACATATCCATCGAGTCAATCCGGAAAGGAGGTAGTTAGAGTGTCAGTGAGTAGGAAGAGAGGTATCTCGCCAAGGTGCGATGTTGTGATTGCTAACTGTGGGACGTTCTACTAATCCCTTGCCTGAGCCAGGCTGACGCCTCCAAGTTTAGCGGCCAAAAAGATCGGAATCATCTACACCGTCGATTAGCGTCACGAATTGCACTAGTTTCGTCTTGTCATAATAGCGGTCGAGAAAGATATCCATGTAACAGAACTGCCGGGAGATTGATGACTTGATGATCTCCAGTATGGCTTATCCGTTTCAGCCACTCCAAAATCAAGTCCACACGCCGAGCACCTCCCATCCGAGTATATCATATAGCCATATTCCATGCAGGATCCAACCGGTGTCGATATTGTCCGTCATGTCTTCGTCTCCATTCGCACGCAACGTGGTTGTTCGATTTGCAATGTACATTGGTGGATAGTCTAGCAGCCACCAACTTGTTCTTGGTGGACCTCAAGGGTGTCCCCGTCTTGCATCTCGAGCTGAAAGCGGAATCTGTCAGTTACACTACCCAAACGCGAGTGTGTCGTGAAGGACTGAAGGGAAGCCGAGAGCCGTTGTTGCAAGGAGTGTAGCATACCGATTCAGGATTGTCCGTGGGGTTAACGCGCTGCCCGTCGAACAAGAACCGCACGCTGTTGGGTGACTTGCCCTGACGTTCGCAAAACGCGTCCATCAACTTCTTGAGCGCGGTGGTTCGCTTGATCTTGAAGAAGACCTCGTTGTTGGAATCGGTGACTTTGATGTTGAGATGCTCGGGCTGGTCGTCAGCCTTTGCGCCGCCATTTGGAGAGCCGCCGTCGGACATTTCGATGGCAAGATGGAGTGTTTGGATTGCTATTCCAGTCCGTATTAGCGATAGATGTCAAGGGACCTCGGCGTGAGGCAGGCGCACAACTCTTGTGTGGTACAGATGAGAGACTGTCTTTTGGCGTTGCGAAGAGAGAATGATTGGCTGACTTGATGGGGGGGATTAGGGAAGAGGAGACGGTCGAGGTAGACGTGGGTTTAATACCTGTTTCTTTGGTGAGGGTCACGAGGCGCGCAGGCCGTTCAGCGAGGTGTTAGGGAGGCAAGACTCGATCTGGGGCTGTTTGCTACGTGTGGTGGTGAATTGCTAGAACGATCGGCGGACTGGCGGGTCACTCTGAAATGCCCGCTAATGTGGCGTCAGCGATATAAAACTTCAGGATCCAGGTCTGTATTGATACTTCGGTCACTCTTCTATTCAACCATACATCCCGAGACATTTTGCTACAGCTTGGGACATTCAGTTCGTCTTCGAGATTTGGTATTCGAAATGGCAAGTGAAGACAAGCCCATGCAACATGGCTGTCCCGAGTCCTGACATGATCAGGGCAAGCTGGACGACGACCTGAAGACAGATCCGCCCTGCCATCCCAGAGCGTGTGCGATCCAAAGTACGTCTGTTCGAGATGGTAGCCCTGATGGTGTTGACCCGATGGCCAGACTGCATCCAGAAGAACAGCTACAACGAAGCGAGATGTCAAAAACAAGTGAGACGAGTGCAACGGAATCTCCGGCCACCACCAGCTGAAAACCGTGCCCCAGATTGACGCGCTGTACGAGTGCTGCGACGCTTTCTACAAACAACAAGGCGATGATGCCAGTGTCATGAGCTGTCCGAAAGTGTCCCTCCTCCGGTAGAATTAAAGATTCCTTCGTCTCCTCAATGCAACGCAGTCACGCTGACGACCGCCACAGACTGAAGATGAAGCACAGGGCCGAAGGCAAATAGTCGTGTTGTGTGGGCAGCATGTCACAGCCAAGTCAAACTCGATTCCCCATTCCCCAAAGGTTGAAAATCGAAATGAGTACAATAGCCGTGGTTCCTCTGGGACAGACAGTAGCGCGCTTGCAACAATTGAATGATAGAAGCGAGACTCTAACTTGCTGACCGTAATTCTACACGTATGTAGAAGACATTGTGAGGAAGAGAGCGTTTCAAAGTTCAGAGTCTTTTTGATAGAAAAAATAAAATGTTGCCTCAGGCCTCACTCGCGGAACACCGACACCGACAACTTCGCGCGTCTTGGAATGCTGTAAACACAAGTCGAAACTCCATATCTTCGTGACCCATTGGCCTTATATCGCGTACTTGACTCCTACTCCGTCGCACGCAGACGACATCACAACGATGGACCTGAGGAATCGTTCGCAGCACCCGCGTCGTCTGTCCAAAGTCGCAGGACAGCCTTCGCTTCGACCACGGCCTTCGTCTAATACTCGGTCACTATTCGCGCAAGAAGAGAACTTGGAAGTGCCCGATGTGAGATTATCACCGGCTTCCTCTATTCACTACCTAACAAGAAACCATAGCATTCGACTTCTCACTCCAACCATCCACAACGATCCCCTGAGTCGCCCTTATTCCCCGATGATGCGCCCCTCCAGGAAACCCTCGATTCTGTTCGCGCCATGGGAGAGCGCATCGGGACGCAGGTCGAACAGTTTGCCCAATACCTCGATCAATGGAATATGACGCGGAAAGAGATGAGAGCAGATGATGACCAGGGAAACAAAGCAGCGGCCATGGAGCTAATTGATCGGCTGAAGGAGATATCGTCCAACAAATTAAAAGATCTTGAAAAGCAACATAGCAAGGGGGACCTGTCGAGTTCGTGGCGAGGAAAATTGCAAGGGGTCGCTGATCGAGCTGGCCGCGCAAGTACTGGACGAGGAAACGCTTTGTCTGTCTTTGAATCTTCAGACGGCTTGGAAGAACTACACCAGTGGCAATCGGAAGTCAACAGCTGGGACCTCTTCAGGACCATCGCAAATTACGAGGTCAACAACATAACCGCCGCGCAGAAGAAAGCGTACACCGCGAAAAACCCGATAACAGAGTTCACAGAGGGAGCAGACCTGTGGACGCAGTTCATAGTCCTCAATGACTTAGCAAGGGAAAAGAAGGTTGTGCTGGAATGGCTGGAGCGATGTGCCCATAATGGCGACAACAGCTTGGAAGCCATAGTAGAACAACTGCAAGAACAAGCTGGCGCAGGCGCTGGGACCTGGTCTATGGGATGGCTGTATACGAGGGAGAAACTCAAGGCACACAAGCGCATGAGATCAATGGGTGGCCCAATCCCTCAATCTGCTTCAATCTCAGCGACAGACAGCTCCAGACTACTCGTCACACAACTAGATCCCGATGCGCCTACACGACAGGAGCGTGTATTGGAGAAGAAGGACGACTACTACGAACGCGCCTTATGGTTGACATGCTATGAAAAGCTTCGGCGCGGCACAACGTGGGAGGACATCTCGGCATGGTGTGAAGAGCGCAACGAGTCGTGGCGCGGAGCAAGTTTGGGGGCATCACAAGAGCTTGAGCGCAAAGACTGTCGACTTTGTCTTTCGGGACCCTACTCTGGCGCCCTGTGGCGAAGAATGTGCTTGAAGGCTGCGCACAATCCCACAGCTGACAAGTATGAGCGTGCTGTGTATGGACTTCTTGCTGGTGATGTTCAGTCGGTTGAGCCGGTCTGTCAGTCATGGGAGGACAGCCTGTACATGAATTACAACTCTTTGCTGCTCGCTGAGTTCGAGGACTGGCTACAAACTAATCATCCGGAGCACTTCCCGTCTGTTCTTGCTCAGAAATACCCCTTATACAACCCGATCACGCCTTACCATGACCTGGCGACTGAGCACGATGCAGTCATGATGGCAACATACGAACAGGGCGAATATCGCGAAGACCTTACTTTTCCAATGAAGCACCTCCAAGCCGCTCTGGTCGCTCATAAATTCCAGGAGTTTGCACATGAGTTGGCAATAGCTATCCGCAAAAAGGCTAATCAGGGCCAAAAGTCGGTGCTGATTGCGAACAACCATATGTTGACCAAGGTACAAGACAAGTTCATGCAAATCGCTGAAGACTGGGATGTGATCAGACTCGCCGCTCATATTGTGCCCGTCTATCGCAGTGTTGGAATGCAGTTTAGTGATGAAGAAGCTGTCGACGATATCATCGTGACATACATGGACCTTCTCCGGACATTGGGTAAGTTTGATGCCATCCCAACTTACGCTGTCTGCCTCAATTCGGAGCCCACCCGAAATCGCATCGTCGGCGCCATGATCTCCGACATCACAGATAGGACAGAGCAAGAGCGACTTGTGAAGTTGATGAATGCAGCCGGATTGGACATGACCTCAATCCTCTCCGCGCAGTGGGTCCACGCCCTTGGCGTGATGGGCATCACTGTCAAGCCGACGATAGAAAACCCGGTCGGTCCCAATGAAACTATTGATCGCTTCGAGCTGGTGGAGCCTGCCAGTGAGCAGTGGGCAGGATGGAGAATCCGCGATACGGGACTGGCATCGTTGGATGTCCAGGAACGATCAATTTTGGACTTGCTAGATCCAAGCGAACAGCGACTTGTCCGAAGTCTGGAGTGGTTCTTTCGAATCAACGCTGACTGGGAGCCAACTTTCTCCGGCATTGCGACCGTCATGAAGGCTATGTTGCGCACGGGGCGGTTCATGGCCGCTCTTGCTATCTCGAACAGGATCTCATATGAAGCTATGAGCAAGCATCTCACTCCTGGTCTCCTGGACGGACGATCAGTTGATGTACATGAAAATCCCGAGTACGAAGAACCGGCTGCGACGCGGCCTGATCTTATGAAAAGATCTACGCGATCCAGTTCTCAGAAAGAAATCACCACGGCAGCGCCAAAGGAACGAAACAAGGATGCTAAGGAGTGGCCGTTCAAGATTGCGTTGCTCAAACAGCAGAGTAAGCAGGTGGTGGAATTGCAGAACTTGTGCTCATTACTTGAGGCTCTGGCCATGTGGAGATTTCTGGAGGACAATATGTCCGGACCAAACGATCATCTGTACGTCACGTTGGTAATTTTCTACGAGAGCTTCTCTTGCTAACTCCTGATTTCAGCGACTATGAACACAAGCAAGTGCTTGTTGCCACAACTCTCAAAGACGATGTCATCCCACGAATGGTGCCCCTCTTCGGTTCATTCTTAACAGAAGTTGCAGATGGTAAGTCTCAATATTTCTCCAGCCAACAAGCAAACCTTCTAACATCCCCCGCCAGTCGAAGACGAATTCCTCTGCACCAAACTCCGCCACGCTTACTTCCCGGATATCATCCTCGGTTACAACGGCATCATTACATATGTATCCCAGTTCGGCGAAAAAGAGGTCCTCTTCAAATCCCTCGAACTTGCAAACGCCATCGCCGACGAGAAACACTATGAGCTCGCCAATGCGTTTTTGCAGACGAAACGGATGGGTCAGTTGGTTGAGGCGCTGGCATTGAGTCAACGTATGCTTCTTAGATTGAACCAGCAAGATTTGAGGAGGGAGAGGAAGATGGATAGGGAGCTGGAGAGGCGGAAGAGGGTTGCTGAGGGGGTGGATGGTCTTTTTGGCAGGGTGGGAAAAGGAGGCGTAGCTGGTGAGAGGGAGAGGGCGAAAGGGAGGAAGACGGGACTGAGGAAGATGAATAGTGGCGTTTTGGCTGTGCATCCGGATGACTGGGTTGGACAGACTTCGGACATTTGGGCGCCGAGGTGATTTTGAAAAACAAGAGGGAAGGAGGACTGTGCGGAGCTGTGTCTGTGGATAGGACTTATTTGACGATTAGGGTAATATGCCAGCCCTTGGTCTTGGTTAATTCTGTGTTCAATCCCATAAACAAATCGCTTTGAATCGTCGGTTTGGACGCGGTCTGTTTGATTCTTGAGACTGGTTGTCCGAGACTTTATCTTCAGGACTTCTCGCCTGAGGTTTGGATTCTCTTCCTTGAGTTCTTGTTACTTTTTTGCTTGGTTGTGGTATATCTCCCTTGTTTCTATCATGTGTCTCTCGAGCTGTAGTGGAGAGGTGTTCGGTTTTGGGGTTCGTCTGGGAAAGTGGAGAGGGTGGTAATAAAGTATTAGGAGATTCTATCCGGCGTAGTTTATATTGTTGATTGGGGACGCGGAGGGAAGGGGAGGGGAAGAGACTTCGGTAGTATTATATAATAACCTGATCGAGGTACGCCCTACTAACGCGCTAACTTGTGTCGCTCGCAGATCATGTTGGTGCTAATAATGGAGAGTTGGAATATTGGGACCTTCTGGGTTTGGTTGGATAGTCGAGGCACGATTTGGCGACGCGCGAAAAAAGGTGATAGGATAGTGAGGCAAGAGGGTTTGTGAGGTTGATGGATTTGGAAGAAGCGGTTTTGAAGGAATGTGTACAAATTCGTTTGTCTCTAAACCCTAGCCATTGGAAGTACTGTGATAACATGGTCGGGTCTTGATCTTCGAGACGAATCACATCGTCTTTTTCTTTGGACTCGCCAGTCGCCAGTCAAGGCCTTCGCGAAGTAGTTGGAGGAAACAGTGGTCAGATTATGATGGATGATAAAAGGCTCGACTTGTTTGCCGACATAAATGGTAACCATACTGAGACCGGGTCTGTTGGATGATGAGCTCAAGTCTTGTGGAGTGCTCCATGAATAGCTTACTCGAGGGTACCATCTTCGTTCTTGCGCGGATCTTTGGCTGTCATCGTGGTAATTGTTGGTGGGCTTGGTAACGTGGCAGGGGTGTGTACAAAGGGCAGGGACGTAATCAACGCATGCTGATGACATGCGCTTACTAGGCATTCCTCGTTGAAGAGCAATAATTGCAATGCTCTATCCCCAGCACGACAGAGTTTAACAAGATTACCCAGACCTTCCGGCCAAGGAAAAAAACTCGTTGGCTCTGTCAGTGTAGCGCGCGTGCAGCCCAGAACATCTAAGGGGGTAGTCGGAGCTGCCATGGCTGATGCTCTCGCGTGGTGACAAACCGCGATTTGTGCGGTCGGAGCGAAGAAGTCGTCGAAACTCACCAGGGTCGGAGAATTGCATTGCTCCGGGTGCTGCCAATACTTCAACACAGACTGGTAGTTTGCATGTTTGTAGCAAATGCCGCATTAAGATGACCAACAAAGAATTGTAATTTGCCTAACTAAACTTCGAGTCGAACCGTCCTGTCTACATGCACTGGTATATCGGTATCATCAATCGATCGTTTTAGAATAGTTCGAACCAAATCGTGATCTAGCCTTTTTTCCAACAACCCATGATCGCTGAACTCAGTCCCTGCCATATATTGCTCGTGGCAACTACTGAGGGCGCTGACATGCTGTGATCTCTCTCAGATGCATTCTGGATTGCTGGACTCATGCTGGTGATATTTGCAACGATCGAGAACCCAGGGTTTAGAGTCTGTTTGACGCGTATCTATCACGAGGCCTCTGGCAACCTTGACCCAAAACACCGCCGGTGCAGCTTTGGTGTCGACGTTAGACGTGTCGTTGTCGAACCAGCCTGGTGCGCGATTGTAGACCTAGAAGTCAACGAGGAGGTTCAAGAAGGAATGAGAGGCTGGCAAATGACGAAATGCTCGACTTGCGAGAGCGACCGGATAAACATCAAGCTCTTCCGCACGATTTGAGATGAGATCGGTGACTGCGTTGACGAAATGCCTGTCTTCAAGATGATTTCCCAGAATCACCAGGCTCAAAAGGTCGTTCCATTGTTGTTTGTTGATGGACAATTTGTTGTCGTAGAGCCACTGCAAGTATCGTCCGAAGCTCTCCGCATCGTGACCATGAAGCTCAATCGTACCTTGGCTCTCTGAAGATTCCACGGTGAGTGTTTTGGTGAAAAAGAGCGATGATGCTACGATCAATTCATGATGGGCAGAAAACACTTGTCTGTCCGAGCCGACGATCACAGTGACGATTTTACTCCCAAGCCTGAGAGATTAGTCAGCTGACAGTGCCTTTGAAGCAGTGTACACTTATTTGAGAGAGCCATCCACGTTTCTTCGACAGTCAGGGACTTTGGCAGCCGCAGCAATCGTGACTAGCGGTATTGTGCTAGACGTGGTCGCGTCGTCGAGCTTGCGCTTCTTGGGCGCCATGATTGGTGTTGAAGGAGCACGAAGATTGGGGTTCAGATGGTTCATGCAGGTGTGCCTATGGTGGTAATCGAAGCGATCGAGTTTTGTTGATAGTTTGTACACGTGATTGGACCTGTTTGAATATTTGAGCTTGCTCATACCTTTCGAGCTTCCCTTTCTACAGCCAGGACTTGGATGCATGCCTTTGAATAATTAACTAGTCGAAAAAATGTAATAAAATCAAGCAGCTTGCTATCATGATCATTATCACCTCACTTGGAATTTCAGCCTGGTAGCGCCTTTGTGGAAATGCGAATCATGATGTTAAAGGGTATAGGACGTTAGCAAGAGCAAGCGTCTAAGCTAACTCACTATTATCAACCAACCTCAGATCAATTACTCGTGGAAATATTCAGGCTAGTGTCCGCTGCAACTTTGCCTCCACGGTAAGAGTCTTCTTCAACCTACAAAGCTTCTTGCCATCAAGTCGAGGCGTACATGGCCGGCATCACCTAAAAAAACATGGGCAAAGGCTAAGCGAAGACGCAAATCTCGAACTGCTGTCGTGGTCGGTTTGCAAAGGTCAGTGAAAGGTAGAGCACAACGGGACGTGGAACACCATGGTAGAAGATCGATGCCTGATACGGTATTGACTGACGTACAATGGCGATGATGCCTTTGTTTCTCATTCCGCATTTCCAACCGCGGTTCTGTCCAACCATCGCCATTCCGTGTGGTATTCAAACCATTAATATGGAAAGCTCTGGCTTGCCAAGTATGAGCGCCCTCCCCCCGTTTCACAGACAAGTATTCCCAGACATCCATGCCCGAAGCGAAGGTCGAACGGCAGCAGGATTTGTCTTGACGAAAATTGTATACGGGCAAGGGCGTTGGAAGGTGGCCCTCGAGAGGGAGAAGTGGGAGTTTACGTCGAAGACATCTTCAGGGGAAATGCGGTCACAAGTGCTGAAGTATAGTAGTATGCAAGGCCTCCGGCAAATCCAGATATGAAGATGGGAAGGGGATGGGTACGCGTCCAATAAGTCGACACAAAGAAAGTTGTCGAAGAGATAGAAATTCCCCGACACGCCGACATGGCTTTGTCAGCATGTGCGGATGGGAGGCACCTCCTCGCTTCTTCTACTTCCCTTCGCCCTCAGGAGGTATTACTATATATGCCCTCTCGCTTCTCTCGCGATTGTGCTAGCAACCCGTGGTTTGCCAACCATCAAACAGGCTCGCCGTTCGACTTCACTCCCCAAAGCCAAGCCATCCCGTGGCCTTACACTTCAGCAATTGTCCCTTTCATCTTGAAAAGAAGGTGGTGTACAACACTGAATAGTTTGGCGCAAATGTAATCACGGAACGGGATTGTGGTTGTCTGAATACAAAGAGTGCCAAAGTATGCTTGGTGATGACTTGAACCCGGGCTTTGTTGTCCCGTGCTCCTGGTGTTGGTTTGTATCTTGCTTCATACGTGTTGTTTGTTGCCAATATAGCGTAAATCAGCATCGGAGCCATCCCTCATCATCTATATAGGCCCTCTCCACTAGCTACTTTTTTGGTTAATGCATTTCGCAACAAACTCGTTATCTTCGAAACAGACTCTCGACGACAAGCGAGCCAGCTACCACCACCACGATGGCCGATGATATGCTTGCCGAGATCAGAAAGGAGGTTGACGGCTTGAAGGTTAGTGTAAGTGTTCACCTCACACACTCTTCCTGACCACTACTAAGTGGTTCATAGCTAGTCAGAACCGACGAATTGATCGCCTCCGACCCGAATAACCGCGATTTGATCAATCTGAAGAAGCAGATTCAATCCAGTATCGATCTCGAAGAGATCAAAGTTCAAGTCTTGTCGAACTCAATCGAAGACTCTGAAGGCTATGACCACGGTAACCGCATTCTTAGCACAATCGCTGCTATCTACCATTCTACCAATGTTCTACACGACAATACAGACGAAGTTTGTAGAAAGACGGATGATTTGTATGAGAAGACCAATGGACTCCACAGCAAGACCGCCGACTTGCACTCAAAGATCGATTTGTTACGTGAGGAAATGAAAAGCGGCCTCGATGCTGCTACCTATAGTGATCGCTTCGTTTTCGACGAGGTCACTAGTCTCGGAACACAAATAAGAGGATTACTAGAGAAGATTGATCACTTCAGCGATGCGGTCGTTGCCGGTTTCGGAGTCAAGCTGGATGGCATCGCTGGCCGAATGTACTCGCTCGAGCAGAAGTTGTCCCAGATTGACGGATTGAATGTCAAGATGACTCAACTACGACATGCGATTGACATGCAAGATCTGATGATGGTAGATATCAATGGCCCCATCCATGGCTTTTCCAAGCTTCGAGACCAGGTGACGGAGATTCAAAAGTCCACGAGCATGCTTGAGCTGGAGAGCGATGGTCTCCATGCCTCTATGAGGGGACATGTTACAGACCAAGCCAACAATATCTGCTATCGACTCAGCTCTATGGAACATCAGCTGTGCGGTATTCAAGATCAGGGCGATGGCGTTCAGCGGCTTGAGAAGAGGATGGCGTGTTTGGAACAAAAGGTCGACTGTTTGGCCAATATCGAGAAGAAGCTTGATCATCTCTTGGGTCTTGGGGAGAAGCCCGACAACTTGGCTGGCCTTCATAAGAAGCTGGATAATTTTGCTGGACTTGATAAGAAGATATCTGGTAGTGAAGAACGTCTTGATGCGCCTTGAATCCGCTGCCATTGTCAGGGTTAAACTGGCACGTCGTTCGTGGTTGGTCGTCTATCGAGTCTACGGCCTTTAATTTAGGACTGAATCGACCGGGTTCAGTTATCTTTCGATCCCCAAAATTGCCGTGATCATTACCTGAAATTCGACTACGCCGTTGATCTGGTTGAGTGAGAGCGTCTGTGTTGCATAGCTTCTTGTTGGAGTTTCGATGGCTTGGCCGCTTGAAAGTGGTGGAAATTCAATCTCTCGGCCATCATCTTCGTGGAAAGTCTGAGGCTGATAAGGATCCTTAAACTGAGAATGATCCAGACATCTTTGTTGGTCTGGACTCGAAAGCCCGGCAGCCTTCAACTGCTGGCTTGTAGACCGATCTGAATTCCTTATCCTATCCGTCATTCGGTAAGGTCAAGGGAGGAAAGGAGGCCGATCATCTCGTCGAGACTGACGCGTCCCATTTGGTATCGATAGTTGAACCGTCCCTCGACTTGGCTGGGTTGAAGTCTCCGTAGTGGTGCACGATCTCTCCTGAGATGTGGCAGTCTACCCTGTTACCCCCTCCATTAATCTGGCGCATTCATTTCGCTCCATTCCAATAGGCTCGCGACCCATCAGTACTTCGCGCTTCTTCTTGTGCATTTCGTGGACGTAGAGGGGTAGTGGGGAGTACATCTCGATTTGATGGTCGCGACGGAGTTGGGCGATAAGTAGAACGTAGTTGATGTCCGACGTGTCCGTTGTCGGTCTGATCGACCGGCCTCGACTGCCCTGTATCGTTGTAGACAGGTGTATATCTTGGCATCGCTCTCGTATCAAATGCGATGCATTGTTCTGTCGTGATGGTGATCCATTGTTGTGCAGTGGAATTCTCGGCGACTTTCATTCAAGTATCACGTGGTCAGACCGAAACTTCAAAGTTCTCAACCCAAACAAGCTTCACACTACTCAACGAGAACGTTGACCATGATTGTACCCCTGCTCTTTCCCAACGTTTAATTGAACGATGGAGCGCAATGAAACTTGAGAAGACTCCTCTGTTCTCTCAACTTGTTCACTTGTTCAATCTGCACCAAGCATTACCCCTTTCTTCCATATCAACGATTCTCATGCACCCAGATTCAGTCCGACGGATGTTCTCCTTCATTGCTACCACAGTTCCAGTTCCTTCAAGAAGATCACAGATCTCGGAATTCTCTGATCCAAATTCTTCAACCTTGACGTATACACCCTTCCTAAACTGGGAAGCGAGTGGTTTCTTGGGCGGCATATTGGTGGGATGTTTGATAAGAGCAATATGGGGCGTGAGGCTGTGGAGAAGTCGGGGTTCCTTGTATCGGGTGTGCTTAGTGTTTTTGATAATAATCAAGCTATTGTGGGAAGAAAGGCTGGGAGTAAGAGAGGACAGGGCGGCGTGTTGGTATATTGGAGGCTTGCGGCTTCACTGCTGGTAAAAGTCGAGGATCCACGACCCGAAGACGCCCAGTGGAGCTGGAACGAGCTGCTGAGGGTTTCTCGTCGCCGCTGGCTGCCTGCCGCACCCTCGCAAGTTATTGCGATTGTGTTTGAAGTTGGCAATGGATCAAGACGTTCGAAGTTCGAACCTTGCTCTTACACATCCAGGCTTTCCAATTTGACCAAAGTCAGCCCGGTGCTGGTAGAGAAAGCGAAAAAGGGTATGACCATCACGATCAGAGACAGGTCATATGAAATACGAGAAGGATCGTCGGACAAAACCGGGCATCGGGCGTTGGTCCAAAACTGAGCGCACACGTCAGATGAAAAAAGACGAGGAGACGTGGAAATATTTACAGACGCACCTTTCGGAATCCCTGGACAGAAGGGGGTCATGGTTGTCGTACGCATAGCGCTCTTGACAAATGGATGCCAGTGTGTAACGGTATCGGGCCGGATCCCCGCAAGGAAGTGGAAGCGCAAAGACAACGAGTCTCAATGAGGTGTGGTAGATTTGCTGTTCTAGAAGTCGGGATTGCAGATCGAAGCACGCTGGGTCCATCCATCGCCAGCACGACTTTACTTGGGCAACACTGGCCGGTGATTCAGATGTGTGTGGAGAGATCGGAAATAACCGGGAAGAATTGTAGTGAATGCGCAGATCGCAACTGGTCTATACAGCATTGCAGGTTGTCTTCGAAGTTGCAACCGAGCGCCTTTCGTTCCGACTGGTGATGGGACATTGCGAAGGTGATGGCATATGAGAATCAACATGATGAACGAGCGTGGAATACTGATGCCTCTTGTATTCCAGTTTTGAGAAACGCCATGCCAAACCTCTTCGATGTTAAGACCTCTACGGCCATCATTTATGCTGGTTGCTCTGAATTGGAGTTGCAATAAAAGCTGTGAGATGGCAATCGAGCTCAATGGGCGTTGAGTGCCTGCGGATGGAGACACCGATACAGTTTTTGGTGGAATTGAGCTGACAAGCGGAAGCGGCAGTGAAGTCTGGTTCTGCGAGTCTATGAGCCGGCTTCTCAACGCTATTGGAGCACGTATCGTCGCAAAGACCTAACGTGTTTTTTCCCAATCCTTGGTGAGGATTGATTGATGTTGGTTGATGAAGAGGAGCGACACGAAAAGGGACGGGGATGCAGTGGCGGGAAATGCAAAAACAGCTTGAACAGCACGATTTTCATAACATCGATAGATTGTCTACCTGCGACTTAAGTTCAAAACAAGAGCGTTGCACCAGATGTTTCCAATTGATCCGTGAGAAGTGAACCACGTCGTGTCGTATCACGTGATTAACGCTTCCGGACCAGGTCCTCGATCTCAACCACCAAACTCGACACCGAAAACGATCACCACGCCCCCGCCTCGCCAACCATCCTAAATCTCCTGGAGCGGTGAATTGCGAGGAACCATAGCCACGTCTTCTCACACCCAGCGCCCGGTCTCACAGGCTCTCACCACCCATCTCTCCCCTCCACAACCGCGACAATGCCGCTCATCAAAGCCTCCACGGCTCGCTTTAGTCTGCGATGCCTGCGTTCGCAAGCAACCTTTCCGCAATCCGCCTTGTCCCAACGACACTTCTCCGCGACCCGCCAAGTCCGTTCAGACGATTCCCACGGCTCACATTACGATCCTCCCTCAGGCTGGCTGTGGGGTATCCCTCCTGGGCAGGAATACAAGAAAGAGGGCTGGGAAAATCTGTTCATTTATGGCTTCGGAGGCGGCCTTGTTCTTGGTGTGGTGGCATATGCTTTCAAGCCCGATACTAGGTAGGCACAGTTTTTCAATCATGACGAAATTGGCTCCGGCACCTAGAAGAGCAGGGGATTGCATCGTCGAGATCAAGACAGACTGCGACAGCTTCAAATATGCACAAAGAGAGGTTGTTGGCTGCCATGGACAGAGACTGACGCTTCCTAGTATTCAAACATGGGCACTGGAAGAGGCCAGGCGAAGATTGGAAGCCGAGGGCATTCTCGAGGACCCAGAGGCAAAGAAATAGATTGGTTTGACTGTGGTATGCACTTTCTGGACACGCTGGAGACAAAGCTGACGTGTCAGGTATTCTTCTTTTTCGTGATGAATGGAGCAGCGAATTTCTGCTGGTAAGCGGAAGTTGTGAGGTTGGCACAGGTTTCCTACAGTCTTGATGCACCACATGCCTTTGTATATATCGAGTTGTGCATGTGATTTCCAAGTGGTGGAGCAGACATCTTCACGCAATAGAACCAAGCTTCGTCGCTTGCCACAATATCCCTTCGATCCTCATTCAAGTCCGTCCCTGGAGACACGAAAAGCGCTTTCGTACAGCTATGCCCGAACTTGACATCAATACCGGTGAGTTCCTGCCGGTTTAATAGGACTACGAGAAACCTATTGATTCACAAGCGATAACAAAGTTGGAGAAAAGAATGCGCATCGCCTGGCATGAACACTCGTAACGGTACAGCATTCATCAGTCTTGCATGTACATATCACAAGGACTGAGCAGTGTTCGTCAACAATTCTCATAATTCTGGAAGGTACATAAATCTCCGAATCCCCACTTCAGCATGTGTAAGCAAAGCACCTTTCATCGCGGCGCTAGTCTCCTCATACTCAATGCAAATCCATCAAGTCCCTAAACTCAAAATAGTTAACGAACATAAAACCACAAGTTGTAGCTTACCATCATCACTACGAACCTAAATTGCGCAGCAATTCGCATGCGCAATGTGTATCATAAAAACCCAGCAATACGCCTGCGGGTGTTTCAAGGACCCCTTCGCACCCATTGAGCTTTGCCAAGCGGCTAGACTTGATTTCCCGGCTGCGCAGTGTTTGGCTTCTTCAAGTGCTTCTTGGCAGGTGCAATTGTCGGTGCCATGGGAGCCGGAGCCGCAAGATACACCGCTTCCTCCTTCGCCGAAGGTGTCGAACCCTGATAGTATCCCTCCTGCTTGGTGGGCAGACAAAAACACAAAAGGATGGGCGCAAGAGGAAAAGAACGAGAGCGAGTTGAAACCCTGGGTTGCGAGGTCGAGATGGTTGTGTATTGATTGCTGTCCGGTTAAGATATTCACCGGGAATGTAGAGGAGTTGTATCGGAACCATGTGAGGAGTGTGGTAGGTTAGTATGATTGTTTTCTTCATCTTGTTACGTTTCTGGCTCTTATTTGATGGTGTCAGTGAGATCGTGAGAACTGACGAGTAATTTAGGAGCAGCCCGTCGTAGCGAGGGAGATGTTTCTGAGCTTGATGGTGCGTGGTTGGGTACTGAGTCGTCTCAAGCTAGGATGTTAGGAAGGCCTTCTCCACGGCCGCAGCTGAAGAGTGAAGAGCCTTTATCTTCGCCTCTTGCGCGGTCGAAGAGGATCAGTGATACTCGCGTCAGCCCAACTTCGCAAGAAGATGGAAGGCCGAGTTGCATAGGCATTGACTCTGAGTTCTCCACGACCCGTCAGAATCAAGTCAGTACTAACACTATGGGGCCTATGCAACAGCGATACTGCGCTATTGAATCTTCACCTCAACTTTCTCCCACAGATATTTTCAGGGCAGAAAGCGTCCACCGGAATTTTTGGACTAATAAGGAAGGGACAAGGAGGAGGACTGACAAAAGTTCCAGACTACTTGGTTTGGACATATCAGAGAACGATACACTTTCGCGGTCTGAGACAAGGTCTACACCTTCTTGGGAAGTGGTGAAGACGAAAGGGTCGAGGTTATGGAGGGCGTTTCGAAAGGCTGATGCTAATAGGAAATTTTGATGGTGGGCTATCGCTTAGTGGTAGGAGAGTTACAACTCTGCTAAGCTTATTCATATTTTCTAGTGTGATTCTTCTATCCATGATATCCACTCATCGTCTTGGAGAATGTGTCGGACCCTTGCTTCCAGCCAAGCAGTGTTGCCCCAGAAACCCCAACTTGCCTGATTGAACTGTTAGTCAACGTAGACCTATCTGGGAAGAATGGGATGAGCGTACCTGGAATCGAAGCCAGTCCACCAAAGCCGTTTCCCAATGTTTGACGAAGATGTGCCACTCGTATTTCCTGCTAGATAATTGCGTCAGCTTTTCCAAGTACTGCTTGAGCAGCTTCACTTCTCCAGACCCCATTCCCATGCTTTTACTGGTTGGAATTTCCAGCATGTCTCCGGGTATCGAACAGGTGAACAACTTGGCTAGATCGCAGACCCCTAAACCGAGACCAACATATTGAAAGTCGAAGAATGCCACGGCATCGCCAGTCGCAGTGGTGAACAGATTTTCGCTTTTCACATCCCCGTGGATCAAAGTCTCATATTCGGAGATTGGTCCCTTGTTGCCCCCATCGACAACAGGTGAGAGAAACCTCGCGACAACCTCCGCGATGGTGGGAGCGTCTTTCATAGGTTTGGTTGGACTACACAAAGCAGTCGCCCATTCCGACCTCAAAGAGCAAAGATCATCATATTCGTCCCTTCGTGTGGCAAGATACGTATACCCCCCATTCAACCACACCCCCTGGTTCGCAGTCATACCTCTCGTCTGCTCGAAGTGCTGCAAAGGTGGCAGGCCCAAGTTCGCACGATCAAATGATTTTACTCTTTCGTGCCAGAAGCCGTGGAAGGAAGCAAGCCAATTAATCGTCGCATGAACCTGCCCTGCGCTCAAACTTGCTCTCTTTTCGCCTGCGACTGGAAAGTTCTGTTGGAGATCCGTCAAGATCATGGCTGTCGATGTGTTGGTATCTGATTCCTTATCAATACCTGATAGGCACTCTGCCACGGCGACATCTGCGGGCATCTGTGGTGCAAGAGCAGTATAGAAATACTGCTCGATCTGGTAGCTCAAGATTTTCCGGAGATGACCTTCGTTCAGCGGACGATCCGGGTCGGTGGCTGGTGGCGAGATGTACTTCAAGATGAGTGAGATCGGCTCATGTTTCGTTAGATCTGTGGATAGATCGGACGCTGGCACGGCGTTGATTCGACAGATGTGGCCATAGCCTGCCCATAGTGCTTGGATGGTTGTGTATGAGACCAGTTTTAGGCCTTTCGACGAGAGAAGCTGGGAAGCGACTGCCTCGATCTTGTCTGGAGTTTTCATCTCATTCGTGATTTTGGGGCTTTGCATATGGTTGGAAGCCCATCTGTCATCAGTAAGTCCAATCCTTGCCCCTTGGGGTGTCTTTGCTGTCCATGGCCGCGGCACGGGGAGCTCATGTCCTTACGTGTAGAGAGAGTGCAGCAATAGGTATACAACGCCGATTATAATACTCCGTCTGGTAATCGCAAATAGCTTTCGAAGCATTGCATAATCATAGGATTAAGGTATAGAGTTGATTATCGTGCGCTCCTCGTATCTGAATCGGGTGCTTCTCGTCGGTCCGCAAAGCCTGTCACGGCTAGCAGTAATACTGGAAAGGCATAGTGCAACGATCTAATATATACCAATTGTAATATAGAATAATAGGTAGGTATAGAAGTAGGGCCTAGAGGTTAGTTCTACTTATACCCCTTAGTATTAAAATTCTTTAAAACTCTTCCCTTCTTACCTAGCCACGACACCTTAAAAGTTGAAAATCTTAGTATTAAAAATCTTAAAAAGCGCTATACGCACCTTCGTAGTTTTACGGGCGCTCGGTAAGGGCGAAATTGAAAAATATAATTACTAAGAAGTCTAAGTTTACCCCCGCTCTTATAATATATTATATAAAAAGAACTAGTCTATTAACTAGATAAATATTCTTAGGGATTTAAAATTCTTTTACTCTTAAAATTCTAATATTACGTAGTTATAGCCCGTACGTTTAAGTAATACGTAGTCCTAATCTAGTATTAAAACCTAAGTAAAGCGCCTCTTATAGTAGAGATATACTATTATTATACTAGTATATAAGGGACGGACTCGGTATCTATCTAATAGTTAAGTAACCTAACTAATATTACTTTTATACCTTAGGCGTTTAAGTAGTCTTTTAAGGTC